>OY723390.1:35957691-36052691 GCA_963210295.1 Ophion ellenae | reverse complement strand
CCGAAGATTAGCTATAGCAGCTTTTAAAATAATTATTTTTACTAATAAAAAATGTTCAAATACAGTCAAAAGTTACCATAAAATGTGTACAAGTTTTAACGTCAATAGATATAAAGGTCTTCTCAAGAAAAATTCTGGAAAAATCGATCTTTTTGGGCTGACTGTATATAACCCCTTAAACTTTTTTTAGATCTTTAGCCTCAATATGTAAGGAACTTTTTTGGATGATAATGAAAATGAGACAATAATAATGAACTTTCGTTGCATTCCAACGATGCAAACTTCAACATCGTCTGCTCTGGCAAGCATAATCAGCCAGCACCACTTGCCACACAATATATGAACTGATTTACAGCTCGCCAGACAAATGATGGAGAAAACTGTTACAAAATTTCATTATTTATGGTGAGATGCCTGTGCTCATTATTTATTTTCCAGGGAGCAATTAAATAAATGTCCAGTGGTTTCGAGAAATGATTTTTCCCTGATGTTTTTTAATTATTAATACCTCTTCAGCTTGCTAGGGTATGTGAAGTCTGGATAGTTATATTTCAAAGGAATGATTTTCAAACTAAAAACATAGAAAAAAAAGGATAACGACGATTTTTCTGCCAAATCTGTTTTGTAGGAAGATTTCGAAATATATAAGACTGTTGTATTCCAGAAAAATCTACAAAGTTATCGAATCTTATCTTTTAAGAAGTCCAGTTACATGCAAAATTATAATTTTGGGAGAATCACTCATTTATGAATACAGGTTGTTAGGAAGGTCGACACGAAGCCTTAAGGGGGTGATAGGTCACCTCGTTAGGAACAAATCTAAGCTAGGTGACCTTAGTCCAAAGTCTAAGGAATTCGAGTTATCACGGTAAGTATGATTTTTGGAAAATTTCCAAAAATTAGGTACTAACTCGTTTACCTCTTATATTAATGCTATTTTTTTTTAAGCATTAACATAAGAGGTATTTTTACTTTTTGACAAGTTTTGAATTATTCAACACGTCCCATTTAGTTAGTTGTGTGGATACAGCTGATTGTATTGGTGTTTGTCGATTGAATACACATTAAGCTAAGACGCAAATAAGTTTTTAGTTAGCACTTACTGTCTGTTTGAACATTATAAACGAGTTAGTACCTAACTGGGGGAAATTTTCCAAAAATCATACTTACCATGATAACTCGAAATCCTTAGACTTTGGACTAATGTAACCTAAGTTAGATATGATCCTAACGAGATGACCTAGCACCCCCTTAAGGCTTTACATCGACCTTCCTAACGCCCTGTATATGTGTGTGTTATTATTTTCAGTATTTTTCTTTCCTTCTTCTTTTTTACGAACGTTAGACCATATGGTCGAAGATACAGCACTTTCTTGCGTACACCCTCTATGCAGAGGCTTGTTATCGATGTATACATATATTTACGGAATACTCAATATACCGATATCGAGATCCCCGGGCTCTTCGATATTTACACTCCCACGTGCACAAGCGCACACACGGTTATTCGTATCACGTATACACAACAACCGCACAATAGAATTCTAACCAGAAACCCATCAAAGAGGAAAATAGATGGCGAGATATCAGAGGATATATACATACACATACACACACACATACACACATACATCGCATATACGTTTACGTGCGCAAGGTAAAATACGTCGGATCGCGGCCATCTCTTTTTTCCACGTCGCCAAGAAATTTACGTAACGTTTTCTTTTCCCACAAAATGCAATGAATCCCCAGACGCAAGAAGACTCGTGTCAATGATGTTGACGTTTCCAACGCTGGAAAGCAACGAAAATTTATTCTTTCGGTCGTTAATTCATCATCATCCAATTTTTTTTGCACCTTTAGACTACGAGAATGACTAAAACATTTTATAGGATAATTTTTTAATTTCTGCAACCGAAATTTGCAACCAAATATTTTGGGTGATGTGAAAAATTAGGAAAAAAAGAATTTTCGTAGCGTTACAACGATGCAAACTCCAAGACCATTCGTGTCAGTGGTAACAAGTGAAAAATTGGAGGTTGCCAGTTTTTTTTTAAATTAATTTTTGGGCGTTGAGATGAGTATTAACAAATTAGAGTAACGCGGTAATATCTGAAATTACTTTTTAACAACTAAAATTAAACTAAACTGATGTTTAATCGGGAGGGAGGTTGGAAAAGAAGAAATTATATTAAAATTATTGGCTGATCATAAATAAATTGAAACAAAAAAATTACTCAATTTTATTTGGATAAATAAAAAATAAACCTATATATACTAAAATAAAATACCAAAAATAAAAATAAATATCAGCCAAAGTGATGGGGTTATTTAAAAAAATTATGCAACGGATGTATTTGTTGTGAAAGATTTGGCGAAAATCGATTAAAATAATGTATTTATCAAATAGAGTTAGTCGAATATCGATAAAATGATTATTTTAGCGAGACGATAAAATTGAAGGAATGTAAGAATGACGAACGTCGATATCCATTGTTTCAATTTTAATACCATAATTGCTCACCTGTTTGTGCATCTCGACGTTGAGGCCGTAAGCCATCTCATAATACTGAAACACAACGAGAAAGTACATTTTTCATTGTATCAATACATGATAACGAACGATATAATTGTATCATTAAGGCGGTTTGAAGAGTGTACCACGTGGCACAGAATTGCGAAAAAGGTAAGCCAACATTCGTTTCTCTTTTTTACTCCGGACGACTGACATTTCGACAAAAACTTTTATTTATTTATTTATTTATTTATTTAATTGTAGTTTCCACTGTACGGGGGGTCTCCCCCCTCATTACATTCCCCACCATATGCCACTTCCCCTCGACAAAAAGTATCATTTTGCAGTTTAAACTAGAACAAAGTGAGACTCTTTTTTCATTGCATCAATCGTCTGAGAAATACGCAACGGGATTTTCACCGATGGGGAAGGCTTTCACCTCGCGTTGAATAAAATAAAAAATACGAGAGTTACTTCTTATGGGACGTATCCCGTAAGAACGGGAGAAAATGACAAGAGTTGCGTCTCGGGGGGGTCAAGGGGTCGGGCCAAAATTTCGCAAACCGCCTCAAAACGAACGAAGTAACAATGTATTTCGTTTTTTCGTCGTGGTAACGTTTCTATAAGATTCCAATACATCCCTAGGCACGATCGGAAATGTACAACGCGCCCTGCCAATAATCCAAACTGATAAAGATTCACGAAGCAAACGACCAAGAAGATACTATTTCGTTCACGTATATGTGTACACGGCTGGAGATTATGAGAGCGAGAGAAAGAGGGAGGGAGAGAGAGAAAAAAAGGAGAGGGAAAAGTTAAAAAAGCAAGAAAAAATGAATGATTCTGCCTCAGTACATATACCACGAGGGAAGATTAATGCGCATGCACTTATTTTTGTATTAATGAATCAAAATTAAGAATTAATAAAAATGAAGAACTAATTCATACAAATGAATAATAATTTAACAAAAAAAATAACCAATTAATAAAAATTAATCATCAACGAATAAAAATGAATAACTAATTAATAAAAATGCATGAAAATTCAAAAATACGTTTTTTTTCATAGCCTAGTTTCATATGATATTGAAGTATGCATTGTTGGAACGCAACGAAAGTTTCGTAGCCCAATTTTTTCGGCACCTTCAGCCCTCCAAAATCACTCAAACGTTTTTCAAGATCCTCGTTCGATATCTTCGGCCTCAATATGTAAGAAAATATTCTAAATAATAATGAGAATGAGGAAATAAAAAAAATATAAAAAAGAATTTTCGTTGCATTCCACAGATGCAACCTTCAACATTGTAGTTTTGTAGCCCAGTGGCTTTACTCCAATTTGCAGCAATTTTCGTATAAATTTTTAAAAAATGATCGAGTTGTGGCTTGTCCCTCGGGGATTTCTGATTACTTAGATAAATGATAACGACGTTCATAGGGATGAGAACTAGACATAAACGGGAGAATTTTCTGTTGAAAAGAAAGACGGAGAGGAATTGAGGGGGGAGGGGGAGGGGGAGAGAGAGAGAGAGAGAGAGAGAGAGAGAGAGAGAGAGAGAGAGAGAGAGAGAGAGAGAGAGAGAGAGAGAGCACAAAAACAGTTCTCAGAAATAAAGAGAGGTTTCTGCATCTATACGCGCGTGCACACCCCCGCACACACATATGCACATATGGAGGGATAGAAGCCGGCAGTTGTGCACAAGGCAGAGGGCTAGTAGTTAGGGAAAAGCTCTCGAGTCGTGGCTCGCGAGAGGGCAGGGACAAGTTGGACGAGGGCAAAAACGAGGAATGAGGAAGAAACGAGAGTGCGGAGAGACACGATGCGAGTGAGTGGAGAAGATGGGCGGAGAGGGACCACGAGAGAGAGAGAGAGAGAGAGCGAGAGTCCGCTCCGTTTCTATATAAAGACCAAAGAAATAAAGAAAAGCTCGGGCGAAAAGAGGAGAGTGGGAGGTAAAGTGGAAAAGTGCGAGGGAGGGATAAAGTAAAAAAAAACGCGATGGACACAGGCGATGGGAAACGAGTGAGCGTCGACGGCGTCGCGGAAAGAAAAAGCAATGCGGCAAGAAACGAAAACAAGAAACGAAAGAGAGAAAATAACGCGCGGATTTGCAGCGCTTTATCCTAATGAAAATCGTGAGAAGCACAAGAAAGGGAGGGAGGAAGCGAGGCAGAGAGAGAGGGAGAGAGGGAGAGAGTAAGAGAGAGACAGAGAAACGGATAGACAGAAAGTGCGGGAGGTAAAAAAGAGGGGGGGAGGCTAGCTACTGCCGGAAGTGGAACATCAGGAGTGAGAAAACGTTAGTGCGAGAAATTAAGAGAGCAGAGGAAAATGTATATAGAGACGGTAAACAGAAAACTCATGTTGACATGGTAACAGCGATGATGCATGTACACACACACATGTGTGTGTGTGTGTGCGCGCGCGTGCAGATGGTTGTTATTTGAGCCATGTCTGAATTTCCTCACTCTCAGCCCCAAAATACGAACAAAGTACACAAAAAACGGTAAGTGGCAAATACGAGTGAGTTCACGAATTTTCAAAACGTGTCACCGAATTCATTAAGGTTGTTACGGGGTTATAGTCCAGTGAAAGAGACGAAAACCCAGCACTTTTAAGCGTGGAATATGAATTTTTGACTGAAAGTAGATGGTTGCATACCCTATAGAGGTTGCCATGAGCGGCCCAATGTTACGATCAGGCCAATATTGGGACCATCGTATAAGCCAACAAAAGAGAAACAATATTGGCCCATTACTGGTCCGCTCTAAACTGAAAACTGGCACAATATTGGCCCATCCATAAAGCCTGTCCTGGCCCATCTTTAAAAACTAATAAACAGCCGTGATAGTTAAACTAAATTTGCCAATTTAAAAACTGGGGATACTAAAATACTGACAATTCCGTTGGCCCAATATTGTTCCGTTAT
This sequence comes from Ophion ellenae, assembly GCA_963210295.1. Taxonomy (NCBI): domain Eukaryota; kingdom Metazoa; phylum Arthropoda; class Insecta; order Hymenoptera; family Ichneumonidae; genus Ophion; species Ophion ellenae. The sequence goes on along the minus strand of OY723390.1, from coordinate 36,047,249 downwards.
AAATTGAAAATCGGCACAATATCGGCCCATCGTTTGAAACCAATAAATAGCCGTGATGGTTGAACTATATTTGGAAATTTAAAAACTGGTAATGATAGGATACAAGCAATTACATTGGCCCATTATTGTCCCGTTATAAATTGAGAACGGGCACAATATCGGCCCATTACTAAAGATTATCCTGGCCCATTTTTCAAAACCAATAAGCAGGAGTGATAGTTAAACTAAATTTGCCAATCCTAAAGCTGGCAATCCTAAAATACTGGCTCTTACATTGGCTCATTATTGTCTCGTTCTAAATTGAAAACCGACACAATATCGGCCCATAGTTAAAACCTATCATGGCCCATCTTTTAAATTCATTAAACAGTCATGATAGATAAACAATATTTGCCAATTTCTTAAACTGGTGATGCTGAAGTACTGCCAATTACATTGGCCCATTATTGTTCCGTTATAAATTGACAGCTGGCACAATATCAGCCGATTACTAAAACCTATCCGAGCCCATCTGTTAAAACCAATAAACAGCCGTGATAGTTCATCAAAATTTGCCAATTTTGAAACTGGCAATGCTAAAATACTGGAAATTACATTTAATTAATCTAAGCCCTCTATTGGCTAAGTGGGTCAGAACATACCTGCTTTTATTTTATTTAAGCCTTGGGTTATTCATTATCTGTATATTGTGCCAGAATAGGCAAATAACTGGCACGTCATATATTAATCGTCTATATTTTGTAGTTCAGTTTTTGTAATCAAGCCTTGGCCTATTATTGGCATTTGTGAATAACCAACATAAGTAAGTAAAATATGCCAATTTTGAAACCTGTCATATACGCAAATCACAATTTATTTCAAGGTTATTCCATGAAATATGTATCCATAAGGACCAATCTCGGGCGAATCTTGGCCCGATATAGGTTGAATATTTATCACGCACCCAAACAAACCCAAAAAAACTCACGGCCCAATATTCTAGATATACCAACTGTGAAGGCCCATCATAGAGCCAGTGGTCAATTTCTACATAGGCCCTTCAAAAGGGCCCACATAAGGCCAAGTGCAATCACCAACATTGGCGCTACAATGAATTGAATCATTGGCCCAATAATTGTTGGCTCTGTTGGCCGATATCGGGCCGTTCTTATCATTTCTACAAACGCCCAATATTCCAGAAAGGCTAACTGTGAAGGCCCGTCCCAGGCCCAACGGTCAATCTCTACATGGGACTGAAAGTAATCCCAATAAAATGTTGCCCCTTCAACTCGCCCCAACCCCAAGAAATAGGGGTTGAAAACTTAAAAATCGCCATATCTCGATAATTAATAGCCCGATCAAAAAATGTTTCAAACAAACGTTGTATGGAATAATAAAATACGTATAATGTTATCTGCCGTTCAATCCTCTATCTCTGAAAATAGCGGCACAAGAACACGACAGCACCACTGACCCAGACGAGGACGCAGCGATATGTCTACACCCAGGTTACCTTAGTCCAAAGTCTAAGGATTTCGATTTATCATGGTAAGTATGATTTGTGGAAAATTTCCAAAAATTAGGTACTAACTCGTTTACCTCTTATGTTAATGCTATTTTTTTTAAAATATCATTGACATAGGAAATATTTTTATTTTTTGACAAGTTTTTAATTATTCAACGCGTCCCATTTAATTAGTTGTGTGAATACAGATAATTGTATTGGTATTCGTCGATTGAATACACATTAAGAAGCAAATAAGTTTTTAGTTTCCAATTATTGTCTGTTTGAACATTATGAACGAGTTAGTGCCTAATTTCGGCAAATTTACCAAAAATCATACTCGAAATCCTTAGACTATGGACTACACCGCCCGCACACGCATCAACCCAGAATTTTCGAATCATTTTTGTGCCGCTATTTTCAAAGATGGAGGGTTGAACGCCAGATAACTTTATCCGTATTTTATTGTTCATCATCTGCCGGCGGCCATGTTTTTGTTGCTTTTCAGTATATTTTGGTGATTTTTTTTTTAATGCGTTTCTCTTTCATCAACCGTTTCCCAGAAAAAAAATCGGAATTTGGCTTTTTTCGGGCCTCTAGATGGATGAGCTCCATAAATCGATGATGTTGAAATTCGCATCCTTAAAGTGCAAGGAAAATGAAGTATTCCTGATTGTTTCAATTTGTTTGCCGACCCCAGACTTTGAACGTCGCTAAAACGTTCCTACGAATTCTCATTAGCCATTTACGACTTCAATTCGCCAGAAGAGAGCTTTGGATAACAATAAAAGTGAAGAATCAACAAAAGCACTAAAAATTCGTTGCATTCCAAGGACGCAAACTTCAACGTCACGTGAACCGTGTCTCAAAATCTCTTCGTCCGACTGACTTGAAATTCTGTCAGCGCACAGTTTACAGTATATCTTCGACCATTCGTTAATAACAAATCATTAAAGTTCATCCATCGATCGAAATTCGAACATTTTTTTTCTACATTCACTTCGGCTTCACCCCCAATTGTCGTACACTGAGAAAAAAAAATCGTTGATTGTGCAAAATGCATTTTGTTGTCTCGAAATTTTGTTGTTTTAACGGTTGCTCAGACATGCTAAATAAGCTACAGTTCGCACCACTATACTATTTCACCACCAACTATACTGTTTTGTTATGTCAATCAAAAATAATGTTGAACGTATTTAACGCGGTCCTCTCTAGTTTCTCGGCTGTTTTTTTACGGCTTTTTCAATAATTTTTTACGGGCAAAGCATCGAAATAATCAATCTCATTGTTTTTGCATAATCTTTATTAACATTTAAATAAGCTTTTTTAATTTATTTAAATGTTTTTTTTTTCAGTGTATATCCACGAATCGCGTAAGAAAAAAAACCGAGTCCCGGTCATTCGTTCCATCTCGCATCGTTGCGGAAGGTTAATATATTAATGAGCAACCCTCAAAAAAAGGGTTCCGGTCGCAAAGTGGTCCGACTGTGTGCACGGTTACGTCCTATGTGTCTGTGTCGTCCACAGCCTATGTAGTCTACGTTGTTGGGGGTATATGCCTGTGTACGCGCATGCGCGCGTGTACAGTACAATATAATATATATACACATATTTCCCGTTGTTCTTCTGGCGGATATAAATGTGCCTGAGCGCGTACGGTATAATACTTGCCGGTGGCTGACAAACCCTCGACATCTATTTCTCACCCCCAACCCCGTTTTGTGCGGTGCTGTTGGCCCCGTCGCCGCAACTCTCTCTCTCTCTCTCTCTCTCTCTCTCTCTCTCTCGCTCGCTCTCTCTCTCTCTCTCTCTCTTGCACTCAAAGAGTATCTCTCGATATCTACTCTATTTCTCCGTCCAAGTCACTCGTCACAGTACGTATCGTACTTGTAGATAAACAGGGTGTCCTCTTATGAATGGATAATCCTGCACCTGTCGATGCGTCAGATCATGTCCTACTATATGCTGGAATTTGACTTCAGTACGAGTCCCACGGTTTTCAAGATTTCGGGCTTTACGTTATTTAAAAAAAAAATCATCTGCCTTTGGTTTTTCGCATGCCATTTCTACAAATGATATGAATCGACAATAACCAAGCAACTTCTTAAAGTAATTGGCACCATATCCGTAGTACATTTTTTTACACCGCAAGTTATCAAAGTCAGATGTTCGAATTGGTTTGTATGAAAATTCTGCATAAGATCCTTTCTCATAAAGTTTCCTTAACATTTGAGGTTAAGGGGCTATACCAGTGCGACACTTTAAAAAAATCGATTTTTTTTTGCCTTTTACGACAGTTTATCCTTTCAAGAATAACATTATCATTTATATAATTTATATCAATATCATTTTATCTTGCAAAAATCGATAGTTAAATCTTTAAGCGCGTTTTTCTCGAAATGAGATTTTTCAAATTTGCTGACATTGTGACTCAAAGAGCAATTATCCGATTGACTTGAAATTCGAACTGAGTACTCTTGAATATACTTACTCTACAATGACGTAGGATATTTTTGATTGGATGAAAATGGACGATTTGGCATTGAAAAAAACGACCATTTTATAGGCAAGAAAACAGACTTTTTTCACAACTACGCCACTTTGTTAGATTTCGATATTTTTCGAAAATTCTACTTTATTATACAGGAAATACCTTCCAGTTTAACGACATTTTTTCCTTTTTCGGTTTCAGCTACTCAATCGGCCGGAATCATGTCAGCAGTGGAGGAACTTTCTTTTTCGCCGTCTCCGAAGGCAGCGCATAAGTCGCTTGGATCTCAATATTTTTCTACGAAAAAATTATGTAATATAGGTCAAATATAGCCAAATATATTCTTAATTTTCCGAAACATTCAATTGAGTACTTTTATTCCGAAAAATTCCCGAAAGTCATCCAAATTTTCAGCGTTCACATTGGTATAGCCCATTAAGAAGAAGATTTTTGTAGATAAAACCAATAACCAAGAGTCTTTTTTTTTCAACTGAGTCAGAAAAGTTATCATTTGTAGAAATGACATGCGAAAAAACAAAAGCAGATGATTTTTATCTCGAAAACCGTGGGACTATTACTAAACTGAAATTCCAGTATACAGTAAGACGTGATCTGACCCATCGACAGTTGCAGGATTATCCATTGATAACAGGACACCCTGTATACCCCCACACACAAATGTGCGCTCGTGCACAAATACATTTCTCGTCGATGCTCATGGTTTCTCGCTCTCCCACGCACTCATAGCTTTCTGTGAGGGTCTCTCTTTCTCTCTGTCTCTCTCTGTCCGTTTGTCTGTCTCTCCTTTGCTCTCTATCTCTCTCTTTCTCTCTCTCTCTCTCTCTCTCTCTCTCTCTCTCTCTCTCTCTCTCTCTCTTCGTTTACTTTGGAGATATCGATTACCGGCTCAGCTCCCATCCCCCAACTATCATCCGTCCCCTCCCTCCCCATTTCTCCGTCACCTCCGCGCCCTTGTAACCGTACTTTCCATCTCTCTCGCTCCCACGCCTTCGAGGGCACGTTTCCATCCACAAACTCCACCCCTGCGTGCCCCAGCAGCCCCTCCTAGCAGACATTGCTCCGAGAGAGAGGAAAAGAGAGACACAGTGAGAGAGATAAGGAGAGAGAGAGAGAGAAAGAGAGAGAGAGAGAGAGAGCCAGAGCAAAAGGAAGCTTGAACCATCATCCCCTGGGTTGCCACTCTGCTCTTTCTCCCTCTCGCCTGTTCACCTTCAGCCTCCACCGCTCGCATTCCCTCTCGACGGCGGTGTCACATCAGTGTAGCAGTTTTACAAGGGGCTGTATATCCCGAGGCATAGAGCGCGGTCCCGGCGTCTTCGCTCAGCCCTCTCTCTCTCTCTCTCTCTCCTTAGATCCAGCCAACAACGTACTTCGTCACTCTATCGCTCCTTCAACCGCAAACGAGGAAGACAAAATGAAAGAGAGAAGAAGAAGACCGGGGGGAGGGAGATGGTTAAATTACGCCAGTCGCGTCTGGATACCGCTCTCTCAATACAAGCCCCAGGCCAGCTCAACTTAATACAGCTTTCCTACGAACGCCTTTCCGACACCTCCGCGCAATCGTTCTGCCCTGCCTCTCCTGCCTTCTACCCGACCCCCCGCACTGCTCTTCGAACACAATATTATTCCCGATGTCGTAATACCAAATTTGTCCAATCCTTCTCTCTATCCCCCCCCCCCCCTGATTCTTCAACGCTATACATACAGTGTCGGAAGAAATTTGATAGCGGAGAATAATTTAATAACAGCCTCAACGTCACATTAATGAGGGCAGGGAGAGAAGCTGGAAGTCTGCGCCGTCAGCGGCGATGGGCGAGTCGCCGCTTCCGGCCGAGAAAACTCTTTGGGGAAACGCAAAGAGATCGGGGAAGTGGCTAACTTCATTATGATTTATGAATTCTCGCTTTCAATCTTGTATAGTTTATGTAATTACTTGTATTGCATTTTTATTTGTTATTAATACGTTGCACTTGTACACATTATTTGTGTAAATATTATTACTGTTATGATGATTATTGTTACGCTCGTTATTATTGTTATTCTTCGAACTTATTGTACTTGTTTTAATTGTTGTTGACATTATTATGTTTTTTTTTGTCATTACTATTTTTATTTTTTGATGATTTTATAATTTTTTTGCCATTATTATTATTATTATTATTATTATTATTATTGTAGATTGTGTTGGTTCGGGCAATATTTATCGTAGAAACATTATTTCTGATAATGAATAAAAACCAGCGTACGTAATTGCAAGAATTTTTGGTATTTTTATTTTCGTTAAAAACTCCACCTAATTATATAAATGAACTGCTTGAATATATTTGAATTCCACAATAAATCGTAGAACATTGCGGGAAATAAAAAAAAAATAATATGAAAAAAAAACGGCAGCGGCAATGCGCTTGACCACTGCGCTACGCCGATGACTTGGAAATGGTTGAAAAAATATCCCTCAAGCTCTACTCGGAAATCTTTGGAGCCCGTGGGGCTTGGCGTCCTCCCCTTGTCAGTTTGCACTGGAAAACATCCACCTACCCGACCTCACTATTTATTATTATCGTCATCATTATTATAGTCGTAGTTAATACGAAGGATGTCTCAAAATGACCTGACATTTTGAATCGCGCGCCATTTTTTTTGTGGCGAACATAGAGCACTAATCTTTGACAACTGGCATCAGAAAGTATTGAGGTTGAGTCATGGAGAATTGCACGATCGAGAAACGCGAAGAAATGATGAAAATTCGCTACAAAAATGGCGAAAATTTTGCAGAAACGGTTCGATATTTTGGTCTTTTGGTCATCATAACGCAACATCTCGCACTGTGGTGAATTTAATCACAAAATTTGAGATTAGTGGTTCAGTTCAGACAGAGTGCAAGTGTTGACGAAAGTCATTTCACCTCGATTTGCCGTCGTGCTCAGCAATTGAACATCTCAAGATGCTCTGTGCAGCGAATTTTGACGAAGGATCTGCATATGCATACTTACAAGATCCAATTGATACAAGAACATGTGTGTGACATTGACATTTGTGTTCCACACATAACCTCCATGTTTGTACCTTATATTAAAATAAAAATATTCGTATGTTTCAAATAAATAATACGTTTTATTGATAAGTAATACGTTTGATTGATAAATTAAAACGTCAGGTAATTTTGAGACACCCTGTGGTCATTGTTTGTTCTATAACAATATTTATGCTGCTGTTGTAAATAATTTTACGTCATTAATACTATCATTATTATTATCGTTATGATTATTATTCCGTAATTTTTCCAGTCCTATATTCGACGAGAATGAAAATGTATATTTACGCAAGAGGAAACCGAATACACCATTGAAGGATCGTTTCTCTCGGGTTACGAATGAGACAATTCCGTCTATGATTATCGACAGTTTATCCGAACGGCATGCTTACGTATGCAGGTACATCTGTATATATTATCGATGTTCTCGGAGATTACGAGCGGAAAAGTGAGGAAATAAAGGAAACCCGATAATACAGGGTGAGTCTAACAAGGGTAGTTGAAGTTTTATTTCTCCAACAAAAAGAGAGAAACAAAAAAGTGCGGAAGAGACGAAGCCGCAGGGTGATCAGTATCGCGGAGTGAAAAAAAAAAGCCTGCAAATTGAACATGATTATAGCCACGTGAATTCGACTCTCGTCTCTTTACTGGTGTCGAGTAGCTTTATTGTTGCTGTTTTTTTTTCGTTCTTGAATAATACGAATAATATTTTAGACATAGAGAAATTATTTGGTTATATTCTTTATCTTATACTTCAACATTTTTATATTTTCTTCTTCTATAAAAAACATTTTTATATTTTCTTCATTTTTATATTTTCATATTCATATTTCTTCATTTTTACATTTTTATATTTTCTTCTTCTATAAAAAAGAAAACGAAGCAACAGTGAGGCTATTCGACCACAGTCGAATAGCCTTACTGTTGCTTCGTTTTCTTTTTTCACTTTTAAGAAATAGGCAATACATTTTCGTCGCAAAAAAATTGTTTTATTATATTATTTTAATTTAACCGTGTGAACGTAAATTAGACGCGTGTTTATCCAAACAAGATGTGTATTTATAAACAAATTAAAAAAAAACAACTCGCAGAATGATGAAAAAAAAACATTGTGATTATCTTTATACTACATAATTTACTTTAATAAATAATATTTTTATTTTTATTAATGTAGTATATTCAAAGTTGAAAAAATTTATTTTTGACATTATTTTGGGAACTTCAACAAATTTTAACTTTTTTCATCGGTTTTGTTCGATTTACTTTAATATTTACCAATACTTTTGAAAAATGAATTTATTATGTATAAATAGAATTTGAACAAATTCTATTTTTTTTGTCATTGTCTCTTTTTCATGTTCAACGTAATGAAGTTATATCCGTATACATATACATGTAGCCATTGCTTTCTTTCTCCGTGGTGGCTCTATATCTCTTCATTGTCAGTCTCGGTCCCTTTCCCGCTGGTCTTTCCTTCGCTGTTTCCGTTCACCGACCGGGCAGATTTGAAAGGGCATCGAACGCGAGAACGGGAAAGTAATCGAGATAGGTATAGGTAGAGGAGCGAGACGACGAGCGTTAGGGAGAGACGAGAGTGAACGCAAACGCTGTGCCCGTATTTCATTCTGAGCATTCAATTTCCGGTCGCGCCCTTAAACCTACCACGTCTCTCTCTCTCTCTCTCTCTCTCTCTCTCTCTCTCTCTCTCTGTCCTCTCTCGTTCTCCGTCCCTTGCCCTTCGTCTATGAAGATGGGAGGGCGGAAAGGGTAGGGTGGGCAGGTAGCGTTGAAACAACCCTCAAAGCTTCGTAAGCATAGCCCCTTATACTCGGAGGAATGCAAGGGAGCTTTGCCTTTCGCGAATGAGCAGGCGAATCGCCTACGAAACGGGAGAATCAGAGAGAGAGAAAATTTACGTACCAAATACGAGGTTACTCGTGTCTAAAGACCAAAGCCGCGAATGTGCAAACCCCGGTGAGCACGAAAAGGCAAAGGAAAAAAAACGAAAAAAAAAGCATGGAAAAAGTGAATAACCTCATTTCGTGCAAAAAAAACTCCCCGTAGAAGGGGGAATCGGGAACGGTCTTGGTTTCGCGATTATCGTGAAATTTAACGATCCCTTATAGAGGCGAATCAAATAGTCAAAGAAACACACTCACCATGACGTAATGCCTCTGCATCTCGGTCTTCTCGTTGGCCAACTTCTCAAACTCGAGCTTCAAACTGCGAGGGCAGAGAGAAAAAAGGAGCGAAGATGAATGACGGGAGTTGACGAAACGGACGGAATCATCGTACGACTTATATAATAATGATTATAACATTATTCATATTCTTTATTTATAATATAATAATAAACGTTTTTCATTCAATGCAAATTTTATTATTATTATAAAAGTAAAATTATGTCATGATATAACAAATTATATATAGGGTGTCTCGAAATGACCCGACATTTACATTTAATAATGAAACGTATTATTTATTTGAAAAGTACGAATGTTTTAATTTTATTATAGGTACAAACATGGAGGTTATATGTGGAACACAATATCCGATAAATGGCCGCCTCGTGCCTGTTTGCGAACGTTCACTCTTTTGACGAAATTGTCAACAACATTTTGGCATAATTGCGGACTAATTTCATTAATAGTGCGTCCAACTACTTCCTTGAACTCCGGAATGGTCTGTGGATCATTGGCATACACTTTTCCTTTCAGAAAACCCAAAAGAAAGAAGTTCAATGGCGTCAAATCGCACGATCTTGGTGGCCAATTCACATCGCCGCGGCGCGAGATAAAACGACCATGAAACTTCGTCTGCAATAACTGCATTGTCTCGCCCGCAGTGTGGCAGGTTGCGCCATCTTGTTGTAAGAAGTCTTCCAAGTACATGCCGTTTATGCCATTTATCGGATATTGTGTTCCATACATAACCTCCATGTTTATACCTTACATCGAAATAAAAATATTCGTACTTTTCAAATAAATAATACGTTTTAGTAATGAATCAAAATTTCAGGTAATTTCGAGACACCTTTATAATTGAAGTAAGCGAAGAGGCTCGTACGAAACACGTCACAATATATGAAAGAGTTGCGAAGGGCAGTAGGTTCCCATAGCTTTTTTCCTCATCGTACACACGAGACTTTTTTCGACGAATCAGTCTTGTCGAGAAGCAGCAATCTCATTCAACTTCCGGTGAATCTCTACGCCTTTATTATGATTATTACAAGTGTGAAGATCGATTTTTGATATATATATATATATATATATATATATATATATATATATATATATATATATATATATATATACACACATCAAATTTTGATATATATACTTTTTTATTGCCGGTCACCACGGGCGTTCTTTTCCGGTAATTTAAAACGTATACAGGAAAAAAAAAGTCCTCGGTATTACGGGGACGTTTCGAATTCGAGGCCCGTTCGCCGCGCGAAGTCTCGACGTTGCTCGCGTGTGGTGGAGAGTGAAGGGAGACCAAAGGAGTGAGAGGGGGATCATTGAGCGAGAAAGTAAGGGCCGGGAGAGAGAGATAGAGAGAAAGAGAGAGGGGGGAGGGAGTCGAGGCAAAGATGGAGTGATAGACGATGTGAGGAACAGAATTGCGAGGAGTCCGTAGAGAGTGAGGGGGGAGGGGGAGAGGGGGAGAGAGAGAGAGAGAGAGAGAGAGAGAGAGAGAGAGAGAGAGAGAGAGAGAGAGAGAGAGAGAGATGAGACTACGAACTCTCCGTTCAAAGAGCGGAGTGAGAAAAACGAGTTTGCGTCGCGGTTACGTCCTGAGACGTGGGAAGAGAGAACGGGAAGGCAACAGCCGGGGGGGGAGGGGAGGGAGGAGGCAGAACGGGGAGTGAGAGCGTGAAGCGCGAGGTTTCGAGAGACACGTCACGCAGCGGAAGAACAGAGGAGAGCGTATTGCGGCGTTGGAAGAGGATGCGGAAAAGGTGTTACGAGGATGAGTCTCTCTGTACGACGAAGAGCAGAGTGGGAAAACCGAAAGGTGGAGCGCAAGGAGGAGTAGAAACGAGCGGAGAACAAGCGGGGAGCTGCGAAGTGTGCGAGACGGAGATGAATGGATAGATGAAGTGGGGAGGGGCAGGAGTGGTAGAGGAGGGAAGGGAGTAGAATGAATTGGGAAGGATATGGCACGACCTGACGTCAAAAAGGAGCGGGTTGCGGATTCGTGTAAGCTATGTGTAAGGAGAGGCCCAGAGCGAAAAGAACTGAAGAACGGGAGAGAGAGAGGACAGAAAATAGCATAGCAGCAAGGGCGGAGAGGAGGGAGCACGAGCAAACCTGGCAGGAGAGAAAGAGAATCGGAAAAAGGAGGAGAAGGTAGACAGAATGAGTGAAAGAAGGGGAGGAGGGAAGAAGGAAGAGTTGGAGTTAGGAGGGCACGAACACGAAAGGGAGTGCAGGAGGAATAGTAAAAAACTGTAGACCCAATTTTCAGTATTTTAGGAAGAAACGGAAGTAGAGAGAAAGAGGGGAGCGACAGAGGGAGCAGAAGAAAGAGGAGGGGAGGAACAACACAGGAGGGAGAAGACAAAGCAGGGATAATAAACGCTGTCACAAGAGAGCGAACGACATCAGTACGAGGAGAACAAGGAAGAATAGGACAGGAGAGAAAGAAGACAGGAAAGAGGAATAAAAGACAGGAGAGCTGGTAAAAGCACTGGGATATGAAAGGTGGAGACAGGGAGGGGGAGGAGATGGACGCAAAGAAAAGGGGAGGGAAGAAGAAAGAAGAGGAGATCGAAAAACCGAAGAAGAAGAAAAGAACGAAGGAGAGCTAACAAAAGGTGCGGGAAATTTAATATAGAGACAAGATGGAGGAGGTGGAAAACGAAAAAGAGTAGAGGGAGAAAGCGAAAAACGATTCAAGGTGGAAGATACCTTTAGGCAAAGAATAAATTTGCTGATTTTTTTATTTTTATTTTAACGGAAAGATTTTTTTCACCATTTTTGAGACTTAGAGTATGTTTTATTACTGCTTTTACCATTTCATCCAGCGTATCCAGCAACCATTTCATCCATCCATACCAGCGTACCATTTCATCGATTTTCAACATTTCTCACTTTTCCTTGGTTCATATTCTGCGTATGAGTGTTAATGAAAGAAAAAACTTCGATGGTTTTTTTTTCCGATTAATCCCTCTGACGCTACATGTCACGCCGTCTACCAACATTCGCCGCAACCCGTTCAGAAGAGAGCGCCATACCTCCGCCATTTTTAAAGATTAATCATTTTGAAATATACCATGTACCAGTCAAAAGTGGTAGTATAACATACCCGAAGTCTCAAAAATGGGTTAAGAAATCTTGCCTTTAAAAAAAATCATGACAATCGGCAGTTTTTTCCTCGCCTGAAGGCATCTCCCCCCTCAAAAGAGAAGGAGGAGGTGGAAAACGAAGAAGAGTATAAGACGGAGGCGAAATACGATGTGAAAAAGATAGAGGAGGCGAATAACGAAGAGGACGAGGGGGTGGAAAACAGAGAGGAGGAGGCCCAGTGCCTCAAGATTGAGGGATAGAATAATTCGAAAGGCGCAGAGAAAAGCAGCAGGAAGGAGCACCTTGCGAACTATCCAAACAAGGACAAACAAGGCGATGTGAGAAGAATAAGCATGAGAGAGTTCAAAATGAAGAAGCGAGCCAAAGACGAAGTGAAAACGAGAAAACGAAAAGACGACTATATACTCACGAGTGGTACTGTTGCTGGATGTAATTGAATTCCTCTTTGATTCTCTCGCAAGTGTCAGCCACCGTGAACTTCAAACCGCCCGCAGCCCCGCTGCTTCCACCGCCACCCTGGAACGAGAAGAATTCGATTAGTAATGGGGCGACGCGCCCGCCGAGCATACTGCGATAATGCACAGGAGGCTGAGAGGAAACTCCCGAGAATCGGATGGCAAAACTTTGTGTCTCTCGTTTCCAGCTCGCAAACGATATTTCTACCGGGCTACTTGCAGCCCAATCATAATAACACATTCACCGGCGAATGTATATACGGATAGATGCATAGGTCGACGGTGATTTTGGAGACACTTAACTCTCGCGAATCAACCTGGCCACAAGACCAACGATTTGGTTGAAAGAAGATTGAGGACCGTCCTCGGCACCGCCGGATCTGCCAACGTTACGTAGATATAGGGGATTCGGAATATTATTTTTCGATGGAGTACACTGAGAAAAAAAACCAATTGAATCAAAAAAATATATTGGTTGATCAAAATGAATGTGCTACTGCGGAGTGCCACCGATATATGAGATTGTTAAAATACTATAAAAGGTTGGAAAATGTGATTGATTTGAATGACATATTATTTTATTTGAAAAAGCTCTTCTGTTCTCTGAATATCTACATTATCCTTCAAATAAAATTATATTCTATTGAAATCATTCCATGTACAATCCTTAGATGTATTGATGAAATAATTAAGCGGTTGCTACGACATTTTTTATTTCGTACAAAATATGATCAATAGAATTAATCATTTATTTGCTGCATCGAAACGAATATGCCATGGGACGTAAGTTTTTCAATTTGTTTTAAATCTTAAATAAAAAGTGAGCATTGGAGGGATCATCCACGATAATAGTGGAGAGAATATCAGATATCCAATGGAATATCCATGGGGAGAATATCAGATATTCAACTGATAAGAACGGATACTACACGTTGATCTTAGCCACAGGCCAAGAAGCGATACTCTTTAGAGTTTCTCCGGCGTTTAAGTAGATTTTCGGTTCGCGCTACGCTTACGAGAAACGAGCGCGCGTGCGGCTTCTAGCGGTTACTCCGAGAACTACGGGTTTCCTCACACCTGTAATTTCGGTGGCGCTCGGCCATGATTTGGTTGAATTTTTTCAACCAAATGCGCACGAAACCAATTTTATTTTCGCATAATTTTTTAACCAATTCAGACATTTGCTTAATATTTTTCAATCAAAATAAAATATTAATATTTTAACGAATAATGTACTTAGAAATCAATATCGGATATGGTGAAAAAATAAAATAACATATTTACTCAATAGAAATTTTATCAAAATCAAACGAGCGAAATTCAATTTTTCTTGTGTACTCGATTCAACAACATTCATGTTATGAATTAAAACGCTTTTTTGTTCGTTGCAGAAAATGCATTCAAAACTATATAATTTGTTCGCGATATTTATTTAGATAGTTTCAATAATAATAAAGTTCTCGGCTAACAATATATCTTTTGAATAATTTTTTATTTTCATTTCATCATGTGATTGAAGTCAATAGCCTTTTGTTTGGACTAATAAATCAAATTATTTACACCAACAATTTTACAATTGAATCAATAACACCAATGATATTGGATCAATTGTTTTTTTTCTCAGTCCACAAAATATTCAACCGGTATCGTCATTCGTATGGAGTTGAAGCTTGCATCCTTCGAATGTAATGAAAATTAATATTTCTGAATTTTTTAAATTTAATTCGACGGATTTTGCAAACCAAAATCCTTTGACCATTTTTGAAGATATTTATTCAGCGATCTACGATATAAATCTAAAAAAAAGGATCTTCTGTAATAATGAAAATATGGAAAATGAAATGTAACAAAGAGCTTTCGTTGCGTTCCAACGATGCAAACTTCAACGCCATTCATTCGCTGGGTCGTTGAAAAGGCTTTTAATTGGCCTACATAGGTTTGGTATTTAAGGAATACGAATTCTTGTTGCATAGTTATATATCCTAGGGTTTTGACTTGGAATTGCAACGAAGATTTCGTAAAAATTCAAATAATCGATAGCATTATGGCGATTTTTCTTTTGTGTTGTTCTTGATGTGTTTCGCGATAGTTCTGTTATACATTCTTATCGTATGACAAGATAATTTTTCAAATATGTTCATCCATTTGTCAATGACAAATGATGACGGTATTGTTTAAAACCGAAAATGCAACTTTTTTTCAGCTTGACATTTTCAAAATTTCAAAAAGGTATCCGTTCATACGAAAGTTTGACCATTATCCTGAAAGTACATTTTTTATTTTTCATTTCAGATCGCCCTAGTCGCCGGAACCACCCACACCGATTGGCGATGCAGCAATAACGGCACTTTGTTATTGCTGTTGTTGCTATTGCCGTTATTGCTGTATTAAATAATAATAATGAAATAATATTCGTTAAATACTAATAATTTCATTGTTTTCCAATATTTTTTCAATCAAAAGAACTCAACCTAGACAAGACTGTGTATTCATTGTATTTAAGATCCCGACCTCGTCGTCCCAATACTCTGATCTACAAAAAATATTGAAAAACCACTATTGAAAAATGCTGAAAAAATATTGATAATCGAACAGGGCATTCGTTGCGGACGAGGATGAGAATAGTGTAAAACAGAATACGAGAAGCGTGGGGGGTGTGAACGAGTGCGTATGGAGTACCCGTGTATGAAACAAGCACGGGCATAAAAGGCAATACGACGACGAAAGGGGGACGGCGTGTTTGAGTGCCTGGGGAGAGAAGCGGAAGGGAGAGCCGCACGCAAGACTCGAAGAATGAGGGTCGTGAAGGCGTTCTTAATGAGACCCGTTCCGTTGAACCGTGTATGTACGCAATGAGCGACCAGAAGAGAGAGAGAAAGAGAGAGGGAAAGAGAGAGAGAGAGAGAGAGAGCAGAAGGCATAGTCGGAGGGTGTGTAAGTGATTGTGAACGAGAAAACGAAGAGGGAGAGGAAGGGAGAAGAGGGCAAGCAGAGGAGAATGAAAAAGAAGAGGAAGGAAGAGGTCGAAGGTCGAGAAGGAGAAATAAGAGGTGGAGGAGGAGGAAGAAGTTGAAGGACAAGGAGGAATATGAGCGCGGTAGGGGTTGGGATGGAGCAGGACGCAGAAAAAAAAGGAGTACGAGAAGAAGGAAGTAGAGGCAAAGAAGGAGCACAAGAAGAAGAGAAGATGATGAAGAAGCGCAAAGAGGTGTACCAAAAAAGAAACGAAGCGGAATAGGAGGGGGGGAAGTCAGGAGTAGAAGATCTGCAAAGGAGGGACAGCAGCAGTAAAAGGGGAGGAGGGCCCAAAGGAGGGGAAAACGAAGCCGGAGAAGGAGACAAAGAAAATAAACAGGAGAAGGAGCAGAGTGGAGAAAAACCAGAAGGACTAATGGAGGACGACAATCAGAAGGAACACGAACAGGGAAAGCAAAAGTAGAAAGAAGAGCAGACGAATAACAAAAGATTACGACTCAAAAAGCAGAAGCTGCAGCGAAGGCGAATGACAGAAGACCTCGGACCAAGAGCCTCTTCTCGTCTTCCAGAGGAGTACGAGAAAGAGGAAGTAGAGGCGAAGAAGGAGCACAAGAAGAAGAGAAGACGAAGAAGAAGCACAAAGAGGTGCACCATAAAAAAGAGAAAGCAAGAGAAAAACACGTGGGGAAAATTCAGGAGTAGAAGATCAGCGAAGAAGGGGCAGGAGCAGAAAAAGGGGAGGAGGGTTGAAAAAAGGGGAAGACGAAGCAGGAGATAGAGAAAATAAAAATTAAACGAAAAAAAAACAGGGTGGTGGGAAACCCAGAAGGACTAATGGAGAACGGCAATCAAAAGGAACACGAACAGGAGAAGCAAAATTAGAAAGAAGAGCAGAAGAATAACCCGTGCAGAAATGTGACCGGGCATTCCCTACTTTGTGTCCCGCCCTGACCAGACTTGCCTCATCTGATTTGCCTGCCCGAGCCCTCCCATGGAACAAACCGGGAAGATCGGAGAATCGTATTTTTACGGCTTACCCTCTATGTTTGTAATCTTTTGGTCGGCATACATTGCGAGCAAGTACATCTTCACATAATGTCTACCCGGCAGGAATATTGACATGTTCGAAAAGTGGAGCCTGTCTTTAAGAACTAAAGAAAAGCTACTTTGTTTTTCACCTCATCAAATATATTTATAATTAATTGGAATGAAACTAACACATCTGTTGTGAGTCTATTCATCATTAAAAGCATTCATTTCGTCAATGATAATCGACGAGGATAACAATGCTTATCATTAATACCGGGATTACGATAACTAATCATTTGAGCATAAAGAATAGCCAAATTATTTTACGGGGCAAAAAAATAAAGCAGGTCATTCGTGGTTTTTGAACACCTTGTCGCCGTGTTGGCAAATATCAATGTTCTGGCCGGGAAGACATTACCTGAATGTATTTCGCCAACAATCCGCCAGGTGGCTACAAGCGAAGCGCTTCGCGTAAGCAAGGTACCATCGTACGAGGATAAAAGTTCATCCTGTGAGTTGTACCACGTACAGAAGTGCTATGCTTACAGCGTGAACTTTACGCTTATGATGTTGCGATACTTGTGAAATAACCCTTTGCACTCTAGGCCTTTTTCGCTCGAATAGTGATCCGTGTACGTTTTTCCGTCTCTTTGCCTATCAGGAAATGCGAGCAAGCGTATGTCTACACTCATATACTACCTTAGCAAGTAGATAACCAACACACAATGTGTTGTCGAAATACGAAATTGAATACACTCCCGATTTTACCTCCTCAAGGACTCCAAAACCGCTGAAACGTCGTTTTTTAATTTCCTTGTTTGTTCCTGGTTATTTCCCGATCTATTCCCTACAATTTTCCTGGTCATTTGCCGCTTGTTCTCCGACCCGTTCCAGATCAGTTTCCCAGAAACGGAACGGCGCTACGGATCGGGACCTAGTCTGAGACCCATAACATCGCGAACCTATTCCAGGGTGGACGGCCCGACCAAAGCCTGATATTATTTAGGGAAGGCAAATCAGTGGCAGTACTTTCTCCCGACTCAAATTTCTAGACGGGAAGAGGAGAAGACCAAGACTCAAAAAGAAGGAGGAGCTGCAGCGAAGGCGACCCACACGGAAATAAAATATATGTAAAAATATATTTTTCGATATATTAATAATGGATGTAAAATATATTTCAGGTATATATTATCCATCTTAGATATAGATTAGATATATGCAATATATACGGGAAATGCATTAAAAATATATTCGCGATATCAAACTTTTCGGCCAAAATAGATCTTCAGAATGTATATAAAAAATATATGTTGGATTGGCGGTTATGTATATTCAAACTATATTGAAAATATACTTGCGATGTACTCAAATTACCCTAAAAATATACTACAAATGTATTTTAAGTGTATTCGAATTATAATTGAAATATACTTTAAATGTATTTAAACTACATCTAAAATGTACATGATATATGTTCATACTCCGTTTAAAATATACTTTAAATATGTTTTTACTACATTTCAAATATTATTGAAATATATTCAACGTGTATTTAAGATATACTTGAAATATATTTAAACTATACTTGAAATATTCTTAAAAATTTTGTTTTGACGTTATTTACATCATTGCACCCTTTTACGATATTTTTCGTTGTCATTAATTACGATTATGGTGTTTGCGCTTCAAATATATTAATGGTTTAAATTTAAATTATATCAGGCGCTTACTCGCCGTAAGGTGGTTTCGAACCCGGGACCTCTGAGTGATGAGCTGGGACGTTGTCGACTGAGCTAGCTCTACTTGTTAAGTTGTTGAACTTTCGTATCGCCTGCATATCGTACAATACACAATATTATATTATTGAGAAATGCTTGGATTAACAAGAGTAACTAAAATTATCGGATCAATTACTTAATTGCGTTCGCATAGAGAGCGATAATCGAATAGAATAACATAACCTTCAATTTTTTTGTCCGATCATTTATTCCGGCTAGTGCGGCTAGGTCATCGCGAGATACCGACGTGAAGATGTTTATCATTCGCAACGTCATCTGTCACTCAAGTTGCTTAACCAACCATCTTCAAAATATATAAAACATACATTCAGTGTGTATGTTTGATATATTTAAGATGTATCTTAAATGGATTTATATTTATATATCGCATAGGTTTTACTCTTACCCACAAATATAATTGGCATATCCAACTTTTCGAACAAATTATATTTAATACAGGTTTTATATATTTTTCGATATATTTTATTTTCATGTGGGTAATGATAAAATAACTTGATTCAAGAGCATCATCTCGTCTTCCACGATCAACCTCAACGCCTCTTATGAAAAAGCCATCCATAGCCCCAAGAGTTGGCCAGATCTCGTTCACGAGCGTGACACGTCTACACGCTTTTCAATAAAATTCCACAACAAAACGAAAATTCCGTGCTGCCTTCACCCGCGCCCACAAGCAACTTCCTTGGGGGTGACCCAATCTGGCAACTTCGGATCACTCCAGCAAGAGGCTTTCTTATTCGATTTTTAGATGATCGCCAGTTGCTAATCTTGCTCCTCTTGCCGCATCTTCTCATACGCGTTGATCCAACGGCGTTCATTTTCCACCAAATGCCGGAAAAACATATAAAAAGGCTAATCGGGGCTTGCGTAAACGAGAATAGATCGGTAAAACAACAAAATACAAGAACTGAAGAGCGGGAGTAAATTGACTGGTGAGCATTGCCGGATTGCTCGGATCGCCACGGTCAAAACAGAGTTTTAGCATTCATCCAGGCGGGAGGGGGGGGGGGCATGGTGGTGAGGGTGAATGAGAATAGCTACAGGGGCGGGGAGGTGAGTCGGTATTGTTTTTTTTTATTCATCGGAGTCAACGGAAGAGAGAATGATTTGGCCACTTGTTGAGCTCTGCCAGGTTCGTATATGGGAACGAGAGTACGAACATGTGTAGAAGCAACAACGGAGCAATGATGAACACACGCACACAAGCGTCATGGATTCGAAACAAGAGCGAATGATACGCGAGTGCTCCCTCTCTCTTTTTCCTCTCCCTCTCCCTCTTTCTCGTAAAGTGGGAATGAATGCTGGGGTTTCGAAAACATGTCCTATACACCCGCGCAGAGTGTGGGTGTGTGTTGTACATGCAGGATATCGGGGCAACGAAGCAGTGTGACCCGCACTTGTTGCAATCATCAAATGGTACAGTCATCGAACAGGTTGCTGTTGCGCTGGTTAACCCCGATTGTCGCTGACCGTCGAGCTTTTACAATCCACCCTTTTCTCGCTTTCTATCTTTCTCTCTCTCTCTCTCTCTCTCTCTCTCTCTCTCTCTCTCTCTCTCTCTCTCTCCCTCTCTCTTTGCATTCAACCCTCTCGCGCACTCGTTGGAATATTCGTGGGGCTCTTTTCCCGGCCACCCTCGCGGAATTCCGAACGTTTTCAATTGAGCAGCGGGGCCAGGAATAGGGGATGATTGTACTCTGTCTCTCTCTCTCTGCGTTCCTCCCTTGTCCTCTGCCCATTGTTCATACCACTCGCCCGCAGCCAACGATTAATTCACACCAAAGCTCCGCAATGATTCGCAAAACTTTTACGGAATGACCCAGCGCTGCTTCCGGCATGACACTGCGCGTCGTTTAAAACGACGTTGGAGCACAGAAACGTTGCAAAAGTTATTTACTTTATTTATACAATATTTGTAGTTGTTGATGAAATAAATTAAGTGATTTTATTATCGTCTAATTTTTATTGCATCGTTGGGATGCAATGAAAATTCATTTTTTTGAATTTCTTCTATTTTTATTGGCAGATTCTGCCTACAAAAAGCCATCAACTGCTTTTTGAGATGTTTATTTCGAGACCTACGACGAAGAGTTCACGAACGTTGCAAAAATAATTAACTTTATTCACACAATATTTACAGTTATTGGTGAAATAAATATAAAGTGACTCATTATTATTGATTTATAAATCAAGAGAAATAATTGACATCGCAAGGTAAGATGAAAGTGTACGTTCCTGATGACTTTAAAGTTTGCATCATGGTAATGTAGTGTGAATTCACTTTCCTGAATTTCCTAAATTTCTACGCTGAGGAAAAAACCAATTGAATAAAAAAAATATATTGGTTGATCCAAATAAATGTGCTGCTGCGGAGTGCCACCGATATATGAGATTGTTACAATACTATAAAATATTGGAAAATGTGATTGATTTAAATAACATATTATTTTATTTGACGAAGCTCTTCTGTTCTCTGAATATCTACATTATCCTTTAAATAAAATTATATTCTATTGAAATCATTCTATACACAATCCGTAGATGTATGGATGAAATAATTAAGCGGTTGCTACAAAAAATTTTATTTCGTACAAAAATATAATCAATAGAATTAATTATTTTTTTACTACATCGGAATGAATATGCCATGGGATGTAAGTTTTTCAATTTGTCTTAAACCTTAAATAAAAAGTGCGCATTAGAATGATCACCCACGATAATAGTGGAGAAAACATCAGATATCCAATGGAATATCCATGGAGAGAATATCAGATATTCCAAGCGGCCAGGAAGCGATACTCTTGAGAGTGTCTCTGGCGTTTAAGTAGATTTTCGGTTCGCAACACGCTTAGGAGAAACGAGCGCGCGTGCGGCTTCTAGCGGTTACTCTGAGAACTACGGGTTTCCTCACACCTATAATTTCGGTGGCGCTCGGCCATGATTTCGTCGCATTTTTTCTACCAAATGCGCAAGAAACAAATTTTATTTTCGCATAATTTTTTAACCATTTCGGACATTAGCTTAATATTTTTCAATCAAAATAAAATATTAATATTTTAACGAATAATGTACTTGGAAATCAATATCGGATATGGTGAAAAAATAAAATAACATATTTACTCAATAGAAATTTTATCTGAATCAAACGAGCAAAATTCAATTTTTCTCGTGTACTCGAATCAACAATATTCATGTTATGAATTGAAACGCTTTTTTTGTTCGTTGCAGAAAATGCATTCAAAACTATATAATTTGTTCGCGATAATTTTTTAGATAGTTTCAATAATATATTGTTCTCGGCTAACAATATATCTTTTAAATAAAAAAAAACTTTCAATTTTATCATGTTATTAAAGTTATAGCGTTTTGGTTGGACTAATAAATCCGATTATTTACAACAATAATTTTACAATTGAATCAACGAAATTTCATTCAATAACACCAATGATATTGGATCAATGATTTTTTTTCTCAGTGTATAGGCAGATTCTGTCTATAAAAAAGACTAAAGTTTTTTTTTTTCAAAATGCTTACCACGAGACCTTCGATCTAAATCTACAAAATAAAATTTCGTATGATATCGAGAACAAGGACCAAAATATGAAAAAAGAACTTTCGTTGCATTCCAACGATGCAAACTTCAACAGCATCGTTCCTGTGTTCCAGCAGTTCATTACTTCCGTACCAATGATTGCAGTACCATCGGTAAGACGAAATGCGGGGTATCAGGGATTCCAAAAAGAATTGGGTGTACCCACAATGTACCTGATACCTTCGGGTATCGAGCACTACTTCACGTACACCAGTGACATCCCTCACACGGACGTGCAGCCATCGACTACATGGAGAACACCCTTTTTGATGGTAACTTTCCAGCCTGCAGCTCCCCACCCAAAGTTCTTCTCCCCCAATCTTCTTTCTGGCAATCCCTCGTACCCTCATTTCAGTCCGGGCGCGTTGACAGAGATCCTCCGACACTGGATAACGTCGTTATACCTTCTCCGCGATCGGATTCTCCCTCCTGAATAACAGAGAGACGGGAGAGCAGTGAGAGGTGGATAGGCAGGAAGATGATGTTGGAGGGAGTGAGATCGAAGCAGAAATGGAGATATAGAGAAGGCGCGTGGGTCTCAGGAACAATCGTTTTCCGATAATCTGAAGAATCGATAGGTGTATAGACAGTGGTAGTCTGGGAGGTGCATAAAGGAACACGAGCTATCGGGAAAGTGGGGAGGTGGCAAGGGAGAGCAGGGGATGGTTGAAACGAAGAAACCAAGATGATGGAAAGACGGTTGGAAAAAATATAGTACACCGTGCCCGTCGTTACTTTTATCTCTTTCTTGAGAAGTTTGAGACGGCGTGAAAGAGCCACCGGGCTGGAGTAGGGCTGTGAGGGAGTCTGGTAGGTGGCGGAGGGAGGGCTTTGAAGCTGAGAAGGAAGGAAATTGTTTCACCACTTCGATTCTTCCCAGCCAGCAACGTTGGCAAAGGAGTAAAGTCCTACTTCGTCTCTTTCTCTTTGTTCTACTCCTGCTGGGCGCCCCCCCCCCCCCCCGTGAACTCCCCGACTGTCTCACTCCCTGCTCTATCCGTTCAAACTAATTAATTTGCAAGATTGGTCCGAGGAGACGAAGAAGCGAGCGGGCACGAGGAGACGGCGAAAGAGGGAAGAGTGGCCGGGCAAAAAGCTGGTGGACAGCTCGAATAAATTTCCTCGCCGAGACCGCCGTTTGCTACAAGTATAATGGCGTCATCTCCCAACGACTCGGGGGATGCGAATCTGTTAGTCGCACAACCAAGCGAGGCAACCGAAAACGTGCGATCGCGGCCAATGAAAAACTTGGTCGATCATTGGCGCGAGAATCAACCCCTGCATAGCATCATGTACTTCAATGAGACGAGGAAGAACCTGGGGCAAGGAGAGGCAAACAGAGGCAGGCGAGGGAGGAGCGAGAGTTGGAGCTCGTATGACCAGACGAACCGCCGTGTCGCATGATGCAATTGCACTTGGATAAACAATGCACAGTACGTCGCACTGCAGACAGTGGTGCCCATCAGCGAAGAAACACGAGATACACGACCATGCTGCGGTCTTCGGGCAGACCCTCCTCCCTTCCAGCCATCCCCTTTGCCTAGGCTTCACCACCGTACCACCCCTTGATGTGTACCATGCCCAGGACGCGTGAGACTGCACGTAGATGGATTTATGCTTGGAGCAAGTGGCAAACTGAAAGGCGTAACTCACGTAACGTTGGGTATTGGATTACGTGCCTTGTGGTCCTTCGTTACCGCCAGTCTTTACATGCTCCCATACATACATCCACCCGCACATACGTACACGCGGAAAGGTAATTCTGAATACACCCTACTACGAAGTACCGCGTCCCCACAGTTGCCTACTGTCCCCATACTCAATATTACGCGCACCCCGGTATCTTCCAAATATTTGCACCAATAGCAGTCATTCGGAGTACCGTCCAGGCCCCAAAGTCAAAGGTGAGGCCTGCAATATTGGAGGACCGTCCTAAGAGCAGCCGGATGTGCTGATAGCCAACATCAAACAGAAACGACAGCTCCAAAGTCCCATTTTCCCGGGTGACTGTGTCTGTGGGTTTTGGATGTGTTTACGCAGCAGCATGCAGTAAGCTGCAAAAGCCCCCCCCCCCGTTCTTGCTCCCTCGAGTCTCATTCTCGCGTTACGCCGTCTCGCGCAGAGCTTGAGCGTCACCCGCAAGTTCCAGAGCACGACCTGTACAAATAAACGGGACGATCGACCCGCTGTCGGAAATAGACGACTATGTATGTTCGCGCACTTGGGCCTGGGTACATGTATGATCGTACGTGTGCTATAGATAAGTGTATGTGCCTGCCAATCGGGGCGGGGGGGGGGGGGGAGGGAAAATATATGTTGGTGGGTGTATGTATGCGTGCGTACATATGAGTGTCTGTAGGTGTGTGCACGGTCAACTTCCTTCGAGCTCGTTATCCGCCTCTGTTTTGTCTCGCTACCGTTCGATTACGTCGTTGCATCTTGCGCTCGTGTACATATAGTTGCGTGTGTGCCGGGACGCGTACAGGGATAAATGAAGATGCCGAATGAACCGTTAATTCCTATTGCACCTCTGGATTCCAATGAAGACCTATGCTTGGCAAATTAATAATCCGCATCTCCCGCTCGATGGATTAATCCGCTGCTACTCCGAATACATCTGTGGCCGATACTCTGATGAAAGAGTTTTATTGACATCAACGAAATGCGCTTATTTGATACATTTTCGCTTGGGGTTTTTGCATTATGTTGAAGTTTGCATCGTTGGAATGTAACGAACAATAATTCCTTTACAATGGTCAAATTTTTTAAGGTGTCAATATCACTCGAACGTTTTTACGCATTCTCATTAGAGATTTACGACCTCAGTTTGCACAGAAAGAAGGATTTGGAAAAGCGTAATAACAAAGAAATAGAAAATGAGGAACAGAATCGTTGCATTTTAACTATGCAAACTTCAACGTCGTGGGTTTTTACGTATTACCAATGACGTTGAAGTTCGCATCGCTGGAATGCAACGGTTTTTTTTAATTTCCTCATTTTTATTATTGTTTCCAATATTTGTTTGCAACTTGAGGTGGTAAATCCGCAATAAAAATGCGGAAAAACGTTTGAAGGATTTTCGTAGCCTAAATCGGCCAGAAAGAAATTTTGTCGATGGCTAAGAATTAATTCGTGTTGCGTTCCAAAGACGAAAACTTCAAGACCGTGATTTCATTTATTTTCTTTCGCAATTAAAACTTTCCTAAGACTGCCTGCTCGTACTTCGCTAATCTAACCTAACTTCCGTTTCGTCCACAGCCGTCTTGAGCTACACTACATCGCACTTGCCATTTCCGCTCACTGGTTGATGCGCCAGCCGATGGATGGCTAAGCGGTCATCGCTCTGACTATCGACCATGCACACCGCTGCTAACTCGAAGTATCGTAAATACGTATTCATTGAATTGTCTACATCAATGCCGAGAAGGAACTCCACGAGGAAGCTGAGGACTTCTTAATGGCCCGGGAATCGCAGATTAGGTAGATCATTTCATCACAAAATGTTTGAACCTTGAAACCCTGAACGCGTTTTCCTGAAAATCACTATTCCGTCAACCTCGGTCGAGATAACTCACAAACTACCTAATCGATCATGCTGAAGTTTCCCACACTTTCAGATAACATAATTACCGTCTACGTGAACCTAAAGTTTTTTGGTATTATTCTCAAAAACGACTTCTTCGTTCACACACAAGCACCGTAATAAAAATTTCATGAAAAATACAACATTTTTTCAAACACGTATCATTTTCCGAATATTTCACTTATCTTCGAATTTTCTAGATTCACATAGAGCTAGATAATGTGGGTTTTAGAAATCTAAAATCTCTTGGCTCCAATGTTTCAGATTAACGCACCGGACACTAGGTTGTACGCCGTGGAACAACCCAGGCGGCAACCGTCTCTGAAGCAAGTGTCGTACAGCCATTGGAAATTAAAAAAAAAAACCTTTTTCAGAAAATTGAAAGATATAATATCTACCTAACATTTTAATGATGTAGAACAAATACTTTGGACACAGAAATTTTTTGAAAATTCGCTCTTTTCGGCTGCATAAAGAGCCTCCTAAAATTAATGGTTTTCCTATATTTCTTCTTCAGCCGTCAGTGTTTTCCTTCACATTTGAAGCGCCGAGAAACATGGCTGGGAGGAGGGCTGACGAACGTGCGGGTCTCTATGTGCCGGGTGGCTTATCATCGGTAGCTCGTACTCGATAGAAGGTAACGGGTTCACACAGACCTATGCGGGAACGTTCTATGAGAGGAGAGTACCTGCAGCGAGAGGAGAGAAACCGCACTGAAGATGGGAGACCGAGTGAAACGCAAATGCGTTGTCTGCTCGTTCGTTTGTTGCTCACGACTTGTGTCTACTCATGTACGTACATACACGTTTATAGCATAGTACACGCACAGGGATGCATACATACGTGTGTTTGTCTGTATGTGTGTGCAATGCGGTTGACATGCTCCAGCGTTTAGACGCGAGGCAAGGGAGTGTACTCGTGTCGTGCTAGGATGAGCCATGCGGGTCAAAGACAAAGACAAAGACAAAGAGAGAGCGAGAAAGAGAGAGAGAGAGAGAGAGAGAGAGAGAGAGAGAGAGAGAGAGAGAGAGAGAGAGAGAGAGAGAGAGAGAGAGAGAGAGAGAGAGAGAGAGAGAGAGAGAGAGAGAGAGAGAGAGGGAAAGCAAGAGAGACTAACGCACAAAGTGGAACGAGACGAAAAGAAGGGAGGGTGATTCGAGCGAAGGGAAGACGAACGTAGAGAGCTTGACTTTGATGGAGGAGCTTCTTGCTTCTGGAAACACACGGAGCCGCGGACAACTGGCTCGAGGACCGACTGGATAGGCATACCATGCAGATATACCTGTACATATCATATAACTGTAAGGGCTGCTTTGTCTAAACTTTTTCAATTTTTACTTAATTTCTTTGCGGCTCATTTACATCAACTGAACGAAGTGGGAAAATCGAGTTTGAAGAAAAAATTGTCCGCTTGCGGGTTTGCGACTCGAGAACCAATGAATTGATTTCGATTAATCTTTTAGAGAAACGCAACCTAGAGTGTGGAGTATGATTTAGACTATACAGCGGTTGCAGCCGTTGATTTAGACTAAACAGCCTTGCAGTTTATTACAATTACAATGAACAAGTAGCGAGCAAACAAACATGACGTTTGTGCTGGACAAACGAACGAGCACGGATAAACAAATAAGTGGATAAACAAACGAAACTTTACGAATGATGGGGCAGTGTGTAACTTTCGAATTTTTAGAACATTGTTTTAGATCTTTTTTTTAGAAATCGAATTAGAACTTTTTTAGAAATTGAATTAGAATTTAAAATTTTCTAGAATTTCTTAGATAATTGTTTTAGAAATTTTTGAACATGGTTTTGGATATCCTTATTTTCAACAAGCAAAAAATCGAAAATTGAAAAACCCATGAAACTGCAAACGAGAGACGAAGTTAACAAAGTGGATGATAATTTATTGTATGGAACTTTGAATAAACAAGAATACAAACAAAGAAATATGACGTTCATATTGAACAAACGAATGAGCGCAAATACACAAATAAACAAACAAAAATTGACGGATGATGAAGGGTAGTTTAATTTTACAATTGTCAACAATTTTTTGTACAAATCATTATTTTTTAACAAAAAAATATCGAAAATTGAAAAACACATAAAACTGTAAACAAAAAACCGAGTTAATAAAGTGAATGATAATCCATGGCACTGAAGTTTGCATCGTTGGGATGCAGCAAAACTTCATATTCATATTTCATTCCCTCATTTTCATTACGATACCAAAAAATTTTTGCAAATTAAAATTGCAGATCTCCCAATAAGCATCTTAAAAAATGGATGAGGCGTTGTGGTAGTTGAAATCTCCTAAAAACAGTTTGAGAAGGTAAAAAAAAATCGTTGCGCTTGAACGATGCAAACTTCAATCCCATCGATAATCCTGCAGACTTGGGTATTGCGGACGCTCCGCAGTGTAGTATGCAAAATTTTCGACTATTCCGTTGGAAAAAGGTGCTATTCAAATTAGACGACTAAATGTGCGCATAAATATATATATATATATATACAGAATACTTTAAACCCGTTGTATCCATGTAACGTTAGGTACAAGGACAGTAGGCGACTATAAGGACACATGCGACGGACAATGTCTTCAAAGTCACTTTCCCCCCACTTTATACGTATTTATGTATTCATGTATGCATGTATGTACGTGTGTATGTGTAGCCGGTTTTATCGATACCCGATATCCTTCTCGCACATCTACATTAGCTTCCCTGTCCTTGCTAATGCAGCGGGCTCCAATTTGGATAAATGAACGAGGCTCTGCTGTGCAGTTTCGTACGTATAGCCATGCGAGAATAGACAAGAGTCTCCAGCACCTTATACGTATACAAACTTGAGGGACAGAACCTTTCAAAGGGTGACTTTTTTTGTACCCTTTGAAAGAAAGAGTGTACACCTGATGAGTGTCGTGGTGCCTACTTCGATCAATGTGTAAAAACACGAGAAGTAAAGGAGAATTCTTCGAGACAATAGCCACAGTGAGGTATCGTCGTTTTAAATGAACATCGATAAATTACCGTTTATCGACTCGGTTGATAAATTGAAAAATGAGGAAGAAGAGTCTTGAATAAAAAATAATGTGCTTGTATTTTTAATAATAATGAGGATGTCGATGATGGTGATGATGATAACGATGATGGTGATGATGATAACGATGATGGTGATGATGATAACGATGATGATAACGATAATGATGATGATAACAATGATGATGATGATGATGTCAATGATGGTGGTAATAATCATAGCAGTAATAATATTCTAATGGAACATAGCGCCCGGCACCTCCACCCCCGCGTTAGCCGTGATGGCGGTGTGAGCGATGCACTTGTTCTGACGGAAAAAAAATCAAAATTGTGACCTGTTGATCTAAGGCAGGGTTGACTTTAAGCTTAGTCAGTCGCAATCATTATTGTGTTTGTGGCTTTATCATATGCTCAATTTGGGTTTTGTTTGGCGTGGTAACAGTGGAATACTTGTAGATTATGCTGCCAGGCAATGAATAAAAAGTTGAGTTTGGGGCAACATGATTCCCTTCCAGGTGTACAAGATGTAGGTACGTTATTTGTGTACAAGACGATCCATAGGGATCTTTGTTTTTTGTTATTTTAATTTATTTTATACTATATAACTTTTTTATAGTTTTAAACTATTTAACTATTTATAAATATTAAAATAAATACTTTCTTTTTCTTGAATAGATTGTCCATTTATGTTCAAAATACACTACTAATGTATAATTGATCTCACAAATAATAATTTATATACCTAAATGATTTAAGACTGGCTGTAGAAGACTGTTTTAGTTTAATTCTAGTTGGGTGGAATAAAACTTAAATATGAAGGTAATTTAACTTGTAAGTTCGGTTTATTTTGCATACCTATAATTAATATATTTCAAGTAGTTGTAAACTCGAGCAAATTTTTTGTTATATTCACCTAATTTTTCCAATTAAAAAAAATCCGAAAATAGGGGCAAGATGATCCGGGGGATCGTTTTGTCCATACCCAAGGGATCACCTTGAACACCGGGGTGTCCAAGATTATCTTTATGTAAGGTTTAAAACAAAGGAAATCTTTTTATTGAAACCCTAATAAATTAGATATTTCGAATATGCCAATCGTAAGATAGATAAATATGCCAGTAGTAAACGCTTTCAGATCTTAATTATGTTGAATATCTTTGAAACTACGAGCATTCTCCCTTAGGGGGATCATCTCGTACACCTTTCTCCTATGTATATTCGTGTGTGTTTGGGGGGGGGGGGGGGGGGGGGCTGACTACAAAAATATAGTCTCCAACAATTTCGAAGGGGGCCAGCCGCAGCTGTGCCGGCATGGAAAGGAACAGAAAATCGAGAGAGAGAAAGAGAGAGAGAGAGAGAGAGAGAGAGAGAGAGAGAGAGAGAGAGAGAGAGAGAGAGAAATAAGCGGAAGGAGGGGACGAAGCGGAATGCGGTGCGATATTTCTTTTGATTGATCTGCATGAATCGCGAGAAACGCGTGGATGATGAGAGAGAAGGAGAGAAACGATCTATCACTCACTCACTCTCTCTTTCTCTCTCTCTCTCTCTCCCTCTCTCTCTCTCTCTCTCTCTCCCACTCTCCCGTTCTCTTGCGTCAGCGGTTATCATTTCTCATCTCGTTCAATCCTCTATTTTGCACTTTTATATCCGTCCAATTTTTCCGATGAAAAATCGAGATGGATTAGTCCCGAAGCGTGGCACGTGGAGTGAAAAAAAAAGTTTCGCCAAAGCGGCTCGATCTCGCGGGTCTCTATCGTTCAGCTCCTTCTTCGCCCCAGCTTCTAGTGACCCTCTCGCGGTTGGTGGACGTGACACGATGATGCGTGGGTGGCTCGATTTCAAAAAACGAGCGAGCGAGGCGGCGCAAGAGAAAGAGATGGATCAAAAAGGATATAAAAAGTGACGGAGGGGCAGGGATGGGGGGGGAGAGAGAGAGAGAGAGAGAGAGAGAGAGAGAGAGAGAGAGAGAGAGAGAGAGAGAGAGAGAGAGACGAAGAAAACAATACTACAGTCAAGAAATGAGAGAGAGAGCAAGAGAGAGAGAGAGAGAGAGAGACGAAGAAAACAATACTACAGTCAAGAAATGAGAGAGAGAGCAAGAGAGGGAGAGAGAGAGAGAGGAGTAGAGGGATAGAAGCTTGAGAGAAAGGCCCAGAGGTCGAGTGTGCGATGGTGAGGAGGAGGGCACGAGAAGATCGGCCCTTGTTTGACATGTAAATGTAAATGTTGAACCGGAGATACCTCAGCCTGGTTCTCAACCCGAAGCAACCGAATGCTAGCGAAATAGAAACGGCGCGGTAGCACAAGAAACCTCTTCTTTCTCTCTCTCTCTCTCTCTCTTAAATATAAATATACATACACACATACACGTGCATAAGGAGACAAGACATTTTGACACACATACACATATATATGGGGGAAGGACATTTTGAGACCGTTTTATTTATGCCATGTTGGCTATCCGCCCACCCGGCTGCTCCGAAGTCAGTCCTCAATGTTTTATGATATTGAAGTTTGCACCGTTGGAAAGCAACGAAATTTTTCGTATTGCCCAATTTTTTGGTACTCTGAATATCACTAAAGTATCTTTGAATATCGTTATTAGGGATCCATAATCCAAAACTGCAAAGGAAGACGTTATATACCAGGTGTAGAAGTATGAAACCGGATTTTTTTCTAAAAATTTCACGCCTGTTGTTTGAAAACGATGAAAAATATTTCATTCAAAGTAATCTCCATTGCTATGTATACATTTTTTCCACCTCTCCGGGAGTTTATGAATGCCACGTCAAAAAGATAGTTCTTCTTTTGAAGCGAACCAGTTGTCGAGTCATTTTCGTACATTTTCATACGAATTGAAGCGTTGTTTAGCGAGAGCGTGTCCCATTGATGCGAATAGATGATAATCGGACGGAGCCAAGTCTGGAGAATAAGCCGCATGCGCTGGTATTTCCCAACTGAACGCCTCGATCGTTTCCCTGACCCGTTTTGCTGTGTGATGGAGCATTATCATGGAGCAAAATGACTTTGTGTTGCCCTATTCCATATTCCCGTCGTTCTTCACGCAATGCTCGATTTAAATCGATCATTTGCTGTTGGTAGCGCGATCAGTGTTAACGATTTCACCAGGTTTTTCGCAGCTCATAACAGATTAATTCGTTGTCTGCGATCTTTTGCGGTGGCTGCCCACGCTCCTCGTTTCTCACGTCAAAATCACCACTTTTGAATTTTTTGAACCACTCGAAACACCGTGTTTTACCAAGAGCATGTTCACCGTAAGCTTCGACAAGCATTCGATGCGATTCTGCAGCAGTTTTCTTCAAACGATAACAGAGAACCAATGCTTTGCGCAAATCGTAGTTCGCTGCACAAAACCCATGTTTAAGGTTATAGAAAAATATACCGGTGTAGGGAACTTGGGTTGTTGTGTGTTGAAAATCTTCGTCAGCTGTTAGAGGGAGATGATGGCGCTGCAGAAGCGGTCTTACGGTCCCTAAACTGTTGGCTAGCACCATTTATAGGGAAATTTCGGTTTCATACTTCTACACCTGGTAATAATAAAGGATTTTCGTTGCATTGCAACGATGCAAACTTCAACAACATAATTACTTCTCAAACATGTCGTACGTTTTGGGTCATGAAAGGTCCATGAAATGACCTCTGCATAAATATGCTTATGTTTATTTAAAAGTGACTTTGAAGACATCACGATGTATGTAATGTTGAGTATGGGGACTATGGGCTACCATGAGAACTGTCATCCGAGTTGGATCTTCAAATCCCCCCTCCGCATCTATATATATTGCTATCTCGATTTTATATTCTGTTCTTTATTTCTCTCTCTCTCTCTCTCTCTCTCTCTCTCTCTCTCTCTCGCTCTCTCTCTCGCTCTCCTCACCTTTGGTTGTGAATTGTACAGCGGTCCAGGCAATACTCTTACGAGACCTCGTCCTCGTATAGAACAGCCGAGAAGAACAGGGATGCTGTTTATGGAGAGCAAGCGGGAGCAAGAGAGAGAAAGGGGAAGCGGGAGAAAAGTAAAGCTCGAGAACCGTTTAGGCGAGAGGAAAAGGGGGATGATTGTGTCTCGTCGGGGCAGCGAGACTTGCCAAACGAACCAGGATAGCTCGATATATACAACAAGAGGGTGTTGTCCACGATCCGACAACACATCTCACCCTCCACCCTCACCAACACCCCCAACCGCCCCGCCAGAGGCTTTCAACCTGGCGAAAATCGTTACCGGTTACGAACTCCGATGCAAGGGAATAAAAAAAAAAATAAGAGCGAAATAAAAAAAAATGGCGTTGTGGTGGTGTGCACGGCGCGAAGGAAAACCACGAAAAATAAATACGAGGCAACCAATCTAACGGAGAAATTTCTCGTATTCGAAAGCGCACGTGAAAAATGCGACGATTTGAAAATACCGGAAATCCGGACGACTACACTTTGGTGAAGTGAAATAGAGGAGATAAAACAGACTAGGATAATATAGAATAGGTTGAAATGTACTTGCAAGGAACATCCCTCAGGTGTCGTCCTTCGATTTTGTTGAAACCTATGTAGGTTATGAAGCATTGAAAACGAAGCGACACGTATTTTTCTTTATCGGCGGAAAAACGGTTTTAAGAGGTGAAACAAGCCCTTGATTCACCACTTAACTATTTTTTTTTTGCGATAACTCTCTAGTGCAGCGGTTTTCAAACTTTTTTGGCGACGGAACTTTTTTGAAACTCTCAATATTTTACGGAACCCTAAAATAAGCAAAACCTTATTTTATGTTTATTTTTTAATGAAAATCATACAAAAATAGGTACTTTACATAACAATGTATTAATTCCACTGTAAATTGATGAAATTGTTTCTATTTATTGGAAGGTATGAAGTTTTTTTTTCGGCGGGGCTCCGCAAGGCCTTTTTATCGCTTCGGATTAGAAGAATTTTCGTTTTCGTTGAACTGCGATCGGTCGACTGCTTGTGAGTGAAACTGCAATATTACCCCTTGACATGCCTTTCTTCGAGGGCTGATTTCACCCCTTAAAATCGTTTTTCCGCCGATAAAAAAAATACGTGTCGCTTAGTTTTCAATAGTTCATAACATATATAAGTTTCACGAAAATCGAAGGACGACACCTGAGGGATGTTCCTTGTTAGAGTAAAACAAAAAGCAATACGAAATACGATAAAATTGAAAACTAAAACGAAAGGTCCTTTCGATAATTTAAGGGACCTACATAAGTTTGAAATTTTGGAAGTACGATTACTTTATCGTACTAGTCTATAGGTTAGGGTCTTCATTTTAATTTGCAACGAAGGTTTTACAAAAATTCCAAAAACTGAGCAAGTTATGACGATTTTTGTGAAAGGCTCACCCACTGAGCTACGGCGAAACTCTCTGCTGCGATTTACGCCTTTTTTTGCGTTTTCTCAAAACTGTGTTTTGTGAAACGCTGTAAATCATGCCTCAAAATATATTCGTCCGATTCACTTCAATTTCGGACAGAGCATTTTCTATTGTGTGACCGGATGATTTTTTTTATATATTGATCCATTTGTTGATAACAAATGACTAAAGTGGTTTTTTTGGTCGAAAATCGAGTTTTTTTCTCCACAGCTTTCCATTTCCGATTTCCTGGGCTGAATAAGGTCTGAACTAGAACGGGACTTGAAAATTCGTGACTACCGATTTTGGATTCAAAAAGAGCCTGCCCGACTGTTGAAAATTTGTGACTAACGATTTTGGATCCAAAAAGAGCCTGCCCAATCCATTTTAGCGAAAAATGCCACATTTTCAGGTTTTATGTTGTCCCACCAATGAAGACCAATCTGAATTTAGTAGTCCAACCGAGTTGCCGACACCCTGGTGAATGCAAAATCATTCGCTGATTACAAATTTTTCAGGTAGAACTCGATCGGACCAAAAACCTTGATCCGCGACACGTGTATTTTAAAAAATCCATCTTCTGGGCTAAAAAAAAGCCCGGACGAGAATGGGACTTGAAAATTCGTGACTACCAAACGATTTTACCTCGAATAAGAGCCTGCTCAATCCATTTTCGCGAGTAATGAAAAATGTCACAATTTCCATCTTCTGTCACACCGATTAGAACTTATTTTAATCTGGCAGTCTAATCCATTTCCCGACATTCTTATTTATGCGAATTTATCCTTTTCATCATCCACCCCCTCGCCCCACCGGCCACCATAAGGGTGGGTTTCGTCTTAAAATATATTTCACTACATATTTTGATCAAATTTGTTTGAATAATCACTCCATAGTTTATACCTGTGTGAAGTTAGCATCTCATAAATAAACTCCAGATAAAGTGGCATCCCGCATAGTTCTACGCTTCTTGATAAGTTTTAATAATGGTTCCGTCGATTTCAGTATCAAAACCGCAATTTTGAAAAAATTAGATGCTAACTTCGCAAAATATATCAAATCATCTCATTGAATTTCGCAAATTTGACCATACCAGAGTTGAAATTCAGAGAGGTCCCTCACACAAGCTTCGAAATAGTTCTGGTTTTTTGAATATCCTCAATTGTTATAAACAAAATATCCGTACAGGAGTGAGATGCTGTGGTATAAATGCAAGTTCTGGCTCGTATGGAGCTTGTAAACGATAACTAAAGGGAGAAGTCGTAATCTGTGGTAAAGATGAATAAGAAATTGTCGAAAGAAGTGGACATAAAGTGAACTGGAAAAATGAATGACGAAGTTTGGCATCGTTGGAATGCAATGATTTTTTTGTTCATTTTCCATATCTCTATTTTTATGCATAACAAAAGCCTTCTTTTCAGATTGAGGTGGTAGATCTCTAATAAGAATACGTAAAAACGTTTGAGCGATTTTCAGAGCCGAAAAATAGTTCGAACAATTAAAAACAATGAATTTTCGTTGCATTTCAATGATGCAAACTTTAACATCAGGAAAATAAGAGTAGAAATGATGAAGTTTGCATCGTTGGAGTGCAACGAAATTTTATTCTTTTTAATTGTTCAAACTTTCTTTTGGCTCTGAAAATCACTTGAACGTTTTTACGTATTCTTATTGGAGATTCACGAACTCAATTTGCACAATAAAGCTTCGCATAGGTGTAAAAAAGGAGAAATGTAAAATGGACAACATCGTTGCATTCCAATGATGCAAACTCCAACGTCCTTCATTTTCCCAGTTAACAATTTTTTGTTCACTTACATACTTAATTAAATTTAATTGAACTTACTTAAAAATAACTTACAGTCAATTATTATGCTCAACGATAAACCGGAATAAAAAACTTCGCGCAAATACAGTAGATCTATACATGTTTACATTTTCTCTGAAAATGTTTTTTGAGTTTTATCATTAACATTTTTTTCAACATTCGGTGGCCCCCTGTTTTCATTGTCTTGGGGGAATCTTTAGAATTTTTTACACGCGCAGACCAGTTTTTATTAGATATCTAGAGTTATTGAGTGTATAAATAATTACATATCTAATCATCTCATTGAATTTTGCAAATTTGCCCATGCCAGAGTTGAAATTCAGAGAGTTCTACATCCTAAATTTATTCTGTAAATACTTCCATCGATTGAATGTAATTCGAATCGCCAACAATTGTTATAAACAAAATATTCGTACAGGAGTGAGATGCTGTGGTACAACTGTGAGTTTTTAGCGATAGTTTATCAATATTTCTCAATGAAAAAAAACCTCCAATTTGGCAAGACTATGTATCAATTTAGTGTAAAATCCCGACCTCGTCGTTCCAAAACTCTCATGGGAAAAAAATATTGAAAACTGACGCGTTAAAGGGAACGGATTCGTGTAATTCGATGGAGTTGTACAGAGTGAGAGCCACTGCGAGACAAGATTTCAGTGGGCGGTATTGGTCCCCTCATCAAACGCTTGTCATACCGTTCTTACCCTCAAACTCCCCCGGCCTAGCAGGGATCTCGGTTCGTAAAGCTCGTCGAGCCAGAGGCGGTATCAACCACCACCAACAGCCACCGCCACCATCATCCCTCCCTGTTCACCCCTCACCGTTCACCTTCGCCCAAGCCCTTCGTCTTGCTCCCTCAGTGTCGTAACTACGAGAGCAGCAGAGACCGAGCGAGCAAGGGCGAGAGAAAAATAAGTGGATAAATATATTATGGTCTGGTAAACGGTGAGGCCAACATTTAGAATAATAAAGCACGAATACGAACAAATAATACAAAATAACGCAATCAGGTACGAAATAATAAAAGATGTATACAAATCACGAACAAAGTTATTTTCGAAAATAAAAAAAACGCAGGAGAGAGAGAGTGAGAGAGAGAGAGAGAGAGAGAGAGAGAGAGAGAATAAATAAATCACGCAAAAAATGCAATACATAAGAATCGTGTACAAAATAATTTAAAAAATGTCAAAAGATCGCACAAATCTAATAAAATTAAAAAAATTACAACACATTAAAATAATATTAAAAAACCGCTTTGAAAATAATAAAAAATAAAAAAAGCAATTTGCCCGAAATAATGTGAAATTTTAAAAATTGCAACATAATAGAGCAATATAAAAAATATCGCATTTAAAATAATGGAAAAATTAAAAACAATTTTTACAACATAATAGAAAATTTTTTAAAACGCAACATGAAAGAAATTACGGACAAAAATACAAAACGCAATTAAGCGCGTGATAAATAATGCAGACAAGCAAAATTGTAGAAGAATCGATGAAAATTGAAAAAAAAAATGGTAAAAATTTAAAACAAAACTGTGAAGTAATTATGCAGTTGTGCTAGCAATAATAGCTGAAGTGATACAAAAGATAGAGAACAAAAGAACGAGAAGGAATGACTGCACGCAGTAAAAGCGATTCACGACAAATAATCGCGAAAAAAATTTCCTATTTATTCCGGTCGTCCACTTTGTCCGAGAAAGGCTGGTAAGAATATAGGCGGAACAAGATCAATAAATGCGGTCGCGTGACTGCGGTGTGAATTTACGCGCGACACTTTAGATTACCGCAGGCTATCCACAGATGAACTCGTATCAATTTATATCGCCGAATCGAACTAAAAAAAAAAAAAAAAATAAGCGGATTCCGGATCCAGATTTGATCTGGATCCAAAATCCGTCATTTTTTTTATTATCATAGGCCAATTTTTTTTTACTCGCGTTAATTATTTTTCTCGATCCGAACGCGATCTGCCTAAAGGCGACCTGTATGACGAACTTTGCAATTAAGAACCATTTTCTTTTATCGTTAACTCGTTATCATGCAATTTTTTTGGCAATTTCACGCTAGAAGAATTACCAAAACATTGTGAGAATTTTTTTTCCCTCTTACAACTCTGATTCGGTACAAAATATTTAGAATGATAAGAAAACTAAAATAAATGAAAAAACAATTACCGTAGCGTTCCAACGATGCAAACTCCAAGACCATCAAGCGGTGCATTTTATCGAAAGGACTGCACTTTATTGCCGTCGCGAAATGTTTTCATTGACAATAAACAATTTAGCGATAAAAAATTCGTATTTTGATAAAGTTTTTCCGTCATTGCGGTTTCATGCCTGGTTTAACGTGACCCTTTAACTCTTGTTGTCTTTTTTTCTCTTTCTCCCTCTCCTTCCCCCCTCTCTCTCTCTCTCTCTCTCGCTCTCACTCTTTCACGCGATTCGTCTTTTCTTGTCTTTTTCTACGCCGTCAATCGCGTTAATGGACGCGCGAATGTAAAGCAAAGCCGCACCTTTTTCTCCCCCCTCCCCTACTTCTTGTTCTCTCTCACTCTCTCTCTCTCTCTCTCTCTCTCCCACCCCCTATCTCGCTTGACGGCTTCGTCAGTGGCGTAGTGGAAGGAAGGGGGAGAGAGCGAGAGAGAGAGAGAGAGAGAGAGAGGAAAGGGTCAAAGATTGAGAGAGGGGGAGAGAAGCGGCAGAACGAAAAGAGAGCGAAAGAGAGAGAGAGAGAGAGAGAGAGAGAAGGAGAGGGACAAAGATTTTGAAAAAAGAGTCGACATGAATATTCAGTGAGCCCGAGGAAGCCGGAAGCAAGGTCGTACACCGCGAGTCCGCGAGGATGGTATGTACGAGTGAAAAAGAGTAGAAGAAGAAGCGCGAAGAGTTGGAGATGGAGAATTGGTGGTGAACACGTACGAAAGAGAAAATAAGAGACAAAAGTACATACGCGTACGAGAATTTCAGTAGCGCGACGATTTCATCATCGAGGGAAGGCGTGCGAAATTGCCATTCGTTCGAGAAAGGACAAAACGAACGAGGAGGACGAGAGTCGTCGCAATTTTCACCCCCCCCCCCCCCAGGTTTTTCGTACCGCCACGTTTCCCATACATTTTTCCCATTTTTCTTTCTCACATTTATACGCGCCGGTCCGCACGATTATAAATTCATGAATTTACGATCAATAAACACATATATTTTTACAGTTCCCCTCACGAGCGTAAACATTTGTTTTCTTTTCCCTGAATGCTCCTTCGTATACCCTTTCGGAGTTTTTACGATTTGCTCAAGTTTTACCCCGGGCTAGACAGTCTACCACTGCCGAAGGGCCCAGTACAGGGTATTGCCCACCGTCGCTCTTTGTATCACCTGGAATATTTTTTTGCAAATTTCGATAGCGGAGCTTGGGGAAATCGTGAAGAAATGTTGTCTCGTAGCGCAAAAATGTGAAAAAATTGGACGATAACGAGGGAACGATTTTAGTACACGAATTTTCGTTGCTTCTGATGCTTGATGTTGACGTTTGTTTCGTTCGAATGCAACGATTTTTTCGTTTATTTTCCATTTCTTTATTTTTATGCATATCCCAAGCCATTTTGTTGCTAATGTTTGCCAATGTCGTAAATCTGTGGTATGAATGAGTAAGAAGTTGTCGAAAGAAGTGGACGGAAAGTGAACTGGGAAAATGAATGACGGAGTTTGGCATCGTTGGAATGCAATGATTTTTGTGTTCATTTTCCATTTCTCTATTTTGATGCATGCCAAAAGCCTTCTTTTTAGATTGAGGTCGTAGATCTCTAATAAGAATACGTGAAAAACGTTTGAGTGATTTTCAGAGCCAAAAAAAGTTGGAACAATTAAAAAGAATGAATTTTTGTTGCACTCCGACGATGCAAACTTTAACATCACGAAAATAAGAATAGGAATGATGAAGTTTGCATTGTTGGAGTGCAACGAAATTTCATTATTTTTAATTGTTCAAACTTTCTTTTGGCTCTGAAAATCACTCAAACGTTTTTACGTATTCTTATTGGAGATTCACGAACTCAATTTGCATTATAAAACTTTGCTTAGGCGTAAAAAAGAACAAATGAAAAATGGACCAAAAAATCGTTGCATTCCAACGATGCAAACACCAACGTCTTTCATTTCCCCAGTTCACTATTTTCTGTCCTCTTAGATACTTAATTAAACTTAATTGAACTTAGGTAAAAATAACTGACAGTCAATTATTATACCCAACGATAAACCGGAATAAAAAATTTCGCCCAAATACAGTAGATCTATACATGTTTATATTTTCTCTGAAAAGTCGCGGACACGAAAATTCTTCTGCTCGTCACATTTTTTAAAGTTTTATCATTAACATTTTCTTTCAACATTCGGTGACGGTTTGTCGTTTAAAGTTTGCGTCGTGGGAACACAGCGAACGTTTTTTTCACTTTTTATTTTCCATATTTTTATTCTTACAGAAAATCTTTTTTTAACGATTTATATCGTAGACCACTGAATAAATATATTATAAAATGATCAAAGGAATTTTATTGCAAAAAATGTCAATAAAAATTAAAAGAATTCAGAAATATTAATTTTCGTTGCAATGTAACGATGCAAACTTCAACCCATATAGAAATGTGGTCAGCGTGTTATCTCCGTAAAGTGGCGTATAAATTAGACGATTTTTCAAGTTTTTCAACTTTTAATCAATCAATTTTTAATGTTTCGTTAAAAGTTCGGTAACATGGTTTGAAATTGTACCAATACACTGGGATTTTTTTTTTATTTCATAAGATTGAACTTTGCATCGTTTCAATGCAACGAAAATTAACATTTCCGAGTTCCTTCAATTTCTTTCGACAGATTTCGCCTTTAACCATTTTTCAAGATATTTATTTCGCGATCTACGATATAAATCTAAAAAAAAAGATCTTCTATAATAATGAAACATGCAAAACAAAATGTGAAAAAGACCTTTCGTTGCGTTCCAACCATGCGAACTTCGACACCATTTTATTTCATTGTAGATGAAAACCAGTTAATTGTTAAATATTCGGATTCGTGCAAGGAATACCTTAAAATTCTAATTGTGCGAACGTCACATCGCGGGAATCAGTCACACGCAAAAGCCACTCTTGTTGCTTGATAAAAAGAAGAAAAAAACTCTCGTATCTTTCTATAAATGCATTCATATCTCATACTATATGGTGTTTCGCGTTGATGACGTAAAACCGCGTTTTCGCAGGGAAGCAATCCGCCGCAACGAGAAGATGGAATTGGCATGTTGCCTATATGCACACACACACACTAATATACACATATACATAAATATATACCGGGTGTCCCATTTTAATCTTACACCGGATTTATCTCGAAAAAAAACTGCTCCGATCAAGTATTCAGTACAATAAAACTTTTACGGTTCAAAGGGAGACGTTAAAAAAACCTTTTTTTGATCAAAAATTAAAAATGGCGACGTTAAGATGGCCGACATGTTTTCTTTCTTAAACGGGATCATGAATTTGTTATCAACAAAAAATTGGACAGACCAAAACTAACAACTTTTGTACGAAAAGTTTTTTTCAACGTTCATAATGTTTAGGTTAGAGCACTTATTACTATTTTAGCGCTATCCAGAATCTACCACGGGGAGGTAAAGTCTTTACCATCCCTCGTGTAAGTCTGCGCGTATGAGTGGGTGTGATTTTGTTTGGGTTGTTCGATAGCCCAAACAAACCCAAACAAGGATTAGGTCTCTTCGACACGTCACTTCCGTTATCAAACAAACCCAAGTGTGCGAATGGTATTGAAGAATGCATCATGGGGATGCAACGAAAATATTTTCTTTCCGTATTACACAATTTTTTTTCGGCTCATTTGAGCTACAAAAATCACTGCAATATTTTTATTATGCTTTGACAACCGAAATTTGAAAAAAGAGGTTAGATAGTAATTATAATTTTGAAAAATGAAGAATTTTCGTTCGTTTGGTATTAAAGTTTGTATCG
Source organism: Ophion ellenae (assembly GCA_963210295.1). NCBI lineage: Eukaryota > Metazoa > Arthropoda > Insecta > Hymenoptera > Ichneumonidae > Ophion > Ophion ellenae. Next base: position 36,005,222 of record OY723390.1, on the reverse strand, counting down.
CAACGATGCAAACTTCAATACCATGTGTGTGTGTGTGTGTGTGCGTTTGTTTGAGTTTGTTCGGTAAAGGAAGTGACGAGCCGCAGAGACCTGATCCTTGCTTGGCGTTGTTAGGATTATCGAACAAACCCAAACAAACTCACACTCACATAGACACGCACACTTACACTAGGGATGTTGAACACTTTACCTCCTCCTGGTACATTCTGGATAGCACTAAAATAGTGAAAAAAATTGTATTTTGACCTAAAAATTATGAACGTTACCAAAAAAATTTTCCTACAAAAGTTGTTAGTTTTAGTCTGACAATTTTTTTGGTGAAAAGAATTCAGGAACCCTTTAAAAAAAACACATGACGGCCATCTTCACGTTGCCATTTGGAATTTTGGACCAAAAAAGTTTTTTTGTTGAACCCCCTGTGAACCCTAAAAAATGTATTCTAGTCGATACTTGATCGGAGCAGTATTTTTCGAGATAAATCAGGTGTAAGATAAAAACGGACACCCGGTGTATATATATATATATATATATATATATATATATATATATATATATATATATATATATATATATATATATATATATATATATATATATATATATATATATATATATATAGGTGTGTGTGTGTGTGTGTGTGTGTGTGTGTGTGTGTGTGTACACTCACCCACCCACCAGCACTCACTCGAACGCGCCCCCTTAAATCGTTACCGTCGACGCGCACACTTCTATATGTCTTGCACTCTCGAGAGCTCGATCGAAAAAAAATTTCAATTTTTTTGAGCACTCGTGCGGGCTCACGTACCTCCTCCTTTCTCCCATAGTTTCTGGCTTTACCCACGACGCTTCGACCTAACCTCCATTCATACGTACATGTGTTCGTATGCGTGTGTATACGCGTGTATGACAGTATAAAACGGGGGGGGGGGAGGGGAATAAACGAGATAGCGAATGCAATAGCTGCGAGATAGAAGGGAGGGCTTTTCAATTTTCATTCCATAGCCAATTCGGGATGGACAATTCGCAGCGGACAATTAGTCCGGGACGCGCACAATTTGATTAGCGATTGTCATCGTCCGAAATGTATATTTTTTTGTCTTTTTTTTTCGTTTCTCCAATATTCTGTTCTCTTTTCTTCTGTTTCTCTGTCCTTCTCTCTCGCCCTCATTGTGCCATTCTAGAGCGCGTTTTTGATGGCACACGTAGCGCTCTAGTTGCGCGTTTGTGAGAATTCCCTCGCTTTTTTGCTTCTCTCTCTCTCTCTCTCTCTCTCTCTCTCGATCTCTCTCTCTATCGCTCTCTTCTATCTCTTTGCTACAATTTGCCGGTGCGCTTTATTATCTTTTCTTTCGGATATGTCGCGTTCGAGGCAGAATGCGAGAGGAAAAGAGTGAGGGGGGATGGTAGTTGCAAGAGTTCTCGTGTGGTTTTTTTCGTCAATGCGAGGATTTCGCGAGCGAAATGTCCGTAGGGTGGCAATATGTGGTGGGACACGCCGAGGGTGGGACGGGCATGCAGAGACGCACGTAGACTCTAATTCCGGCATCGATCAGGCCGAAATAGACGTCGTTGCAGTTTATCGAGCATCTCTCTTCTCCGCGATTGCCGAGCGATGATATTTCGAAACGTTGACATATTTTTTTTTCGCGTACATCGCTGGTAACGTAAATGCTTACGGAATTCCATTTGCTTTGCCGAAATATCAACCATCTGGGAGAACACTGGGAAATATCCCAATTTCCTTAAGGCCTTAGGCCACTCTAGAGGCCAAAAAAATAGGCTTTTTGGGGATTTTTTTTTTCAGAAAAACTACAAAATAAATCGAGATTACAAAAAAGGGTGTTCATCATACATATCAGTGACTGTATACAATAATTTTTTTGAAGCGATTAATTTCAAAATTGCGGCTGTGCAGCATTTATCTCAAAACTGCATTTTTTAAGTTGGCCGGAAATAACTCGAACAATTTTCAACCGATTCACTTGAAATGTTTAACATGTATTGAAAAATGCATTGTCTATGGAAGTACGTAGGATTTTTTTTTATATTGCATCGTTCATTTGTTATTAACAATTATCGGACGATTTTTTAGGCAAATTGTTGGAAAGTGAAAAAATTGCCTAAAAAAAATTTCTACCAAGTTCCAACTTAATCGGCTTGATAGTTTTTAAGTTATCCTGCAAGGTAATTTCGAAAATGCAGTTTTGAGAAAAACGCTATTGAAGTTTACATAGAATTTGAATTAGATTGCACTAGGTACTTGTGGTAACTAATTACTTAAGTAATCTGTTACAAAGTAATTAAATTAACAGTAGTAATCGTAATTGTGAGTTGTTAATTCAATTACTTTTTGCCCATCTCTACTTGTCCCTATGCGCTCACACTTCTACCTGCGGCGCGCGCTCCGAATTCGAGCGGTAAGGCACAGCGTTGACGGGCTATAACGTTCGAAATTTTTCGAAATTCGCGTTGCAACTTTGTGGAAATATACTAGCCATATAGTTCCATCGTTTAAAGAAAAAAAAAAGAAATCATTTTTTTTATTGTCGAAAGTGTATACCTGCCTTAACTTTGTGCTCGTTTGTTCACGAAAAAACTTCATGACATTGAAGTTTGCATCGTTGAAACGAAACGGATTTTTTGTCTCTTTTTTTTCATTGCTGGCGTATTTTTCTCTGCCGATTCCGGTTATGAAAGTCATTCCTACTTTTTGGCGTAGCCTGATCAGACATAAGCGATCTCAATATGCAAAAAAACGTTTCGAAAAATAATTTTGTCAATGGAAAAGAAAATCGTTGCGCTCCAACGATGCAAACTTCAATGCGATAAATCTTCATGCTCTCGAAGCTTGCATCGTTGGAATAAAACGACAATTCTTAATTTTTTTGTTTCCTGCTTTTCATTTTTTCGAAACATTTTATTTTGCATATTTGAATGATGGATCTATAAAAAAAGGCAAATTAAAAAATTGTTGAGGGTTTTTTTCTAGCTAAGATTTGCCAAAAGAAATTGGAGCAAATAAAAAATCATAATTCTCGTTGCATCCCAACGATGCAAACTTCAAGATCGTCAATCTTCAAGGAAGGTTCACCGAAAATTTTCTAAAAAAAAAAAACGCGTCTGTGCTTTCGTCGCACTTACGGTGGCTGCGGAAAAAATGCATTTTCCTCTTACGTTCGTTGGCTAGGATAGGAGAAAAAAACAGCCGCATGCACGCGGAGTGTAGAGTGAGCGAAAAACAAGTTCCCTGGAGAGGTAGTCCGGAAGAAAGACAGCGAGGGTGAGAGAGGGGGGGGGGGAAGAGGGAGAGACGGTGAGGAAGAGGGTGAGAAGTAAGGGGAATGGAGAAAAACAAAGGGAAAAATCTTTTGTCCGTTGGTAATGCACCGCGACTCTCGGGGAAAAAGAAAAAGGAGCGCGAGTTTGGAAGAATTGCGCCTACGTACAAAGCGATTCGGAGAATTCATACATTATTCGTTATAGGAGAAAACGCATCCTGCAATATATATTGAGGAAGAACGCTTCGAACCCGTCATATAGATGTAATGTTGGATATCAGCGGTGTCTGTAATGGGTCTGAAGTTTGCATCGTTGCAGTGCAACGGAATTTCTTCTCTGTTTTTTTTTTATTAAGGCGTTAGGCCACAGTAACGGGTATAAAGTCATGTGCAAATTTAACAATTTTTTTTTTTCGTATGAAAAAGTGATCAACTCATAAAATTAATTACACATCTATTTAGTATGAATATCACGCTGATAGAATTTTTTTTTTTTCGATGTACAAAATGGCCGACTACTCATATTTTCTTTTGTTATCTTTTTTTAGGCGCTCCGCAGCGTGACATTTAGTATCCACAATTTTTTACCTAGAACAAAAAACAAAAATTCTCGTCAAACTACATCAGAATACCTAGAGAAGCACGTACGGAATTGAAAAATATTGTTTTATTCAAAAGTTGTAGGTTTTTGAACTTAAGAAATGAATTTTCAGTGAAAAATGTCGTTATAACTGCTCATAAACTGCTCATAAAACGAAAAGTTTTCGATTAATCAGAAATTCCGTACGTACTTTTCTGCCAAATGCTATTAGGAACATAACTTTTAAATTTGAAGTAAACCGAGTGAAAATTGTTGAAGTTATTTGTCACGTGAATTGGAAAAAAAGGTGTTTTGAGAACTTTCAAGTAGTCGGCCATTTCGTATATGGAAAAAAATATATATATATATTTTCAAATAGCTTGATATTTATACTAAATAGATGTGTAATTAATTTTATGAGTGAATCACTTTTTCATATGAAAAAAAATTGTTAAATTCGCACATGATTTTATACCCGTTACTGTGGCCTAACGCCTTAAGACAGAACGAGCGCGCGCTCTTGATTTCTATAGATTTTGTTCAAGTATTAACCCGACATTGTTCATATCATTATGCATGTTTGAGTGAAATTTCAGAACAGTCGACTATTTAGTTTGGGAGATAATGGGTTTTAAAATTGCAACTTCTAACACTGCAGGGTCTGCATTGACCGAAAGTCAAGTCACATAATTCGTCGTACCATTCTATTGTGTTTATAAATTTTGCAAAAAAAATTATGTTTAGATAGCAAACTAGTTAGGGAAAGAGTGAAGAAAGTTTGGATTGCCTTTTCTATTCAGTTTTGCTAAAAACGTTCAGCATAGATAGAATAATTCTCGGTAAAAAATATTTGTCCCCTATAATAAGAAGACATATGGCAATTCCGCAGAACAGTATTGTTCAACATTTCGAGAAAAAAAGTTATCGTGTTCCTAAAGTTAAAAACTTTTATCATAAAAAAAAAGATTTGCGTTATGAATGTTAATATTTTATGTTATCTTCAATCACAAATTATCATTGAAGATTTAATTGAAGATAACATAGTTTACGTTATCTTCAATCACAAATAAAAGTTTTGGATAATTCATAACTAATTAAAAACTTTGTTCGATTAAAAATTACTTCCAAATAAAAATTTGTGTTGCAGTATTATTTTGAATATGCCGCGCAAACTTACGTCATTAGATACGTGGAACAATGCGGTTTTGCCATATATCTTCTTATTATAGGAGACAAATATTTTTTACGGAAAATTATTTAGTCTTAATTTCTATGCAGAACCTGCAGTGTTATAAGTTGCAATTTTAAAACCCATTATCTCCCAAGCTAAATAAAGCTCAAACATGGATAATGATATGAATAATGTCTGGTTAAAATTTGAACAAAATCTATAGAAATCAAGAGCGCGCGCTCATTCTACCTTAATCGCGGACACCACCGTATAACTGCCCATTTTCGACCGTTTTCAACCAACGGATTTTTTAAAAGTGTATGAAAAAAAAAACAATTTTTCGCAATTTTTACAGTGGTGTCCTCCCTTCATCGTTTTCGCGAATATTTTCACTCCGGAATTCCAATGGAGGCGATACAAAACGTTAAAAAAATTGCTGGTTCGGAATCCACCCTTGTTGGGGGTTCCAGAGCAGTGCTGAATTTTTACGACGTTGAAGCTTGCATCGTTGGAATGCAACAATTTTTTGTTGTTGTTATTTCATTTTTATTATGAGTTAAAACATTTTTTTGCAACTTGAGGTCGTAAATCTACAAATAAAAAAACGTGAAACCGTTCCAATGATTTTTACAGCCTAAATCGACGAAAAAGAAATTTCATCAATGAAAAAGAATTAACTTCCGTTGCGTTCCAACGATGCGAACCTCAAGGTCGTGTTTACAAAGGTTTAGTTTGCGTCAATCCGTTGTTAGATGTGGTTTGTCTTCGTGCTAAATAGCCAACAAAAATCCATCAATTTAAGTAATTTTGGGTTGGATGGGTCTTGCTCATCCAACTGCGCGTAAAATTACAACGGACTGAAGTTTGCATCGTTGGAGTGCAGAGAAAATAATTTTTTTTACTTTCCCAAATTTCTTTTGGCAGATTTTAGCTACCAAAATCCTTCAACCATTTTTTAAGATGCTTATTGGGAGATCTGCAACTGAAATTTGCAAAAAAAATGTCGTGTCATATTGAAAATGTGGAAATAAAAATATGAATGTGAATTTTCGTTGCATTCCAATGATGCAAACTTCAATACCATAAAATACATTACACTATTTCTTATCTCTGGCGTTTTGTGGTAAAAAAAAACATGAAAAATTCGCAGTCTCAGTATAGTCTATACAATGGCATACATTTTTTTTCAAACTTAATCTTGGATTGTTACTAACGCTCCAACCTTCTTGAGACAAATGTCAATTAGAAATCATTATAGATTGAATTAAAAATATTACACTATCATTTCGTCGTAGGAAATTATAAATTTCCTGCGTAAATATAAGAAAGCCAATTTCTATTTAAACTCAATTCCACTAGGATACAATGCTCGATTTCACCATTTTTACACGATTAAAAATTTTCTCCGTGCGGGCTTACCAAAAAAATTATGCGGGAAAAATTGTTTCGCTTCGCCAGAAAGCATTGGTACGCCAAGATTTTTTTAATTCCTTACTTTAATATAAAAATGTTTGCAGTTGCACCGATGCACCCTTAGAGTGCATTCGCCCTTGACTTTTCTTCGTCGACGAAGGTTGGTGCGTTTTTCCGGGCTTCCATTCGCTCCCCCTATCCATTTGCGTACAAAATTGTGTGGGTGAAAGAATGGGCGAAGTTTTTTTTTTCGTTCCAGAGAAACATTCGCATTTAATGAGGAATAGAGAAGAAGCAAAAAAGCCGCATCTTCGTGCAAACAATTTGCATATTATATCAGACGAAAAGGACGAAGAAAGGAAGAGGAAGAGAAAAAAACACATGGCTATAGGTACAAAAGGTGCGAAACGCTACGGATTTCTCTTCCTTTTTCTTTCTCCTCGATTGTTCGCGATCTTACGCGCTGCTTGGTCTCGGTGTTCGGTTCAAAGATGGAATGATAATTGCGTATACGGGAAATTGGGGGGAGGGGAGAGAGAGAGAGAGAGAGAGAGAGAGAGAGAGAGAGAGAAAGGTTAAAACGTCGAGAACGATAGAGAGAAGAAAAAAACAAAAAAAATGCAGGGATCGAGAGATAGAGGCTCAAAGTATCTCGAGTGTGCGAGTGTGCGTGCGTGTCTTTCAATGGGGCATTATACCCTGCTGGGAGAGAGTTAATCGGTAGATCCACACGAGCGATATAATCAGCGTTCCAGTTCTATGACGTGTTCCGTACACTCGGTTAACTGCTCGGGCGCTCACTGGCTCGTGTGTTTGTCGGAACACATGCCGTGCACGCTCCAAGACCTCTCTTTTTCTCATAAATGACAAATGGACAAGGAAAAAATGGGCCTCCGAAAGAAAAACAAGCTCAGAAGAAACTAGAAACAGTTTCAGCTTTGAGGTTTTTTTTTATTCTTCGTATTAACGAGATCAGATGAAGGGGGGGGGGGGTTAGAGTAGTGGATCAGGAAGGGCAAAGATGAACGGCGAGGGGTCAAGCTCGTGGCGAAAGCCCTTCAAGAACAGAGAGATAAAGTAACATCATTCAACGGGTTACAACTAGCTCGTGGCCGGAATAAAGAGGAATGTTTTAGCACACGGTGCAAGTCGTATCCCAAAATCTATTCGTCCGATGCACTCAAATTCGCACAAAGGATAGTTCATCACATTTTCCAACATATGAACGGACGATTTGTTTTTATATGTTCATCCATTTGTTAACAACAAACGACCAAACTTCTTTTTCGATAAAAACTCAAACTTTTCGTCTACATGCCGTCATTTTCGTAATTTTCAAAATAAAAAAAAAACCTCTAATCATACGAAAGTGTTATTATCATATTCAAACCATCTTCTTTATTTTTCATTTCAGATCACCCTAGTTGCCAGCAGCACCTACACCGATGTGCCTTCCCTAGATAATATCAGGCTCTGGTCGGGCCTTCCAGCCTGGAATAGGTTCGCAATGTAATGGGTCTCAGGCTAGGTCCCGATGCGCCGTTCCCTTTCTGGGGAACTGGTCAGGAACGAGCCGGAGAACAAGCTGTAAATAACCAGGAAAGTTGTAGGGAATAGATCGGGAAATAACCATGAACAAACGAGGAAACTAAAAATGACATTTCAGCGTTTTTGGAATCCTTGAGGCGGTCAAATCTGGAGTGTATTCAATGTAGTATTTCGACAACATATTTTTTGTTGGTTATCTACTTGCTAAGGTAGTATATAAGTGTATACATAGGCTTGCTCGCATTTTCTGATAGGCAAAGAGACAGAAAAACGTACACAGATCACTATCCGAGCGAAAAAGGCCTAGAGTGCAAAAGGTTATTTCACAAGTATCGCAAAATCATAAGCGTAAGTGCACGCTGTAAGCATAGCACTTCTGTACATGGTACAACTCACAGGACAAACTTTGATCTCAGTACGATGGTACCTTGCTTACGCGAAGCGCTTCGCTTGTAGCCACCTGGCGGATCGTTGGCGAAATACATTCAGGTAATGTCTTCCCGGCCAGAACATTGATATTTGCCAACACGGCGACAAGGCGTTCAAAAACCACGAATATCCTGTTTTACTTTTTTGCCTCATAAAATAATTTGGCTATTCTTTGTGCTCAAATCACTAGTTATCGTAATCCCGGTATTTATGATAACCATTGTTATCCTCGTCGATTATCATTGATGAAATGAATGCTTTTATTGATGAATATAATTACAACAAAAGTATTAGTTCCATCCCAATCAATTATAAATATCTTTGATGAGGTGACAAGCAAAGTAGCTTTTGTTTACTGCTTAACCCTAACCCCTTGTCGTTGTTTTTAGCACCCGTAAACCTTGAACATGGGTCATTAGCGTGCGTCGCTTATTTAACTATGTCATTCTGTCAGGAAAAATCTGAAAAAGTTCGTAGGTCTTCTGTGGACGTCTAACTATGCGATAGAATTGTTGCCAGCCCCGAAAATCCCTTTTTCAATAAACATTTTCATCGACATTCAGAGGCATGTAGGCTGTTTACAAGATTTGGGATGGAAACGAACGACCCATGTTCAAGGGATTAGGGTTAAAGACAGGCTCCACTTTTCAGAACATGTCAATGTTCTGGCCGTGTAGACATTAGGGGGCATCCATTAATTACGTGAGGTGATTTTGGCGATTTTTCGACCCCCCCTCTCCCCCTGGTGAGATGTGAGATTTTGCTCGACCCCCTCCCCCCCCCGTAATCTCACGTGAGATTTTTCAAAATGCATACGTTCACCAAAAATAAATTGTAGTAGAAGTAACTGCGGTTGTAGTACCATTTACTCCACCATGTAAAGTAGTAGGGAGACTCTCCCTACGTGATAAAAATTACGTGATTACTAAAATTCCTAAAATTACCAAAATTACGTGATATTTGCCGAAGCCCCCCCTCCCCCACGTGAGATTGGGTGAGATTTCGCTCGAACCCCTCCGCCCCCTAAACGCCTTACGTAATTAATGGACCCCCTTACGTGAAGATGTACTTGCTCGCAATGTATCCCGGCCAGAACATAGTCATTTCCAAACATAGAGGGTAAGCCGTAAAAAAACGGTTTTGCGATCTTCCCTGTTTGTCCCATGGGAGGGCCCAGTCAGGTAATGCAGACAAGGCAAGTTTGCTCAAAGCCGGACACAAAGTAGGGAATGTCCGGTCACATTTCCGCACAAGGCAGCAACGACGGGACTTTGTTCAAACCAAAACAACTTCATTGTTCATCACTATTTGTCAATTTAAAAAACCCTTAAACTTGGCAAGATTATTTATCAATTGTTTCCAAAATCCCGATTTCGACATCCCAATACGCTCATCGGAAAAAAGTATCGAAAACCGCCCTGTTTATCGGATACCAAGTTTATACAGACCCGTTTAACAGGAATACTATGGCTCTGTACGGTTCAATACGGCTCTATATAGCTGTATAAATACTCATAATAGAAATACAGAGAAGCAATAATATTATGCGCACGACCAATGCTACTCGAGAGAGAGGGAACAAAAGACCGAGAGAGAAAGATAAAATGAGGGTCTGAACTAGATAAACTCGGGAGCAAGAATCGCGGTCAGGAAAAACTCCCCATACTTATACAATATCTATATATATAATAAAACACATAGATATAAGATAGGCGCGCAAGCGCCCCTGTGTTGTCGAGACTTGGATGAAGAGATGGATACGAGGCGAGGGAAGGAGTACACTAGGGGTGGGGGTTTGAGGACAAACAATTACCCTGTCCCCTTGCTCGGCCTTTCCACCCTTGTTTCTCGCGTTCGCTCTTCTTTATCTCCATCGTTCTCTCTCTCTCTCTCTCTCCCTCCCTCACAACCCCCTCTTAATTTCTCTCTCTCTCTCTCTCTTATGAGGCGCAAGCCGCCACGAGGCCGCGCTATCACGGTTCCGCGCCCCTTAAGCCGGGGACAAATGCACGTTCACGCGAAAAAGAGAGAGGGGGGGGAGAGGGAGGGAGGGAGAGAGAGAGGAGCAATATGTATACAGGAGCGACCAAGAGCTGCTGTTATGTTGGGCTCATCGAGTCGTCTCCCCCCCCCCCCGGTCCAACCCCCTCCTCCGCCACCTCGCCGCCGTCTGCTCCGACGGTGTTGCTGTGTATACTCTTCGCAGGGTGCTGTTTTGATACGGTGTGTGCGTATAAACTTGTATCGCGCGCGCACACACACGCACACACATAAATCCAGACACATAAACGCACACACATTCACATGGACGAAGCGAGAACGTGAGGGGTGGTCGGCCTCCGGGAACGATGAAAGGGGACGGTGGCTTTCGGTAGATAGAGAAATCGAGAAGCAAGGGGGAGAGAGAGATAGTGCGTGTGCGTGTGTGTGTGTGTGTGTGTGTGTGTGTGTGTGTGTGTGTGTGTGTGTGTGTGTTTGCGCGCGTGTGTGTGTGTGTGTACATCTGGGGGTAGGCCTAGCTCTTTATTCCAAGTTACGTAAGGATAGCAGCACGTTCGCATAATGATTCTTCTCCAAACAAATCTTTCTCGCCCCTTTTGTCGCTTCGTAGACATGCGCATGTACACACACACTAATGCACGGCATTTCAATAGTATCGTGAGAGGACTCACGATAGGACGCCAAAAGTGAGAAATGATGAGGGCGTAGGGGAGTCTACGTATAGGTATGGGGTGAGTCACTGGAAATTACCACCTATGATATCTCCCTACTGTATGTCGAGATGGTATTGACGTTTGCAACGTTGGAATGCAATGAAAATCTTTTTTTCTTCAAGGGGGGAGATACCTTTAGGCAAGGAAAAAATTTGCTGATTTTCATGATTCCTTTTTGAGAGGAAAGATTTCTTTGCGATTTTACAGACTTAGGGTATGTTTTATTAGGAGTTTTGGCTGTTACATAGTGGTTTTCTTTAACTGATTTTTTTTAATGCCGGAGGTATGCCGAATTTTGGAGCTGACGATTTTAAAGGGTCGGATCGATTTACCCCTTGGCCATCCATTTGTTAATAACAAATTATTAAAGTTGTTCTTTTTGACGAAAACGGAACTTTTTGCCCTACAGTTTGCCATTATAGTAGTTATCAAAGCTTCAAAAATGTCTCTGGTCATACGAAAATTTCATTTTCGTATACTAAAAGTACGTTTTTATTTTTTATTTCAGCTCGCCCTGTTTGCCAGCAATAATATTGCACTTTGCATCGTTGGAACGCAACAAAAATATTTGTTCCCTTATTGCCTAATTTAAAATCCTTACTAAGGATCCATAAACGTAAACTGCATAATAAGCGTTTAAAAGTCATAAAAATAAAGAAATGGAATAACAAAGAAGAATTTCCGATGCATTTCAACGATGCAAACTTCAACAGCATTGCCAGAACCACCTACACACCAATTGGCCATGCAGAAACGACGACACTTTGTTCAAATAATAATCACATCATTGTTTATCAATACTTTTCAGTAAAAAAAAGACTCAGACTTGGCAAGACTGTGTATTAATTGTGTGTAATTCCCGACCTCGTCATCCCAATACTCGCATCATGGAAAAATATTGAAAGTCGACCTGTTTATGGGGTCCAAAGCTTATGCAGACCCGCTAACGAGTGGATTCCACACCGTTCGCACACGCCAAACTATTACCTAGATGGAAAAAAATTGACGTCCCCACTGTGCACAATAAATGAGTACCTCCATACTGTACTTAAGGCCTTAGGCCACAGTAACGGGTATAAAATCATGTGCGAATTTAACAATTTTTTTTCGTATGAAAAAGTGATTCACTCATAAAATTAATTACACGTCTATTTAGTATATCAAGCTGTTAGAATATATTTTTTTTCGATGTACAAAATGGCCGACTACTCGAAACTTCTCGAAACAGCTTTATTCCAATTGGCGTAACGAATAACCAATAATTTTCACTCGATTTACTTCAAATTTAAAAGTTATGTTCCTAATTGCATTTCGCAGAGAAGTACGTACGGAATCTCTGATTAATCGAAAAATTTTCATTTTATCAGCAGTTTATGAGCAGTTATAACGAAATTTTTCACTGAAAATTAATTTCTTAAGTTCAAATACCTCCAACTTTTGAATGAAACAATATTTTTTTAAATTCCGTACGTACTTCTCTAGGTATTCTAATGTAGATGACGAGAATTTTTCTTTTTTGTTCTAGACCAAAAATTGTGGATGTTAAATGTGACGACGCGCCTAAAAAAAAAAGATAAAAGAAAATATTAGTAGTCGGCCATTTCGTACATCGAAAAAAAAAATATATATATATATCTTCGAACAGCTTGATATTCATACTAAATAGGTGTGTAATTAATTTTATGAGTGAATCACATTTTCATACGAAAAAAATTGTTAAATTCGCACATGATTTTATACCCGTTACTGTGGCTTAAGGCCTTAGTAATTAATTTATTCTATAATCTCGTAAGCGAAATCTCGTTTCACTTTGACGAAGAGTTTATTCGTTAACTACGGCTCTACACAATACGATCGAGGGCTCAGCGCTGAGGATCTTCCCCACAACGTTCAATTATTGCCACCCTCAACCGGCAATGAAGACATTGAAGTTTGGATCGTCGGAAATCAACCGGCTCAGAAGCCATTGAAGTTATGCATGATGTTTGCATCGTTGGAACGCAACGAAAATCAATTCTTTTTAACCCTTCGCGGTCACCCGGGGTCAAAATGACCCCAAGCGCAACTTCAAGCGAAAATTACTATAAGTTGTTGGCAGCCAAGGCGACTGTCCTGCCTTTTAACGGTGCTCTGGAGTAACCCTTTCAAAGTACAGACTAGGGTCGGACGTGGAGCTATTTTTATCCTCAAACTATTTCCCACTATGGAGCAATTTTGTTCCTGAACTATAATATCTCAAGAGTATCACCGTAAAATATTATAAAAAAGAATTGAAAATTGCAAGTTATGATTTTTTTAGGAGAAAGGGTTTTTTCGCATTGATCCCTTGCTGATTGTTTTCCGCCATTTTGAAATTCGATAAAAATATAATACCGAGAATGCCACGTTCCAGAATGTTCAAACTAATATCCTCAATTTTTATGAGTCATTCGGAACGATGCGGTCAACGCGGCAATCGATGGAAACACGGCTGTGGTCATTGCGACCCCCTGTGACTAGCGTCTTATAGCCAGAACGTGTGATCGCGAAGGGTTAATCGTTCGAATTTTGTTGATTGTGCAAATCATTCAAACGTGTTTACGTATTCTTATTAAAGATTGATGACCTCGATTTGCAAAAAAAAGGGCTTTGGATGAGCATAAATATTTTTATAAGAAACGAACCAAAAAGAAAGTATTGAATTCCAAAGATGCAAACTACAACGTCATAGTTATCCAATTGACGCTTGCATCGTCGAAATCTAACGGAAGTTTTATTTTATTTCCCTTTTTTCCATTTTTATTTTTATCCAAAATATTTTTCGATAGAGCCAGGTTGTAGGTCTCTAATGAGGATTTAAAAAAACTTTTTTGTAGCCTTGATGTGCCAAAGAACAAAAAATCAATTATAAAAAGAACAAAAATTGCAATTGGGAGCAAGAATTTCGTTGCATTCCAACGATGCAAACTTCAATATCTTACCAGAAATCCACGACCACACTTAGCCAAAAAGCTTTTGAATTATATGGCTTTGAAGTTTGCGTCATTGGAATGCAACAAAAATTCTTTTCAGTTCATAACTTTTATTATTATCCAAATCGCTAAATACGAATCCCAAAAATATTAGCCTCATTTTCGTAGCCCGAATCGGCCAAAGGAAATTTCGGAAATAGAAAACAAAATTCATTTTCGTTGCACTCCAACGATGCAAACTTCAACGTCATTGCATAATGACAAAAGTACAGATATAAAAAATAAATAAAAATAATAAGTATCGTTGCGTTCCAACTATGCAAACTTCAACCCCATACAACAGGGCCAATTTTCGTTTAAAACCAGACGCTCGGTAATTTCGCCCGCGATAAACAACAAGTGCCAAGGCATACCAGAGTTATCCTCGAAAGTAACTAGATTCGTTGCAACACATAGACGCGGGTAAATGCATGTGTGCCCTCAATGTGTTCCCTCCACTTTGGATACCGAGTCATCGGTGTACCTGGCGATGCCTCGAGAGTACCTAGTGCGCGAAGTACTTTCCAGTATACTTGTTGCTCCAGCGTGGTTTGCCCGGATCCGATTAAATTATGCGGATACTCTATTGGAAATTGGAGGCTAGAAACTTTTAAATTACGTGCGGCGGTGCGTCGAGCCCCCCCTCCGATCACCCCGCGTGCGATTACGAGTTCCGAGCGGGCGAATCGATCGTTCCGGCAGGGGGGGGGGGAGCCGAGTAATTTCATTTGCGTCAGTCGCCACTCTCGTGCGTTGCACAAGTGAGGAGGTCGAAGAAAGGAGGGGAAGAAGAAAAACAAGAGGAAATAAAAAATAGAAATAAGAGGATAGAGAGGGATTGCAAGTGGGGAAGGGGGGGGGGTGCGTTAAACGATGTGCACGAGCCTTAAAACCCGAGGTCAGGAGAGACCAGACAAAAAGCATATAGCAGCGTCGCAGGGCAGTGTAGTGGGGGGGGGGGGGGGCAAGAGGGACACGCAGAATGAGAGAGCGGAGAGAGGTGTGCTTCGCGAGAAGCGCGCGCGCGTCTCCGATCGATTTATCGCGTCTGATTTACTGAGCGCTCAAACGGGACCCGTTGCGGGGGTGGGCGTTCCGTGAACGAGCACACAGCGTTTATCCTAATCTCCCACTCTCTCCATCTTTCTCCCTTTCTGCGGCACCCTTTCCTGCAGCGCCCTCCCTCTCTCACTCTCTCTACCCTGCCCGTCGGTGGGAGGAACGCGCTCCCAAGGCCGCTCTGCTTTACCGCATACCATTGCGGAACTACGAGCGAGAGAAACGCAGCGAGAAAGCATGCTCGACAAAAAGACGTTAAGGTGGGCAGATAGAGAAAGAACAAGAGAGAGAGAGGGGGGAGAAAGGGGGAGAGGAAGTGATTTGCGAACAAACAATAAAATGGTACCTCGATATACATAATGCAGAAAATAGACCGTGTAGGAAGGGTATACACGACTGGGTGTATTTCTCGGTAATTCGAAATTCATGAGATTCGTATATTTGTTGGCAAACATGTGTGCGAATAATATGCAATTTCCATGGTGGTGAAGTCGATTCACTTGAAATTCGAAAGGATACGCTCCTTTTGAATTTCACTGAGAAAAGAAAACCAATTGAATCGAAAAATATATTGGTTGATTCACATGAAGGTCTGAACGCGGAGTGCTACCGATATATGAGATTGTTACAATACTATAAAATAGTGGAGAATGTGATTGATTTAAATAACATATTATTTTATTTAAAAATCTCTTCTTTTCTCTGAATATCTACAGTACCCTTCAAATAAAATTGTATTTTATTGAAATCATTCTATATACAATCTGTAGATTTATGGATGAAATAATTAAGCGGTTGCTACAACATTTTTTATTTCGTACAAAAATATAATGAATAGAATGAATTATTTTTTTACTACACCGAAACGAATATGACATGAGACGTAACATTTTCGTACTCCGTATAATATCGAAAGTGCAATATCATGCAACTAGTATGAGATAGAGACAGGTGTATACCATGATTGAAATATCAACAATATGGATCCGAAATAATGGTATTTTTTGCCACAAAGTACAGGTGTCATCTGTAGCAACGCATTTAGTCTTTGGTAGAAAAAAGGATAATATTCGATGAAATAAATGTTCATCGCAGTCGTAAGGATATATTTGTGAATTCGAGAAGTCATGTTTTTAATATGATTCTATGTGCACTTGCAAACATTTCTTGATTGTTCGTTCAAATAAATGCACACTCACGAGAATTGCTTAAAATATTTGAAAAATCGCATGCAGTTCTTTGGAATGGGATAGAATTGTTACAATTAAGTATTTGATCAAAATCATTTTATTAAAAAAATTGAAAGTTTTTCAATTTTTTTTAATCTTAAATAAAAATTGAGCATTAGAATGATCATCCACGATAATAGTGGAGAGAATTTCAAATATCCAATGGAATATCCATGAAGAGAATATCAGATATTTAACTGATAAGAACAGATGCTACACTTAGATCTTAGATGGTACTGAAGTTCGCATCGTTGGATCGCAACGAAAATTAATTTTTTAGATTGCCAAAGCATTTTCTTGGCCGGTTCAGGCTACAAAAATCAATCAAACGTTTTTTAGGATCCTCATTAAAAATCTATAACATAAATTGGCAAGAAAATATTTTCCATATTGATGAAAATAAAAGAAGAAAAGAGAATTTTCGTTGCTTTCCAACGATGCAAACTTCAACATCGTGATCTTAGCCAGAGGCCAAGAAGCGATACTCTTC
The DNA here is from genome assembly GCA_963210295.1 of Ophion ellenae. Taxonomy (NCBI): domain Eukaryota; kingdom Metazoa; phylum Arthropoda; class Insecta; order Hymenoptera; family Ichneumonidae; genus Ophion; species Ophion ellenae. Next base: position 35,988,321 of record OY723390.1, on the reverse strand, counting down.
AGAGTTATTCCGGCGTTTAAGTAGATTTTCGGTTCGCGCTACCCTTACGAGAATCGAGCGCGCGTGCGGCTTCTAGCGGTTACTCCGAGAACTGGGGGTTTCCTCACACCTATAGTTCCAGTGGCGTTCGGCCATGATTTGGTTCAATTTTTTTAATCAAATGCGCAAGAAACAAATTTTATTTCTGCATAATTTTTTAACCAATTCAGACATTTGCTTAGTATTTTTCAATCAAAATAAAATATTAATATTTTAACGAATAATGTACTTGAAAATCGATATCGGATATGATAAAAAAAATAACATATTTACTCAATGGAAATTTTAACTGAATCAAAAGAGCGAAAATCAATTTTTCTTGTGTACTCAAATCAATAATATTCATGTTCTGAATTTGTTGAGGTATATGTTGGATCGTAATACTTTTTGTACTGAAGATATTTAATAGTAAATTGTATACAAAGGTATAACACTCGCGGAGCGCGCTATCGGACGTCTTTCTCGTACAGAGTTTTCGAGAAGAAGAATGAAAAGGGAAACGGTAGCACGAGAATATTACAGGAGTGCGGAGATTTCCCTCCTTACATCACACAATACATTAGCGCGCGTATTGCTCAGAAAACCAATTGACAATCTATTTTCTCCAACACGCCTCCTCAATACGTGCGTTCACACACTCTCATTCTCGAGCGCCTCGCAGTCCCATTCCAGACATACATCTTTTAAGTTTCGGATTCGGCAAAGATTTTGTTAACACATCCGCAACCATATCATTCGTCGATACATGCTTTACATTAATTTTCTCATTAACGATCGCACCGCGGACAAAATGAAATTTTATGTCGATATGTTTCGCTCGCGCGTGAAAAACCGGATTTGTCGCAAGACACAACGTACCTTGATTATCGACAAACAATGTCATACTCGCGAATTCTTCGAACTTCAATTCGCTCATCAAACTACGCAGGTAAATCGCTTCTTTTACCGCTTCCGCGAGGCTCACGTATTCCGCTTCTGTCGAAAATAACGCAACTGTCTTTTGCTTCTGCGTCTTCCATGAGATCGCGGCCCCGCCCAACAAATACACATAACCCGAAAACGATCGACGATCAATGGCACGTCCGCCCCAATCGGAATCCGAATAACCGACAATGCTCTTTCCCGTTCGTCGATATTTTCACATCCGGCGATCCACGCAAATATCGAAGAACTCGTTTTCCCGCTTGCCAGTGCACCTTTTTCGGCGAATTACAAAACTGGGCCAGTTTTGTCACGGTGTTGACAATATCCGGCCGCGTAGCTACAGCCAGATACATGAGAGCGCCGATCAATTCACGATACGGCCATGGCGATTGACTATCGTCCATCTCGGGATCGTCGTCGACGTCGCCAGCAATTTTTATGCCGACCTCCATTGGCGTAGAGACTCCATGGCACTCAGCCATGTTGAATGGGCTTAAAATATTGTCGATATATCCCTTCTGTGACAAGCTAACTTGATTCGGGGATTGCGATATCTCCATACCCAGACAATGTCGCGCCAATCCGAAATCCTTCACGTCGAAGATTTTTTCCAACGCCTGCTTCAATTCCTCGATCCATGCTCGATCCTGTGAAGCGATCAAAATATCATCTACATAGATTAATACGAGGATACTCGAACCTTCGCGTGCAACGTGATACAAGCACGGCTCTCCAATACTTTGTGACAGTCCAAGCTTCTTTATTTCTTCGCTCAACTTGCTATTCCACTGTCGTCCGGCTTGCTTCAATCCGAAGAGCTCTTTACACGGGCTACAAACGTCGCCTCCTGACTTGAGACTCTTCAACATTTTCTTCGCCTCGGTTTTTACGCTCGTTCCCTCTTCATGACGAATGATTTTCCTCAGCCAATTTTCGAGAAACATCGAAAGCTGCATGTGAATTTCCTCGTCCAATTAACCGTTGAGGTATGCTGTCGTGACGTCCAGCTGGTGAATTTCCATGCCCAACTCGGCTGAGAGAGCAGCCACTAGGCGAATAGACTCCAGACGCGCAACAGGCGCAAAAGTTTGACAGTAGTCGACTCCAAAGCGCTGTCCATATCCTTTCGCCACGAGTCTGGCCTTCTTCTTGTCGAATAATCCCTCTGGGTCGGGCTTGTGCGTGAGCACATAACGGCATCGTATGACATTTTTACAGTTGCCCCTTTTCTTGATTATCCACGTGTCGTTTTCGACCAAACTTTTAATTTCTGAGAGAATCGCCTTCTCCCATTCCTCGTGACTCTCGCCTTCTAGTGCTTCCTTGATTGGCACCTCGGCGAGGCCTGCGTATTCGGCGAATACATCGTCGTCGATCTCGTCGTCATTCAGGATCGGTATCCCTGGGTTCTCGTCTTCTATGACTGAATTGTATACCCTCCTTGGACGTCCAGGCCCGCCTGTTTTCTCAAGACGCGGTCTTCCTCGCCCTCTTCTCGCTCCTCTGGTGGACGCTCGCTGTCGATCTCTTGTCGACTGTCCTCGGCCTCGTGTATCGCCTCTGGTTTCATCGATCTCACTCTTCGTCGATTCTTGTCGCGCTGGGGAACTCTCCCTCGGGCACGTCCTCGTTTCCTCAAATTCGATAACTGACTCTTCGTTCGCCTCATCGAATTCATCAAGAAACGTTACATCTCGAGCGATTACTATTTTTCGCTCTCCCGGGATCCACACTCGATATCCCTTGGATGATCGTAGATATCCGACAAATGTTCCTTCCTTAGATCTCGAAGCAAATTTGTCTTTATTTACGTTCTTGTCAAGGATACTCACCTTCATTCCAAATACACGAAGGTAATCGGGTCTTAATTTTCGTCTCGTCCATTTCTCGTGTGGGCTCTTTCCTCCCAGACTCTTCGATGGACATCGGTTCCTCACGTGATACGCAGTGGCCACTGCTTCTGCCCAAAATCCTTGTGACAATCCCGATTGCAGCAGCATGCATCTGGCCATTTCGATAATTGTCCGATTCATGCGCTCCGCTACGCCGTTTTGTGGCGGAGTGTTTGCAATTGTCAATCGCCTTGTAATACCTTCGCCCTGCAGGAAGTTGTCAAACTCGGAATTGCAGAATTCACGCCCATTGTCCGACTGTAGACACTTTATCTGTGCTCCCGTCTGTTTTTCGGCGAACGCCTTGTATGCCTTGAAAGCCTGAAAAACTCCACTTTTATTTTTCAGAAAATAAACCTCGCACCACCTCGTACTGTCGTCAATAAATGTGACAAAATACTTCGCAGCGCTTAGCGACTTGACTGTCATAGGACCGACCACATCTGAGTGCACAATTTTGAGCAACTCCTTACATGGTGGGCTACCCTTTCCGAACGGAGTAGCGGCCATTTTTCCTTTTGTGCATATTTGACACTTGAGTAATTTTTCGATGACCTCTCTCCCGTTCCCATTGTGACTCGACATTACTTTGAGCAGATCTCTCCCGTTGAGGTGTCCGAAACGCTCGTGCCATCGCCAACCTTCGAATTTTTCCTCAGCTGTCACCATCCTCGCTTCGTGGTCTCCTCGAACGTAGTATAAGTTCCCTCGACGAACTGCTTTCATTTTTACTTTGCCTTCTCGGTCGGTAACTACAGCCTCATCCTTACGGAATGTGACTTCGTGATCTCGGTCGGTAATTTTCGCAACTAAAACTAGATTTGTTCTCAGATTGGGAACAAACAACGTGTCTAGGAATTCAACTGACCTTTTTGTACTTCCGCTCGACGTTGAAATTTCTACGCGTCCTTTTCCTTCGACACTCGTCGAGCTCTTACTTGCCAGGTTCACCCTTCCTTTGTCAACTTTTCTCAGATTTATAAACTCTGTCCGATCTCCGCACATATGGGATGTGCTCCCACTGTCTAGTACCCAGTCTCGACACTTATCACTCTCACCGGCTTGAAAGCATGTCTCACCGGCTTGAAAGCACCGAAACTTTCATTCGTGTCCTTTCCTACAACATTCGCGACCTGTTTTGACTCACTTTGCTTCACTCTACAGTCAACTGTTTTGTGTCCCGGCGGTTTGTGGCACTTGAAACACCGAAATCGAAATTCTTCGCGACTCGTCGACTCACCTTCGTGTTTGTTTACACTTTTCTTATAGGTCTTACCGGACCTTTGGCCTTGTCGATTCGCGACCATCGCACCTTGTATGTCCAACGTAGCAGACTGTTGTCTCGAATCAAATTCTTCCAGAATTTTGATCTTCAATACTTCCGCGCTCGGCAACGCGTCACGAGTTTCTATTGCGCACCAAAAGTTCTCGAAACTCGCAGGCAAACTGTATAATAACATTATCGCGAGGAGGTCTTCGTTAATGTTCACATCCATATCACCGAGTTTATCTACGGCGTCGAAAAAGTTCGCGATGTGAAGACGAATGTCCTCTCCCTCCTGCATTTTTTGTAACATAAGCCTTTTTAGGAATGTAGCCTTTTTCGCGGGTCCCTTTGAAGCGTACACTGATTCGAGTTTTAACCACGTTTCTCGCGCCGTCACACAATTTCGAATTTGTTTTAATTCCGACGGGCTAATTGACTAAATCAAGTCCGATCGCGCTTTTCTGTCGCCAATTTCCCACAAACTCGCAGCTGACGTTGACTCTGCACTTCCTCCAGACGGCTTTACCTTTTCTCCACTGACGAATCCCCAGGCATCATTTTTTTATTAACAATGCCTCGACCTGCATCCTTCACGTGTCAAAATTGTCTTTTGACAACAGTTCAATGTGCGTCGAATTCACAGTACCAGTCGAAGCCATTTTTGTCTGAATTTACCGCGTGCCGATAGTTTATTTTCGCCCTTCTTGCCGCACTCTATCTTATTTTGACAAGAAAATATTCAGGCACCTGGGCCCTTAACCTGTTGAGGTATATGTTGGATCGTAATACTTTTTGTACTGAAGATATTTAATAGTAAATTGTATACAAAGGTATGACACTCGCGGAGCGCGCTATCGGACGTCTTTCTCGTACAGAGTTTTCGAGAAGAAGAATGAAAAGGGAAACGGTAGCGCGAGAATATTACAGGAGTGGGGAGATTTCCCTCCTTACATCACACAATATATTAGCGCGCGTATTGCTCAGAAAACCAATTGACAATCCATTTTCTCCAACAGAATTGAAACGCGTTTTTTGTTCGTTGCAGAAAAGGCATTCGAAACTATATAATTTGTTCGCGATAATGTTTTAGACAGTTTCAATAATATATTGTTCTCGGCTAACAATATATCTTTTGAATGAATTTTTTTTTAAATTTTATCGTGTTATTATAGTCAAAAGCGTTTTGTTTGGACTAATAAATTCGATTATCTACACCAACAATTTTACAATTGAATCAACGAAATTTCATTCAATAACACCAATGATATTGGATCAATGATTTTTTTTCTCAGCGTAGCTTATATAATTTTCCATCGCAAGACCGGATGAATTTTTAAATATTTGCTAATACTTTAGACAAGTGACTTCTCCGAAAACGGCGTCTACATTTTTTTCGCTGTTTTCTCATTTATTGCGTTATAAATGATGATATTCAGTCAGAGGAAGCTAAAAAATTCCCCCCCTCCCCCTCCCATAAAAAGTTATGGGGTTTCGAAGTTCGCGGAAACACGTGATAAAATAGGGCATTTTTTAACATTTCGACGCCAATATTGGGTTTGTTTAAGATTTTTTGAAAAATTGTATTTTTTTTAACGTTTTTTCGCTCGTAAAGAATTTCTTAATGAAAAATTTCAAGTTCCCCCGACTGTATATCATCATCTATAACTCAATAAATGAGAAAATGGTAACTAACTAACTATTGGTTTTTTCCTTAGGTACACGCTTTTCGCGTTTGTTACCTATTCTTTCCCTTCATTGTGCCCGTTTCTTTCCTCTACTGTTTACTCCTTTTTTCTCCATCTTTCTCCTTGTTCCCCCTCTTGCGGCCGCAGCCGACTTCCCCCTCTGTATTATATTCATCATGACATTTCTGTCATGGGTATAGGGAAACTGCGGAAAACCTATTACCAATACAGCCGGTCATCGAGTTCGCCCCCCAGTCGGGGAACTAGTCTTATTTCGCCGCGAAAATGCCGAAGAAAAACATTTCACGACGAAATGTACGCGACTGGGATTCGAACCCGGGACCTCCCGGTCCGCTGGTTTAGTGGCGAGCACGCTAACCACTAGACCATCGCACCGGTTTTAAATGAGAAAATGGTAAAAAAATTGTTTTGGAAAAGTCACTTATTTAAAGAATTAAGAAAATAGTTTAGTTCCTTGTTCGACCACGGAACCGTAACAACGATAATCGCGATTTTCAAGTACGAAATATCTCTTCCTTTATTCCGAAAATGTTCGGATAAGAAGAAACGCTTGAAAGAAGTATACGAGACTGGCAACGAAAACAACTTACGTACGTAGTGGTCGAGCTTTGCGCCGAATTCTCGTACGTTGGGCTCGCCTCCGGCTCACGGGGGAAAAAAATGCGGGGAAGCGTCAACCCCGTGACATTCCATGACATTTGAGGGGACGCGTATTGAATTCGCGTGGCCTTTGTGCGATTTTATATCTCGCGACGCTCCGGGCACTGGGAGGAAGCGAGCAACGTTGGCGCGGCGGATAGAAGAGAGACGGACAGGCGAACGAAGTAAGAAAACAAAAATGTCAGAAAAGACTATAATAACGAATGACTAAAGTTGTGCTTTTGAATGACGCTGAAGTTTACAACGTTGGAATGCAACGAAACTACTTATTTATATTTTTCATTTCTTCGTTTTCATATTAATGAATCATTTTTTTATCATGGTGTTGAAGATTGCATCGTTGCAACGCAACGAAGTCTCTTTATTACATTTTTTTCGCTCATTTTTATTATTATAGAAGATCGATTTTTTGATATCATATATTGTAGATCGCTAAATAAATATCTTGAAAAATGGTTGGTCCCTTTTTTAACGGCGGATTGCCTAGGCCTCGTTCTCCAATGTTGTATCTCTATTCATGTCCGCGGACCTCAGAGAAACCTGGCCTAGACTATACTGAGTCCTTACGAAATTTTTTTAAATTCTTCACCACAAAACACCAGAGATAAAAATTAGTTTAATGTATGTCATTTTACGTGCGGTTAGATGGGCAAGTTTACGCTACGGATGATGTAATTTTTTCGGCTATTTAGCACCAAGATAAACCATTTTTAACAACAGATTAACGCACACTAAGCCTTTTCAAATATTTAGAAGAAAAAAAACGATGTTGAAGTTTGCATCGTTAAAATGCACCGAACGTTCTTTTTCAATTTTTTATTTCTTTGTTTTCTTCATCGTCAGAAATCTGTTCTTGCCAATATGAACTGTAGATCTGCTATAAGAATCCTGAAGAATATTTGAGTCATTTGGGTAGCCCAAATTTGGCAAAAAAATGGGCTAACAACTTTCGTTGCGTTCCAACGGTGCAAACTTCAATATCATAGAAAAAAAAACCCTATCTTGCCCATCGTAAACCATATACAGGGTGCCCTGTTATGAATGGATAATTCTTCAACTGTCGATAGGTCAGATCATGTCCTCATATATGCTGGAATTTCAGTTTAGTAAAAGTCCCACGGTTTCCAAGATAAAAATTATCTGCTTTTGGTTTTTCGCATGCCATCTGTACAAATGATAACTTTTTTACCCGGTTTTTTTATAAACACTCTTGGTTATATGTTTTATCTAGAAAGGCTTCTTTGTAACCTTAAATGTTTTTTCATAAATCTTTATGAAAAAAGATCTTAAGCGAAATCTTCATACAAACCAGTTCGAACATCTCACTTTGATACCCTGCGGTGTAAAAAAAATGTACCACGCATATCGTGCCAATTACTTTAAAAAGGTGCGTAGATTTAGATTTAGATTTATTTATTCCACATGTCTTGCGATTGCTGACATTAACGAGCTTAGTGTTCAGTACATTTTTTTTACATTTTTTGCATTCCGCGTCAAATATATGAAAGACTCTAACTACTAGCACTATATCACGTTAAGTTTCCCTAAAAAGTGCTCGCCCGTCCATCGCATGCCTACGACTACTAGTTTAGGTATATTTGATAAACTAATTCGCGCAGTTTTCAGCCTGCTACGTCGAGTCCCCTGAATGCCATTGTGTATTCTCCTAATTCTTCGACTATTTTCCGTTTCAGCGTTTCTATCCACCAGCCTTTTAGGCGATCTCCCAATCCATCCCCTCTCCAGTTGCCGACTCCCTCTACCCACTTATTGTTAATTTTCCTCCTTGCTTTCCCACACTGCCATATATGTTCCAACGTCTCCTTTTCTTTTCCGCATACTCTGCATGCCCAATTGCTGTAGCCGTTCTTCCCTGCCTTCTCAAAGTTACCGCATCTCAGTCTTTCCCATTCTTCTTTTATGGCACCCCTAACGTCTTTGTCTTCCCAGAAAGCCTCCCTTCCCAATTTTTCTTTAATATCCTCGAAATAATTACAGAATGATGATTTGTCTATTCCTCCCCAACCCTTCTGTATGTCCGGATCTCGCTTTATCTCTATTCATTCCTTCAGAATGTCTCTGATCGCCACTTTGTCTCCATTATCGCTTATTAATTCCAGGTTCCTCCCGTCTCCTGCCTCCTCCATCGCCGTCCTTAACTCCCTTCCCCATTCTGATTCGTTTTCATTTTCAATGTTCCTGAGTTCCTACTTTAGGCAGATTTTTGGCCATCTGTCCTCATCCATTTCCACAATTCGTAACAAGTAGTTGCTCGCTCTCCGCGTAGCTTCAACTTTAATGCTTTTCTTGTCAGCCTCCATCTTCCAGAGGTAGTCAGGTGTGTTTCTCGCTAAACCCAGTGCCATTTTTATAAATCTCCCTTGCATCTTTTCCATTTCCTACCTTCTTCTCCATCCCCACACTTTCACCCCATATAGCGCCCCTGCTTTTACCATAGAGTCCATCAGCTGGAATCTATATTTCAGGTTGTCCACCCTTGCTCTTTTCATCAGGCCCCACGCCGCATTCGCTGCCTTCCTTGCCATCGCTGTTACAACTTGTAGGTGCTTTTTCATTGAGTTGTTTGCCGAGAACCAGTAACCCAGGTATTTAAACTCTTTCACGACTTCCAGTGTTTCCCCTCTGAACTTCCATTCCTCTCCATTCGTAGCCCCCCCCCCTCCCTTTTAAAAATGATTATCTTCGTTTTCTTAATGTTAACTTCCATATTCATAATTTCCGCATACTTTACCAGACCCCTTAACATATCCTCGAGACCTTTTGCGTCGTCTGCTACCAGAGCGATGTCGTCTGCTACCAGAGCGATGTCGTCTGCTTATTTGAGAGTGTAGATCTCTTTTCCTCCCATCACTGTTCCCCGGTCGGCTTTTTTCTCCCTCTCGTCGATGTCGTCCAAGACCGACCCAAAAAGAGTCGGTCTGAGGGGCATCCCTGTCTCACTCCTTTTTTTGTCTCGAATTTTCCCGTCCTTCCGTTTTTCGTGATGACTTCGTTTTTTGTCTCTTCGTAGATTCCCCACATCAGCTTATGCATTCTTCCTGTAATTCCTTTCTCCCACAGCTTTTCAAACATGATGTTTCTGTCTATTTTGTCGAATGCTGCCTTAAAGTCGACGAACGCCACATAGATCTTCCCTCCTTTCCTTCTTAGGCTATTATTTACGAGCGCATTGAGTACGAAGACATATTCACGTGTACCCCCTTTTTCCTTAAATCCGGCCTGGCTCTCCTTCACGATCTTATTATATTCCACCCATCTGTTGATTCTCCTTATCATCAAGCTTGTTAGGATCTTGTAGCCGATGTTAAATAGCGATATTCCCCTGTAGTTAGATACGTCCTCCTCATCCCCTGCCTTGTGAGTCGGAAAGATTCTCACAGTCTTCCACACCCCCGGTATTTTTCCTTCTCTCCAGATCCCGTTTAATATTTCCCATAACTCCTCCCTTGCCTGTATTGATAAACTTCTTATAAATTCCGCCGTAGTACTATCTTCGCCCGCCGATTTCGTCTTCTTCAGTTTCCTTAGCATCTTCCACAGTTCCTCCTTACTGAATTCCCTGTTCCACTGCCCTTCGACCCCTCCTTCCTCGCTTCTGTTCTCGTCTTTCCATGGTACCTCTCTTGCTCGTATTGGGGCCCCTTTGTACCCTTCCCCCATAAGTATTTTGAAGTGTGCTTCCCATTCTTCTTTTTGAATATCCTCCCCCTCTGAACTTTTTTACTGTCCTCCACCAGTCGGTCATATTTTTACTTCCGTTAATGTCCTCCCATCTTTTTTCTAACCATTCTTTCCTCCTCCTCCACTTCAGCCCTTTGCACTTTCTTCTCTCTTTATTGAGGTTCCTCTTCGTTTCTACATTTCTAGCTTTCAGGAATCTTTTGAGTGCTCTTTGGAGATTTCTTTTCTGTTGTACCTCTTCTTGTCCTAGCCATCCCTTGTCTCCAACCCCTTTGCCCCTCTTCTTCACCATGCCTGTTGCCTCCGGTCTTTTCCAAATTGCCTCCCTCAGTTTCTCCCTCCTCTGGTTGGTCGAGTCTTCCTGTGTTTCCGAACTCTTGCTTTTTCCACTTCTTCCTCGTACTCTTTATTTGATTCTTCAATCCAGGCTAGCCGTCCTTCCGTTTACCCCCTTTTCCTTTTCGTGTTTTCCCCTTATTTTTTCCACCTGCTAAATTTGTACCAGCGATCGTGAATGTAACCGGGAAGTGGTCCGATTCCGTTCTTAGTATCACTTCCATTTGCCGAACGAAATCCTCTTCCTCGTCTTCCATCCAGATAACTAGGTCAATGACAGACCCCGTCCCTACCCCCCATTGCCTACAAAGGCGACCTCCCCATTCTCGTTCCCTTTCTTCCTCCCGTTCAGGATCGTCAGGCTTAAACCTTCACAGAGTCTCAGCAAACCCATTCCTTCCGAGTTCAATACCTCATTTTTTGACTTCCTTCGCCACACTGCCACACGCCACACAAAAACAGTTTCCGATTTTTTACATGAAAAATCGGGATTTTGATTTCTAAGCACAACCAAAAATTTAAAAATCAATTTAAAAAACCCGACAAAGTGACCTTAAGGAACTTATCAACTAATGAAATATTTTGGGGTTTTTATTTCAGATGATCCAGTGATGAGTTATGCGGTTCATCGCAATGTAACTTTTTTGAGGCGTCTGCGAAGATTTGCTGCCAATGGCTCATTTCTGCATAATTATTAATGAAAGTTTTACAGAATATTCTTCACATGTCCTTTTATTATACACTAATTACACAAATAAATATATTTTAACCCTGCGTGGGTACACTATTTTTTTTCGAGACACGGTGTATACACTGGGTCTTTTAGGGAACAGTCGGGGTGTCAAAGTTCGCTACGCTTTTAAAAAATCTGATAGCATTCTGGGTTACTTCTTAAAGCCCAGAAGTTGCCAAAGTCAAAAGTTTAAAACCGTTGTTAATAAAAATTAAACAGTCGAAAAAGCGGGAAAAACGGAATTTTGTGAAAAAATTCGTAACAATAAACAAATATTTTTAAAAAACGGTTATAGGCTTTTATAGCTTAGACTATGAGCTTTTAAAAAAATGTAGTGTCTTTGGCGTGGGTTCCAAAAAGTTAAATTATTTAGGCACCTGAAAGTGGGGAATATTTTACAGAGTCAGGCATGTCATAATAAACGGAACGGTAATTATTTGGCACAAAATGAGTTTCTTTTGGTAAAAATACAAAAATTATGAATGATAATAATAAATAGTCACAAAATAGGAATTTACAGTGCGCAATTGTGGCAAAAGTGCATTCGATGATCATCGCAAACTGGCGTTTCGCACGATGCACAAGAATACATTATTTTTTTGTTCTCTTCATGAACTTCTTCATCTGAACTTTCTTCATCGTAAAACACGTCAGGGCGACGGTTGCGTAAACTGTACATAACCTGAGATGCACTTTTTTCACCCATCTTCAAAGACTGTTGCAACAAAAAACTTATTTCAGTTAAAAGCATGGCATAAAAAAAAACGAAAAAGCAAGAAAGTAAAGAAAGAAAGAAATAATATAGCAAAACTTTATTTTTTATAAAAATATGGAAAAATAACGGACTTATATGCCAACAAAAAAAAAGGTTTTGTTTTTTAGATGAAAGTCCGTAAAAATAACCGAAACAGCATCAAATTACGTAAAACATTAATTTTCGCCTTGAAAAAACTGAAAAACTACAAGAAAAGCAAAAAAAAACTGCATTCACTTACCTTGGAAAATACCAACGCCGTGTGTACACTGACCCTTTTAGGGAACGGACATGATTTGCACTGGCTGGCGTTTGCAAGTAAACTGCCAGACCCGGGCGTCCCTTAGGCCTTTAGTCTCCACTACTACCTAGATTTTTTAGGGGTGGTTGCCGAAGCCTGCACTCTACACTGAGAAAAAAAATCATTGATCCAATATCATTGGTGTTATTCAATGGAATTTCGTTGATTCAATTGTAAAATTATTAGTGTAAGTAATCGGATTTATTAGTCCAAATAAAACGCTATTGACTTTAATAACATGATAAAATTAAAAGATTTTTTTTCATTCAAAAGATATATTGTTAGCCGAGAACAATATATTATTGAAACTTTCTAAAACATTATCGCGAACAAATTATATAGTTTTGAATGCATTTTCTGCAACGAACAAAAAAATCATTTCAATTCATAACATGAATATTGTTGATTCGAGTACACAAGAAAAATTGAATTTCGCTTGTTTGATTCAGATACAAATTCTATTGAGTAAATATGTTATTTTTTACCATATCCAATATTGATTTCCAAGTACATTATTTGTTAAAATATTAATATTTTATTTTGATTGAAAAAAATTAAGCAAATGTCTGAATTGGTTGAAAAATTATGCGAAAATAAAATTTGTTTCTTGCGCATTTGGTTGAAAAAATTCAACCAAATCATGGCCGAGCGCCACCGAAATTATAGGTGTGAGGAAACCCATAGTTCTTGGAGTAACCGCTAGAAGCCGCACGCGAGCTCGTTTCTTGTAAGTGTAGCGCGAACCGAAAATCTACTTAAACGCCGGAGAAACTGTAAAGAGTATCGCTTCTTGGCCTGTGGCTAAGATCAAAGTGTAATATCTGTTCTTATCAGTTGAATATCTGATATTTCCTCCATGGATATTCCATTGGATATCTGATATTCTCTCCACAATTATCGTGGATGATCATTTTAATACTCACTTTTTTTTAAAGATTTAAAACAAATTGAAAAATTTACGTCCCATGGCATATTCGTTTCGATGCAGTAAAGAAATAATTAATTCTATTGATTATATTTTTGTACGAAATAAAAAATGTTGTAGCAACCGCTTAATTATTTCATCCATACATCTACGGATTGTAAATAGAATGATTTCAATAGAATATAATTCTATTTGAAGGATAATGTAGATATTCAGAGAACAGAAGTGCTTTTTAAAATCAAATAATATGTTATTTAAATCAAGCACTCCGCAGCAGCACATTTATTTGGATCAACTAATATATTTTTTTGATTCAATTGGTTTTTTTCCCAGTGTATTCATGAGAAATTTGAGTGTCAACTTTCGACTGTTCCTTCAAAGACCCAGTGTACAAACGCAGGGTGAACTGTGTCGTCAAAAAAATTATCGTAAATATGCTTTTTTATAGCGAATTAACCATAACCCCCTCCCCGCCCCCCAATCGAAACGACTTGCCACAGGCAAAATTTAGGCACTACACGAATATGGCAATTTCTCTCGCAATACAATGTTATTTTTTCCGTCTCTTCGGCAGTTCGAGCAAACTCTACAGGCACACCATGTGCTAGGCGCGTATGCCGGTCGTATCTCACTGTTGCTCTCGTTATTATTATTGCAATAGAAATACGTCGGTGGGACAGAGCTAGTTCTCTCTTTGTCCTCTCTTGTTCTTGGTCCTTCGCGACACTCGGGGCCGTAAAAAAAAAACCCGCACACACGTATACATCTGTACAATCCATACGCAGGCCTACTGTAGGATGAGGGCTAAGGAAAGAGAGAAGCGCGTCTGCCAGAGAGTTTGAGAATGCCGAGGCGCGGCTCGCGCCCGTTTACTTCTCATTCTCGCGGGCGCCCCGTACGTGCGAGTATGTGCGCGGGCGCCGGAAGGTCGAAAGGTCGTAAGAGGGCAGCTCGCTCGAACTAAGGCGCGCTCGGTTACGCCCTTATCCTTATCAACCATTGATACTTGTGTTTATCTCTGTCAGTCTCTTTCCATCGTCTCGCTCTACCAATCGCAAATGGCGCCGTAAATTGAACGACGTTCCTCTCGACCACGACTATCGAGTCAACTGACGGTATTAGCGAGAAGAAAGAGACCGAGCGAGAGAGAACCGAATGAGGTGGCGGGAGGGGGGGGGGGGGAATAAATGCTCGCGCACTCGGATCACGTACAAAACGAAGAATCTCAAGCGCAGAAAGTGAATTGAGCAAACGATCTCCATCGAGAGCTTGCGAAAACATTTTCTAGTTCTTGAATTTTCCTTTGTTTTTTTACTTTTCACTTTTGGAAAGACGCTCGAGCTTTGGAGAGAAAAGATCGAGGCGTATTTTTCGGTGGCTTATTGCTTCAGGGGTTATGCCACTCTAGAGGCCGAAAAAATGGGCTTTTTAAGGATTTTTTTTCAGAAAAACTACAAAGTAAATCAAGATTACAAAAAAGGGTGTTTATCATACATTTCAGTGGCTGTATACAATAATTTTTTTGAAGCGATTTATTCCAAAATGGCGGCTGTGCAGCGTTTATCTCGAAACTGCATTTTTAAAGTTGGCCGGAAACATAACTCGGACAATTTTTAACCGATTCACTTGAAATGTTGAATATATCTTGAAAAATACATTGTCTATGAAAGTACGTAGAATTTTTTTTTATATTGCATAGTTCATTTGTTATTAACAATTATCTGACGATTTTTAGGCAAATTTTTCACTTTCCACAAATTCGCTTTAAAAAATCGTCAGATAATTGTTAATAACAAATGAAATGTGCAATATAAAAAAAAATCCTACGAATTTCCATAGACAATGTATTTTTCAAGATATATTCAACATTTCAAGTGAATCGGTTGAAAATTGTCTGAGTTATGTTTCCGGCCAACTTAAAAAATGCAGTTTTGAAATAAACGCTGCACAGCCGCCATTTTGGAATGAATTGCTTCAAAAAAATTATTGTATACAGTCACTGATATGTATGATAAACACCCTATTTGTAATTTCGATTTACTTTGTAGTTTTTCTGAAAAAAAAAATCCCCAAAAAGCCTATTTTTTCGGCCTCTGGAGTGGCCGAAGGCCTTAATATATTTTTATCGGTCTTTCAAAATTCCACTAGCGATTGTCTTTTTTTTAGTAGGCCGCATGAGAAGAGAATATTGTTAATTGATATTATTTTATACACAATAAAACTTAATATAGCATTATTATTATTGTTGTTGTTGTTGTTATTATTGTTGCAGCATTATTATTATTTGTTATTACTATTATTATTATTTATTTCACGAATAATGATATTCATCATTTGCGAAAATTGTATTTCCAATCAACGAGTATTATTATTATTAACCCTTCATTGATGGCCTACACTTACGTTTGGCCACGATTTTGACCCTGCGACAATTTGACCCGGATGGTGCTTCATCTACCTGCCATTAACAAACCTTCAGTCGGTTTTTTCTTAAAAAAAGTCAGGCACACACTTTAAACATTTCTGAATATTTATCTAAATGAAAATCCAGAAAAAATCGAATTATTGGCAACAAAAACTTATCTAAATTTATCAATTTCGGAAAGGTGAGCTTTTAATTTAAAATTCGTCCGCGTCAAACCGATCCAGTGTGCCAACGTAGGGTTGAAAAAAGAATTTAATAACAAATTAACAAAAATATTTCCGTAAAACTGCTATTTCTATTTTCTATTTCATGGATAATAAAATTAACGATTTTCGAAAATAATATTTCTGTAAAATTAGTATTTTTGTTGTTACTATTATTATTGGTTTCATGCATAATAACATCAATAATTTCTGGAAATCGTATTTCCATGAAATGATTATTGTGGTAACTATTATGATTATTATCACTCAATTATTCGACGATGGAAAATCGAATGCAATAGTAGAGAGCTTAAGAGTAAATTAGTTTTTCAAATTTTCACTGTTTGGCACTGACATAACATTTTTCGTATACAATGAAGAATAACATGAATATAAAAAAAATATACAAAATTAGTTATTTTTATACTTTCCAGTTTGTTTTTTCGAGTCGTTTTCATTTTTCGTAATTCTAGCAAAACGTGAATTCTAAAAAAATTGCAGAGAATTTTCAAAATTCACTGACTGATTATTCCAAGAGGGACGAAATTCCCTGACGTTTTCCGATTTTCCCTGTTTTCCATGTGCGTGAAACCCATGGAAGACGCAAAGTATTGGTCCGTTTTTATGATGTTGAAGTTTGCATCGTTGGAATACAACGAAAATTCTTGATTGTTTCATGTTTATTATTAAAAATCTTTTTTGCAGTTTTTCGTAACTAAAAAACATGTGGGAATACGAAAAATGTATACTTTCGTTGAATTCCAACGATTGCAAAGTTCAATCACATTCGTTTTTAACCCTCTGAAAATGGTATCAGAGTTTGGTGGAAACGATTCGGCGTGTGACACACAAAGCAGTAGCATGCGTCTCTCTTGGAATGTCAATTAATGCGCGAGGAAATTTTTCAAGTGTCTATTTACCGCGTATTTAGTATTCGAGCGCCTCGATTGCCCTCTACGTCTCTCTCGCTCCCACCCACACTCGCTATTGCGCCCTCTCTCTCACTCTCTCTCTCGCTCTCCGTGCGCTATTCAACAATTAACTCTGTCATGCCTACCCTCGTTCCTCGTCGTTAGCTCGGCTATGTAACGACGTCGACAAATGGCGTTAGAGTCTCGATACACGGGCAGAGACGCGCAGGCGCGCGGAGGCTCGCAAGCGAGCGAGAGAAACGAGAGTGGCGTGTTGAGCACAATCTCGCACACCCCACGGCACGCAACCTTAAAACGCGCGCCAGCGACTCACGGGAGAATGAGCAAAACCGCGAGAAAAAGAGAGCGGAGCGCGGAAGAGAGAGAGAGCACGAGAAATTTGTATATAAGGATGCCCGTACGTCTCTCGTATTCGGTTCACGCTGAATAGCGAACAGCGAGAGAGGACAGAAGGAGGAAGAACAAACGCGTTTCAGGAAAGCCTTAGAGTCGCCCACTGCTCGTTTGTACACGTTTCGCAATTTGCATGTGTTCGAATCTCGCTTCGTCAACGCGAACAAATTCTACCGCGATGTATATTCGTGAAACTTAAATACACGTTGCACCGCCGCTACCTCGATCCATACTCACGTTCAGTGCTCACTTTTCCAGAACAAAATAACGAGAGTTAGAATCTTAGGATTGTTTCGACCGATACAATCTTTCCGGGTGGTCAGAATTTATGGTGTTGAAGTTCGCACCGTTGGAACGATAAATCTTGTGCATTTTTAGGTTATGGATCCCGAATGAGGATTTTGAATAATATTCCAGGGATATTCGTAGCCTGAACGTGGTGAAAAAAATGGGTAATAGGAAAGGAAAGTAATTTCGTTGCATTCCAACGATGCAAACTTCAATACTATAGCTTGAGATTGTTGACCTACCTTGGGCATGGGGCGTTCCTCGTCAAGTTTGTTAATTATTACTTCCGTCGGAACTGTTCTTTAAGGGGTAAGGCCACAGTGAATTTTCAAAAAATTGTTTTTTTTTTCGCTAAAACGGTGCTTTATCATCATAAGAATAAGTTACTATTCGATTTATAGCAAGACATTTTTTGTCACCGTCTTTGAGCGTATAACGTAAGCCCACCTCTGGCACGGCCATAGAGTACCTAAAACTTTAAACGCGTTTTTCTCGAAACCGCTTTTTTCCAATTGGCGTGACAAATAACTTCGACAACTTTCACTCGATTTACTTCAAATTTAAAAGTTATGTTCCTAATTGCATTTCGCAGAGAAGTACGTGCGGAATTTCTGGTTAATCGAAAACTTTTTATTTTATGAGCCGTTTTGTACGAAATTTTTCACTGAAAATTCATTCAAATACCTACAACTCAATTCATATACCTACAACTTTTGAATAAAACAATATTTTTTTAATTCCGTACGTACTTCTCTAAGTTTTCTAATGTAGATAGACGAGGATTTTTGTTTTTTGTTCTAGTAAAACATTGTGGATGCTAAATGTCACGCCGCGGAGCGCCTAAAAAAAGATAAAAGAAAATATTAGTAGTCGGACATTTTGTACATCGAAAAAAAAAATTCTAACAGCTTGATTTTCCTACTAAATAGAGGTGTAATTAATTTTATGAGTGAATCACTTTTTCCAAGGAAAAAATTGTTAAATTCGCACATGATTCTATGCCCGTTACTGTGGCCTAACCCCTTAATTGTCCTTGGAAACACTTATATGTATATATATATATATGTGTATATATATATATGTATATATATATACACGGATTTTGTGCGGCGACAAAATCCGGACAAATTAAACATTTTTTGAAACATCATTTTTATTGCAAAAATGGGGAAGTTAACCATTTTTTTACTAAATTATTGGTTAGGTCATAAAGAACACATCAACTCAATATAACCTCCTCTTCTTGAACGACCGCCTCCATTCTCGGTCTGAAACGTTCGCAGGCTCTTTTTAATGAGTCACGGTCCATATCGTGGCGAATACCGCTTCAATAGCGGCCCTCAATGAAGCGACTTTTGGATGTCTGTACTTGTTAGTGACCCTTTCAACCACGCTTCATGCGTAGAAGTCCAAAGGATTTGAATCTGGGTTGTTGGGAGGCCAAAATTCTTTGTTCCCAAACATGTCGACGTTGTTTGACGACCAATTTTGCACCAAATGACTTGCGAGCGTGGGCGCACCGCCCTGCTGGAAAACATACGGCTTTCCAGACGATACAGTTTCCACCCACGGCTTCACCACATTTATCAGAACATGCAAATAAACTTCTTTTGTGACATTTTCCCCTTTGTTAAAGAAATGCGGTGGCATGACATGACCCTCACTGGACACAACACTTAGCACGTGCACATTCGCCGGAAATTTCGTTCTGGAACACCTTGCCGGTGGTGCAAAACCTTCGTTGGACTTTTCCGACTCGTTATACTTCGCGACAACATCATACACAGTCGATCTTGGGTACTCGAAGAATCGAATGATTTCTGTCGCTGAGCGCCCAGCGCGAACACTTTCGATAATCGCGGCTCTTCGATTATACTCCGCACTTGGTTTCAACATTGCGACTGTTTCGAAGTTATGGATGTTTAGTACATGCGTCAAGCTGTTTGGACGAAAATCGCGACCTCTCGGAGTGGTATAGAACAGCGGGAAATTCAAATTGAATTTTGTCCGGATTTTGTCGCCGCACCCTGTATACATGCACAGGGTGTTGGGAGGGTCGATGCAAAGCCATAAGGCCTTAGGCCACTCTAGAGGCCGAAAAAATAGGCATTTGGGGATTTTTTTCGGAAAAACTACAAAATAAATCGAGATTACAAAAAAGGGTGTTCATCATACATATCAGTGACTGTATACAATAATTTTTTTGAAGTGATTCATTTGAAAATGGCGGCTGTGCAACGTTTATCTCAAAACTGCATTTTTTAAGTTGGCGGGAAACATAACTCAGACAATTTTCAACCGATTCACTTGAAATGTTGAATATATCTTCAAAAATACATTGTCTATGGAAGTACGTAGGATTTTTTTTTATATTGCACAGTTCATTTGTTATTAGCAATTATCTGACGATTTTTAGGCAAATTTTTGGAAAGTGAAACATTTCGTCAGATAATTGTTAATAACAAATGAACTATGCAATATAAAAAAAAATCCTACGTCCTACGTGAATCAAATGAAAATTTTTTGAGTTATGTTTCCGGCCAACTTAAAAAATGCAGTTTTGAGATAAATGCTGCATGGCCGCCATTTTGAGATTAATCGCTTCCAAAAAATTATGATATACAGTCACTGATATGTATGATAAACACCCTTTTTTGTAATCTCGATTTATTTTGTAGTTTTTCTGAAAAAAAATCCCCAAAAAGCCTATTTTTTCGGCCTCTAGAGTGGCCTAAAAGGGGGCATCCATTAATTACGTGAGGTGATTTTGGCGATTTTTCGACCCCCCCTCTCCTCCTGGTGAGATGTCGTGAGATTTTGCTCGACCCCCTCCCCCCTCCCCAAATCTCACGTGAGATTTTTCAAAATGCATACGTTCACGGAAAATAAATTGTAGTAGAAGTAACTGCGGTTGTAGTACCATTTACTCCACCATGTAAAGTAGTAGGGAGACTCTCCCTACGTGATAAAAATTATGTGATTACTAAAATTACTAAAATTACTAAAATTACGTGATATTTACCGAAGCCCCCCTCTCCCCCACGTGAGATTGAGTGAGAGTTTGCTCGACCCCCCCCCCCCCCGCCACCCCCGAAACGCCTCACGTAATTAATGGACGCCCCCAAATCTTGAAGGGGTGATAGGCCACCTCGTCAGGGACATATCTAACCTAGTTTACCTTAGTCCAAAGTCTAAGGATTTCGAGTTATCATGGTAAGTATGATTTTTGGAAAATTTACCAAAATTAGGTACTAACTCGTTTACCTTTTACGTTGATGCAATTTTTTTTTAAATAGCATTAACATAAGTGGTATTTTAATTTTTTGACAAGTTTTTAATTATTCAATACGTCCCATTTAGTTAGTTGTGTAGATACAGATGATTGTATTGATGTTTGTCGATTAAATACAAATTAAGCTAAGACGCAAATGAGTTTTTAGTTACCAATTATTGAGTGTTTCAATATTATGAACGAGTTAGTACCTAATTTTGTGATGGGGCTGAAGTTTGCATCGTTGGAACGCAACACAATTTTTTATTAGTTTCTCATTTTCATTATTATCCGAAATATTATTTTTTGCAGATTTGTTGTAAATCGCTAGATGCGAAGCCTACAACATGTTTTCGTGATTTTCGTAGCTTTAATCTGCCGAAGGAAATTTTTGAAACACAGCAAAAATCATTTTCGTTGCATTGCAACGATGCAACCTTCAACGTCATAATTTTGTGAAATTTTCGAAAAATCATACTTACCAAGATAACTCGAAATCCTTAGACTTTGGACTAAGGTAAACTAGGTTAGATATGTTCCTGACGAGGTGGCCCATCACCCCTTCAAGGGGTTAGGCCACTCTAGAGGCCGAAAAAATAGGCTTTTTGGGGATTTTTTTCTTCAGAAAATTGGCATTTGGCATTTGGCATTTGACAATTGGAAAATCGCATTGGCTGCGACTATTAAATATATAAATCCGAGGTAAATATATAAATCCATTTTTTAGTGGGAGAAACAATAAACAAATTGAAACCTGACAAATGTGGACCATAGTTGTGTAGTTTTACGACACACACACACACCATGATCCTGAAATTAGAATCGTTGGAATGCAACGAAATTTTTTTTTCCGATTGCGCATTTATTTTTTCGCTGATCAAAGCTACGATGATGTTGAAATTTTCATCGTTGGAACGAAACGAAAATAATCCCCCCCCCCCCTATTTCCATTATTGTTTTGGCAAATCAAAGCCCCCGCGAACTTTTCTAAGATCCTCGTTAGTGACCTACAACTTAAGTCTATCAAAAATGATTTTGGATAGCAACAAAAATGGCGAAACCGAAAATAAAAAGAATTTTCGTTGCATTTCAACGATGCAAACTCTAACACCATAACCCTTTCAAGCATACATTCTTCTCTACGTGCACATTTTTTTTTGCACTTTCGTTATTGATGACACCCGCTACGTGAAAAATAAAAATTCGATAGGTATGTTTTAGTAGTTATTGAAGTCCCACGAACCTTCAAACGCATTTACAACCGCCATATTAAAAAAAAAACACTTTTCAATCATCAAAATCTGAATTGAATTAGGCGTAACACCAGTGCTACACTATGCCGCGAAAGGATAAGCTACGATAAACTTTTTGAAGGGAGGTTTCTACTTTGTTGGGCCAAAAAAAAGAAGCTCAAGAACTTTTTGAAGAAGAGGAAGGTGTACTCTATGGTCCTGGCATAGCAGATTAGGTGTAAGTATGAAACTTTTCATTCTATTCGCACATCAACTTCAGTTTAACTTTAAACGCGTTTTCCAAGTTTAATTCCGTTGAATTAATAAAATTTCTTTTCGCCCGATGTGGACTACGAAGATCACTTGCATACTTTTACGTATTCTCATTAGAGATTTACTGCCACAATTTGCAAAAAACCAGTTTTTGATTATAATAATAGTGTTAAAAAAGGGGAAAAAAATTAAGAAAACAAAATGCAAAAAATCGTTGCATTCTATCGAAATTTCAATGTCTTGAAGAACAGCTCTGGCGAAAGTAATAGTTAACAGACTTGACGAGGAACGCCCCATGCACAAGCCAGGTCAACAATCTCAAGCTATGCTATTGAAGTTTGCATCGTTGGAATGCAACGAAATTACTTTCTTTTCCTATTGCTCAATTTTTTTGCCACATTTAGGCTACGAATATCACTGAAATATTCCTCAAAATCCTCATTAGGAATCCATAACCTAAAAATTCAAAGGAAAAGAGTTCGGATAGTTATAAAAATAACGAAATGAAAACATAAAGAAGTATTTACGTTGCATTCAAACGACGCAAACTTCAACACCGCCTTTAGCTTGGCTTTCTCCGCAACCAATCATTTTTTTTTCACCGTCGTTGTAATAACGTCGTAGTTTTCGTTCCTCGGGACAAACATCCGATATTGTTAACGCGGCTCGTATATTTTTCTACACCCTTAAGGTATTCCTTTATCATTAAACATTTATCAACAATAAGTCACAATAAATTTTTATACCCAACGATGAGATTTAATAATTTCCGGCAAATTTGGTAGATTTAGACATTTTTGCATTTTCTCTGTAAAGTGACGGCTACGAAAATTCTTCCGCTAGTCACATTTTCATGCTGTTGAAGTTTGCATCGTTGGAATGCAGCGAAAATTCTTCTTTGCTTTTTTCATTCCTTTTTAAACTCTTTTTTCGCAGATTTAGTTTATGAATCCCTAGTGAGGATATTTGAAAAATGTTTGTGATTTTTGTAGGCCAAACGGACCATAAAAAAATTGGGCAATATTTGATATTTTCTTCTTAAAAATTGGGCAATATTTAATATTTTCTTCTTAAAAATGTTCTTCTGAATAATTGGGCGATATTTAATATGTTCTTCTTTAAAAAATTCTTTAAAATTGGGCAATATTTAATATGTTCTTCTTAAACATTTTCTTCTTTAAATTGGGCAATATTTAATATTTTCTTCAAACATTCGGTGACCCCCTGTTTTTATTCTCGTTACGCAATCTTTAGAATTTTCACACGCGTGTGCAGTTTACATCAGGCATGTAGAGTTATTCAGTGTATAAATTATTAGATAGAAATGTGGCCAGCGCGTCATCTCCACAAAGTGCCGTACAAATGAAACGATTTTCAGAGTCGTAATTTTTCGTTGAAAGTTCGCTAACATGGCTTGAAATTGTATCAGTAGACTGGGATGTTACTTCATCACCATACTTCAAACTTCAAACGCGTTTTTCTCGAAACACCGTTTTCAACGTCGGTGGACATGATATCTCGAGAGCCGCTCAATCGATAGTTTCCAAACTTAGAGAAGATACGATGAGAAACATTTGAAGGTCGTTGACGATCTTACTTTTCAAAAATCTATCGTCATTTTTCTACAGTTACGTAAAAATGACGGATTTTTTTCATCGATTTTTGATGCTCGAGTTTAAATTCGTCGCCACGTTGCTAAAAAAAAATTATTTAAAAAATCGTCGATCGTCAACGACTCGCATTTATTGTCAACTTGAATAACCCGTTTGGTTTTTAGACCTCGGATGGACCGTTTAAGTTGGAGAGTGTCCACCGCCAAACTCCGCGAAAATGTCTGCCGGCGGCCATGTTTTTGTTTTTCTGTATTTTTTTACCTCTCAATATTGACCTTCGTGTTAAAAAAAACGTTTCTTGTTAACCAAAAGTTACCCAGAAAAAAAATTCGAATTTTGCCATTTTTAGAGCCTCTAGGTACACGTAGCCCCTTAAGGAAAAAAATCCGTCAATTGTTAAAAATGTAGCTTCGTCAAGAATACCTTCGACTTCGGAAAGTTCAAGCGCGGTTTATCTTAGAATACGCGATGTCCATGTGCGCTATATTTGTATCCATCCGTAAATGAATTTAAGAGTTAAATTAAGCCTCATTAGCTCGAAGTCAACGGACACACATGGGTGTGTGCGTGTGCCTCGGTGGTATCGTGAGTTCGAGCGCATAAAACTACTTACCCTCATTCCTCGTTGCGCCGGCGATGTGACAAGCACGAGATGAGACGAACGGCGATTTAGCCAAACACACTGACGCACGTTCACTCACTCACCCACGCATGAGCGCGGAAGAGCGTCTGCACGCTCCGCGTATGCGTATCTCTATGGCGACGCATATATGTGTAATTATTGTATATACGCGGTACCGTACACTCGAACCCCCTTCGCAAATACTGACGAGACGATCTCGACCTGTAGAAAGACTATGTATGTGTGTATGTGTGTATGTGTATATATATATGTATATATGTGTGCGTGTGTGTGTGTGCACACACACACCGATACGTATACGCACAAAACGACGAAAGTGAATTACATCTAACACTCGCGACTATCGAGGAGTTTACCTCGAAAAAAAAAGTGAAAAATCTTACGCTCAGCAGAGCGAGACCGTGTACGTCTCAAACGGACTTTTTTCCTCCGCGAACAAACCTAAATCCATCACGGATCACTGGAAACACGCGTATGAATTGCTATACAGCATTGAAAACGTAAAACACTCGCGGTCAGAGACGTCTCGACAATTGTTCATGTAACAATTGCACGTTTTAATCTTCGAGTAAACGTCTCTCTCTCTGTCGTTCTCTCTCATACAGTTGACGAGAAACAAACCCGAGCTCGTGACTCTTCTTGACCAATGGTCAATATTCTTGCGAGAACGTGCGATCCAAGGGGAGAAAAAAAAGGGCGAACGTCAAGATGTTGACCGAGCGACGATTAACGCTCGACTGGCGCTCGGTCTCTCGGCTAACCGTGAGTAGTCCGGGCTTCGTACTGGATGAGACGGGAAACGTGTGAACGCCGCTTGCCGCCGCGCGACGAAAAGGAGTCCGGCGGGCGCGAGGGGCGGGGGGGGGTGGCGGAAGGTACGAGTGGGAGATCGCGAAGCGGTGCGGGAGGAGGGGGTGAAAGAGAAGTCGACCCAACCCCTCTTTTCGCTTCACCCGCGTTCGCGAAGCTTGATGATACCGCCGCTGTACCGGCAGAGCGCGCGCGCGCGTGAGGATACACACCACGCGGTTTTCTTCTCAGTCGCACGCGCGCACAAAGTGCATATCTCAACGAGGACGCACCGGGACTCATACACGCGGCGGAGTAGAACAGCGACGAAGAAATTTGCGATTATATATACACACACACACACACACACACATATATATATGAGGTATTTCACGTGAATCCGGTCCACTTTATCCCTGACCCCCGCTAATTCGATTTATTTTTTTTTAATTTGTTTCCATTGACTCTAAAAGACACCCTGATTTTTTTTACATTTTTCGAAAAAACCCTAAGCAAAAAAGAAATTCTCCGATTTAAAAATCGCAAAAAATGCCCAAAATTGCGTGATTATATGTAAAAAAATTCAAGCTATCACCCGCAGTTGAAGTATGATTTTTTCTGTGCTTTTTGAGCGATTAACGTTTAAAAAAATCCGAAAAATCCAAGAACCGCATACTTCGGGCGGATACTTAAATATTTTGATACTCACAATGAATTTTTTTGACCGTTTTTGAATAACCAAATAACAATCATGGACCTTAAACAGTTAACAGTCAATTTTTCGGATTTTTTAAAACGTTAATCGCTCAGAAAGCTCAGAAAAAATCATACTCCCATTGCTGGTGATAGATAGAAATTTGTGAGATATGATCACGCATTTTTGTGATTTTTTTCCGATTTTTAAATCGGGGGTTTTTTTTCGGAGAATTTTTTTTTTTACTGAGGGTTGTTTTGAAAAATATAACAAAAAATCAGGGTGTCTTTTAGAGTCAATGGAATCGAATTTGAAAAAATTAATCGAATTTGCGGGGGATCAGGGAAAAAGTCCACCGGATTCACGTGAAATACCTCATATATATATTCAGAATTTGTAAAACGTCCCGAGTGAACTTTTAGTTTTTTTTTCGGCTACAAAAGGGCATGGAATACCCCATATATATATACACACACGTGTATATACAGGGTGTCCTGTTATGAATGGATAATCCTGGAACGGTCGATAGGTCCGATGATGTCCTACTATATGCTGGAATTTCAGTCTATTAAAAGTCCCACGGTTTTCGATATAAAAATCATCTGCCTTTGGTTTTTCGCATGCCATTTCTACAAATGGTAATTATATTTAGTGACTTTTGCTAAATATGGCGCTAAAATTTATTTTTTTGCAATTTTTAACTATAAAACAACATACATAATGGCGTTATGTCAGGGGGAGCCCATCTTTTTAAACTACGAAGTGATTTTTAAGTAAAAAATGAATTTAAAAATTTTTTAATTTCGTACGATATTTCAAGTGAAATTCCTAATGAGTGTTCGAGCCGTTACTTCTATGTCTTTATTTACATCGCTGTTATATATTGTGTGTTGTGTGTAACGTCCTCAGTCTTCTTTGCACGACGAAAACAGAAACTTCTTATTCTTATATTCAATTTTATGTAACGTGTTTCGATTTTGTGACAAATAATAACTCTGTTTTATTTAAAAAAAAATACTCTTGGTTATTTGTTTTATCCAGAAAAGTCTTCTTTTCAACCTTAAATGTTAAGGAAACTTTATGAAAAAAGATCTTATGCAGAATTTTCATCCAAACAGATTCGAACTGACTTTGATATAGCCTGCGATGTAAAAAAAAATGTTCTACGCATATCGTGCCAATTACTTAAAAAAGTTGCTTAGTTATTGTCGATTCATATCATTTGTAGAAATGGCATGGGAAAACGCAAAAGCAGATGATTTGAAAAAAAAAATAACATAAAGCCCAAAATCTCGAAAACCGTGGGACTTTTACTTAAGGGGTTAGGTCACAGTAACGGGTATAAAATCATGTGCGAATTTAGGAATTTTTTCTCGTATGAGAAAGTGATTCACTCATAAAATTAATTACACATCTATTTAGTATGAATATCATATCTCATGATCTGATGTGCATTCATTTGGATCAATGATTGATCAATAAAATAATTCACTCATTAATATTTATTTAATTTCCTAGGGAAAGAATTTGGCTTTTGATCGGAGTAATTATATCGCGTACGAGAATTACATTAGAATACCTAGAGAAGTACGTACGGAATTTAAAAAATATTGTTTTATTCAAAAGTTGTAGGTATTTGAATGAATTTGCAGTGAAAAATTTCGTATAAAACTGCTCATAAAATGGAAAGTTTTCGATCAATCAGAAATTCCGTACGTACTTCTCTGCGAAATGCAATTAGAAACATATCTTTTAAATTTAAAGTAAATCGAGTGAAAATTGTTGAAGTTATTTGTCACGCCAATTGGAAAAAAGCTGTTTCGGGAAAAACGCGTTTAAAGTTTTAGGTACTCTTTGGCCGTGCCAGAGGTGGGCTGACGTTATACGCTCAAAATCGGTGAAAAAAAATGTTCTTGCTATAAATCGAATAGTAACTTATTCTTATGGTGATAAAGCACCGTCTTAGCGGAAATGAAAATCGGTTTTTTGAAAATTCTACTGTGTCCTTACACCTTAAGGGAGACTTTGGAGTGCCATATTTCAGGTGTTTACATTTTATTTTTTTTAAAGGAAACGAGTAAAGCTTTTTGAGTGCGGTTTTTTCTTGCATTTATTCATGATATACAGAACGTTAAAAAAATTTATTTTTTGAAAAAAAAACCAAAATGGCGGCCGTTGCAGCTCCGCGAAAACAGGTCCTCAAATCGCGGGAGGTAAACGGCTGACATCACGGCTGACATCACTATTCGTTGAGCTGAAACACAAATTCAAAGCATATTATCAATCTGTGACCCTTTGGTCATGGAATGACGGATGGGTTTTTCGTTTGGTACAAATTTCGGAAAATGGCGGCAATTTAAAAAAAATCGAATTTTCGCGTTTTTTTTCGCATAAAAAGATAAATAATAAATGCAAAAATGTATCTATCGAAAAAACGATCCGTCATTCCGTGAAGACATATTTTCTGAGTATGCTTTCCAAATTCCAGGTCGATATGTTAATTACAGCGGTCAGGAGAATGTCAGCCATTTTTAAAAACGTGTTTTCGAGAAAAACGCGTTTAAAGTTTTGTAATGTGTTTACACAAATGTGTTTATAATTACCGCTAATCGGCAATGCCTGGTCCATAGAGGCATCCCTCCTCTTCTTCTAGCTGCTCATGTTGAGCCGCTAACAAAACTTTGAAACCTTCAAGGACAAAGTCTGCCTTAACTGAAATTCCAGTATAAAGTAGAACATGATCTGACCTATCGACAGTTGCAAGATTATCCATTCATAACAGGACACCCTGTATGTTTGTTTGTGGGTGAATATATATATGGGGTATTCCAGCTCAACTCGCACAACTATTTCCCTCGCCATCGTTGATTATACATTTCAATAGTGGAAAACCTCACTCCTTGTGTAAAAAAAAACGACTAATACAGAAAATTCCACCATCCCTTGCCCTTCTGCGGCTGCGAAAAATCGAAAAGTCCACTCAGAGCGTTTTTTAAATTCTGACAAAAATTCAGATACTTTTTAGACTTTTGTGCATTTATCACCAAAGCTCAATTTGTGCTTCCGATATTTACTATTGTTTTTGTGGAATTTCAATTTTCGGGATGATTATTCGACAGTTTGGAAGTCAGAGTAGTACTTTTTCGGTCTACGTATACATCCCACCCGAATAAAGTTTCATCCGATAGTTATGAAGTTTTTTTTTACTTGCAAGACCAGAAAAGTACCCTTCTGACTTCCAAACAGTCCAATAATCCCCAAAATCGAAATTGCACAAAGAAAAATTACTAGATATCGTACGCGCAGATCGAGCTTTTGTGAAAAATGCAGAAAACAGGTCTAAAACGTATCTGAGTTTTTCAGAATTCAAGGAACGACCAGAGAGGACTTTCTGATTTTCTTCAGCCACCGAAGAGCAAAGGGTAAGAGAAAATAATTGATAAAAAATGGGGGTTATTTAGACACCAGGGGTGAGGTTTTCCACAATGGAAATCTATAATCTACTATTATATGGTAAAGGAAATAGTTGTCTGAGTTGAGCTGGAATCCCCCATATACACACAAAGGGTGAGTCAATAAAAATGGAATACTCAAACACTCCGATGAATGTTAATTTCAGACAACGAAGTCAGAGCCAAAAGTTCCACGGTTTTTCCAAAATGTACATGTTTGATCGCTACAGTTCTTTTGAATGAAATGCCAACCTGATTTCAAGGTCAAGCCTACTATTTAAGGCAGTAGTCTGGTTTAGAAATTTGACAAAATCGATTTGTTTTTCTCATTTTATTATTCCTTAGACCTTTCTTAATACGCTCGTGATATCCGTTTATTGATATTTCAAAAATTAGCAGAGTAATAGAAATTATAAGCAAGCCGCACGCAAACCTCATCTAACGGTATCAACATTTTAAACGCGTTTATCTCAGAACTATGTTTTTCAAATCCGCGCCCACGATATCTCGATAACTAATTGACCGATCGAGCTCAAATTTTGCACATACCTTCGGTAGCCTATTTCTGAGGACTGGTAGCAGAATTGAGTCGAACAATAATTTTGCTCACATTTTATAACTCGTCGAATACCCGAAAATGTATGAAATATCGTTAATCAAAGTTTAACAGGCCGCCATTTTGTAACAAACATTTTTTAAGTACTAATTATGCTACCAGTGATCAGAATACTCATACAGATTGAGAATATATATATATATTTTTTCAGATGCATACAACATCACCCAGAGTGGGCGCCGATTGAGGCGCTTTTCGGCGGACCACGTTGTAGAAAAATAAAAAATTACCTGAAAATATTTAAAATATTTTTTTTTTTATGTAGATGCATTCTCAAAGGAACAATAAATACACACGTAAAATTTCATCAAGACCACTTTAACGGTTTAAAAGTTATTTCAACTAAAAAATGACGTCAAACATCGCGCTCTAGACCAGACTACTGCCTTAAGGGGATCCTGCCCTTAGGCAAGGAAAACATCTGCTGATTTTTGTTTAAAGAAAGATTTGTTCACCTTTTTCGAGACTTAAGAAATGTTTCATCACTACTATGACTGTTACATGGCATTTTTTTTCATTAATTTTCGAAAATGGCGGATGTATCGCACAGTCTTCCACATTGCATTT
>OY723390.1:35532871-35957491 GCA_963210295.1 Ophion ellenae | reverse complement strand
AAAAAACTCGGATGTGCCGGGATTTTTTTTCCATATCCAACATTTTTATATACAGGGGTGCAGGTTGACTTTTCGCCGTACCCTATTATATGTGTGTGCGCGCGCGCGTATGTATACAGGGTGTATACATACGCGCTTATTCTTTTAGGCGCTCCGCGGCGTGACATTTAGCATCGACAATTTTTTACCTAGAACAAAAAACAAAAAATCTCGTCAATCTACATTAGTATACCTAGAGAAGTACGTACGGAATTTAAAAAATATTGTTTTGTTCAAAAGTTGTAGGTATGTGAACTTAAGGGGCCAGTCCACTTTGACAATTTCAAAAAATCGAAAGCAAGCAGGACTTGAAGAAATCGACGATGATGAGCAAGCAAAAGGGATTTTGTACGGTGCAGGAATTGCCGGTTGAGTTTAGGTAAGAGTTTTTCATAATATAAACTTCAAACGCGTTTTTCTCGAAACAACGTTTTCAAAATCCAGCTGCATCGTGTCTCTAAAACTAATAAACCGATTCTCTTGAAATTTGAACCACATATTGTAAACATGATTCGCAACAAGATGACCCTCGATGGTTTAAAAATTTTGATTTTTACTCTTTTTTGCGAAAAACTGCGAAAAAACGCGTTTTTGTTTACTTTTTTCGTTTTTCATCTGCCATTTTTTTATTTTTTGATAAATCTTTATATCCGAGGGTCATTTTGTAGCTGGTGTCATACTGAATCTGATGGACTTTGATTTTTTGTTTCAGACAAGCCGTTGCCGAGTTGTGATGGAGCTGGCTAGCCCACCTATTTTTGAGGCGTTAGGGGGCATCCATTAATTACGTGAGGTGATTTTGGCGATTTTTCGACCTCCCTCTCCCCCTGGTGAGATGTCGTAAGATTTTGCTCGACCCCCTCCCCCCGCCCCGAATCTCACGTGAGATTTTTCAAAATGCATACGTTCACGGAAAATAAATTGTAGTAGAAGTAACTGCGGTTGTAGTACCATTTACTCCACCATGTAAAGTAGTAGGGAGACTCTCCCAACGTGATAAAAATTATGTGATTACTAAAATTACTAAAATTACTAAAATGACGTGATATTTGCCGAAGCCTCCCTCTCCCCCACGTGAGATTGGGTGAGATTTTGCTCGACCCCCTCCCCTCCCCCCCTAAACGCCTCACGTAATTAATGGACGCCCCCTTACGTTAAACCATAGTTTTTGTACTTAAAAATGAATAAACATGAATTAAATTTTTTTGATGTATTTCAAGACTTGATTTATCAAGCCCAACAACTTTTATATTCATATCTTTTATAAAATCCTCAAAAAAAATCGCGAGACTAGCCACTGAATTTTCAGTGAAAAATTTCGTTATACCTGCTCATAAACTGCTCATAAAATGAAAAGTTTTCGATCAATCGGAAATTCATAACTTTTAAATATGAAGTAAATCGAGTGAAAATTGTTGAAGTTATTTGTCACGCCAATTGGAAAAAAGCTGTTTCGAGAAGTTTCGAGTAGTCGGCCATTTTCTACATCGAAAAGAAAAATACATTTTCTAGCAGCTTGATATTCATGCTAAATAGATGTGTAATTAATTTTATGAGTGACTCACTTTTTCATACGAAACAAAATGGTTAAATTCGCACATGATTTTATACCCGTTACTGTGGCCTAAGGCGTTGACTGAAATTTCAGCATATAGTAGGACATGATCTGACCTATGGACAGTTGCAGGATTATCCATTTATAACAGGACAACCTCTATATATAAAAATCATCTAAAACTGTTTTAAAAATGTATTTCTTCATTTTCTTCATCATTCTAAATATTATCCATGAAATTCGGGCTTTAGATTTCTTATAACGAGCCTAAAAAAACATCCAAGTGTTTTTCGTAGCCCACTCATGATGGTGTCAAACTTTGCATCTTTGGGCCGTAAGGGAGAGTCTTCTTGATTTTTTATTTTTATTATCATCTCCAATCTTTTTTTTTTCAATTTTTGGTAATACGTCACAAATAAGGATTGTCAAAAATGTTTCAGTGACTGTCGCAGCCGAAATGTGCGAGAAAAAACACGGGAATATGAAGAAAAGAAAAGTTTCGTAGCATTCCAAGGATGCAAACTTCAACATCATCAAATTTGTCCTCACGAAGTTTTCATCCTTGGAATGCAACGAAACTTCTTTTTCTTGCTCACATCGCTTTTTCGAAAAAAAAAATTAAGAGATTCATTTTTTCTTCCTCTCACCCCACCTTTACAGGTGATGCAAACTTCCAAACCATCAAATTTGCCATGATGAAATTTGCATCGCTGGGATGCAACGAAAGTTAGTTTTTCTTCTATTGCTCTCGTTTTTTTCGCCAATTAAGGGTACGAAAATCAGTCAAACGGTTTTTCATATTCTCATAAGAGATACGAGTTTTCGAAGGAAGACGGGGAAGAGCGGCTAAAAGTACATGTAGAATCCGTACATATACGAGCCTGCCTATGTATAGGCGCTTGTAGGATCACCAAGCCAACGAAGACGTAAAAGGAAGTTGGACGAACGAATGGCTCTTTTATGCGTGGACAAAACTTTGGCCGAGATGTTCAACCCCCCCCCCCCCCCCCCCCCCCGGCCCGCGATACACGGCGACCGGCGCTCCCATCCTGACTAGCGCTCCGCTCCCTGACCGGACACTGTCTGTCTCTTCCTCGTTCTGTACTCTCTTTCTCTACACTCCACACGAGCTCCACTCAATTAACTTCTTTATCTTCATTCATTTGAATTTTTAAACGGAGCTGTACACTCAAAAATGAAAATTGTTTGAAAACGTAATCTTTCAGAACGATAGTGTTTTTTGTTTAATTTTTTTTTCAGTTCCGAGCTCATCGTTGTGACACGTGGGAAGCGGCGTGCTTTGTTTTTCCCGAACGATTGCGATGTTATAACGAGATCGAAATTATGCTGTTCGCTACCACGATGGTGCAATTATTAGCGCGTACTAATTAGTCATTCATTGGTTTTGCGAGGAAACGAAAAAAAAAACGACACATCCACTCACGAGACGATGAACGCCGCTGTGGAGCTTCGTCGGGCGAAGGGGTCGAGGGAAAAGGCGTAAACACGATATTTCATGCATCATTTTAATCGCTGATTTTTTCATTTTTTTGTACGTCGTGTTGCATAATGATTTTGTTAGTGGGATAATGCGGAGGCGTCGCTACTAAGTAACGAGTAACGAGGCGCGATATTGTATTAAAAATGTTAATAGGGCTATGGTTACTTTTGTAATGCCGGGAAAGTCTCCGCGCGAAAAAATGATCGAAAGCCGTACAGTGGTGGACTCTTACGGCGCCTGAACGCAGTGTCGCACACTTCGCGTCTCAGAAAATGAAAATTTTCAACCGAAAACAAAAGTTTCGGTCGAAGCGTATGGTAACATCCAATGCCTATACGATGCTGTTGGTTGTAAGTCTTCGACATACCTTGTACCCTCTATATGTCCCACACATTCGCACCTCATGCATACATAGGTTTCATGCTCGCATAGAGAGCGGCGCTGTAATCGTGGCAACAGCGAGATTTTCCTGCAGTCATAGCATTGAGCTTCCTACGATCCGTCTTTTGCGAAATATTTTATATAAATAAATAAAAACGTGAAAATGTCAACCCAAATGCGATACAAAGGAAAGTTTACAAGAAAAATGGCGCTTGCTAAAAGGCTGAAAGCTGTGGCAGCCATGTGTCAAGCAAATGCGGCTAAATCCGATGAGAATAACCATAACCTCAACGATCAGCAACAAAAATTCGCTGTCGAAGGACGTCGGATCGTGGATTTACAACATCTTGCCGACAGTTTAAATTGTATTCGCTGTAACAAAGACAAATACATGCATAAATACATGCATACGTTGAACAAATTGGATTTGTTTGCAGAATAAATTTATTTCACGTCCGTCTCAGAATTACTAGAACTCGGGAAAAAAAATACGCTTCGAGTTCCCAGGCCACGCGCCGATCAGCTGGCTGCAGCGTACACTGTTGCCATTCCTCTACAGATGGTTGGGCGCGAGTTCGGTGTGGAATAAAATTACCACTTTTCATAAGTCGATATCTCCGAAACTAAACGGTCAGTTTGTCTTTTTTTTTTAATCAATCCCACAATGGTACTGCATACACGTGTGCTTTTTTTTTGAAATCCTAAGATCCGTTTAGAACCTATATCGAGAAATGCGAGCAAACTCCTATTGGTTTACGTGTTAGGTATAGGGATCGCGTACAAAAATACCCGTATTCAATTGCAATTATCTCATGAACTAAACGGTGAATCGAATTGAATTTTTGGGCATTAGTCCATGAAGGTCATCTCTAGACCATACTAAGATTTGACAAAAACTACAGAACTACCTTAAAAGCGACTAAAGAAGAAAAACATTGGAATGTACCAGAGGCGGAAGTGACCGATACTATCCTAATAGTATACACCGACCGTCGTTAAGTTAGAATGGTCGATCGTCGCGCCGATCGCCGAACTCGCTGCTGGTATTGCAGAATGCAATGATACCGACAGTCGCTAAGGACGCCTCAGCGGCATGCTGCCATCTTACGTTGAGAGCGAGAAGTTCAAACAACCGATACAGTGTTGACGTTATAAATTGCTGTAAATTGTGCGGGAAAACCCGCACAGGAAGCTTCGGAAAACAAAATCCTTCGCACAAACGGACGAAGTGCGGGAGTCCCGGGAAAAACCTGTACCATCCGCCTACTCCCAGAGCGAGAAAAACCGGATCCTTACAAAAATAAACTACAAACACGAACATAATGCAACAAAAACTACTTTTCATCGCATGGTGACAAACTTCCGAGCGTCGCAGCCCGAAGATCGACGAATAAAACCAAACAAAACAAAAACGAAGTTGTTTCCGCGTTTTTTTTCTATCCTTGACGCTTTTTTGCCAAATGACATTTTTATACTGCGTTTATATATGCATATTCGTATTCCGAAAACGCATTTCGCTCAGAACGATACACGTTCGTTTAGTCCAGTCCGTTGGACTGCACGCAACGAATAAACAGGACCTTCGATCAAGACAGCACCGGAAGTGGACTTTCGCGTCAGGCCGAAGACGCCGAACCCTAACCCTCCGCGTAAAAACGAAGAAAAATAAAACTTCCACTGCGACGTGAATACTTATAATCCACGAAGGCTACGAAAAATCGTCAAAAAATTCACAAATCTCGTCGAGTTGTTGGCAAAACTAACTGCGTTACGTGCAAGATTTTAGAATACCGGGAGAGCGATCGACCGCCACCGAGTTGAAAAGTAGCGGTCAGTGCAGAGGCGAGAGCGCCGCGCGACGCGTGCTGCCATCCCACGGCGCGCGCACGAACCTCGAACGATCCGCGAGTCTCGCCAGACGGCGAGCCACTGTATACAGATATAGAGAAGCTGAGGCGTGAGGCAGACGTCGCCTAGCGGAGTCCGGTGGCTTCTCGGAAGCGAAGAAAAGAATTCGCCGAAGACAGAGACGGAGTACGAAGGAGTCTCGTGGAAAAGTGCGTCCGCGGAATAGCCCCGAGAGAGACAAAATACCCCAATCGAAATACCAGCTTTAATCACGTGCAAAAAAAAGAATCGTGAAGATACGCATATGTATGTATATAGATATACACGTGTATGTGTAGGTAATGAAAGAACGAGCGAGTAGCCGGTAGGGCGAGGGAGTAAACGGCAAGGAGTGGGGGAAATGCGCTCTCGATCGCCCGTGAGCAGCAGCAGCGCCGAGCGAGAATCCGGGCAGCTTTTCGTCGTTAGTTGTCGTGTGCAAACCATCGGATTCATCTCAACTCTTTTCGTATTTTCATTGTTTTATCGTTTTTTTTTTGTAATTTCGTATTTTTCGTCGAACCACCAGACGCTCTATTCCTTTTTCTCGTTCACTCTGCCCCCCCCCCCTCCACCTTACCCACGCGATTTCGACCGAGGAATCGCTCAGTCGCGAGTGCGTGTGTCTTGTGCGAGTGTGGGAGCATCAGCTGGGGAATAAATAACAAGTGCAAACAAGGGAACTCTCAGTGTTCCAGCGTTTCGTTATTAGACGCTTTTCTCGCTCCTTGTCGCTCCTTCTACCCGATTTTTTTCCTTCGTTTCTTTATTTTTCGTGGAAAACTCGCGGTGATTCGTGGAACGTTCGGGAGCGCGAGAGATATAGACTCGACGGAATATCGCCAGTGTGCAGACACTGTTTCTATCTTTCTCTCTCTCGCTCGCTCTTTCTCGTGTGCGCGTATCGAGTTGCCCTAGCACCCGCGGTACGTGGCCGAGCAGAATTATTGTCCTTTATTTCACGAGTAATTCACCAACAAATTATACATTTTATAGATACAATGTTCGATGCACAAAGTCATTTTTCTTTGTGAAGTGTAACATTTATTTATGAATTTAGAAATATTTTAATCGATAAAGTAGTCTGTCACTTTCGATTTTGAAGTTTGCATCGTTGGAATGCACAGAAAAGTTTGAAAAAAAAATGTTTTTATTCATTTCCACGATGTTGAGGTTTGTAACGCAACGGAAATTAATTATTTTTATTCGTTCGAATTTTTATTTTGGCTGTGAACTTTTCCCGTATTTTTTTTTATTAAATATTTACTACCTCAATTTGCTAAAAATGAGGATTTGGGTGAGCATAAAAATAATGGAAAATGAAAAAAAAAAAAAAATTAAAAATGAATTTAAAAAATCGTTGCGTTCCAACGATGCAAACTTCAACGTCATTTCGTAGCCTAAATTTGCCATGCTGAAGTTTGCATCGTTTATTTTTATTCAGTTTATTTTCATTTCGATACTTTCGTTTTTTTCCCCATTTAGGGTGCGAGAATAATTCAAACGTTTTTTTCTTCGTCTTATCCTCATAACTGAGCTACAATGTTAATTTATAAAAAAAAGTTATAAATTGTAATGAAAAAAGATAATAAAAAAATAACTATCGTTGCGTTCCAACGATGCAAACTTCGACATAATTTATTATTTGGATTTACCGAAAATAACGGAGGCTATTTAATTGATGAAAATTGGGCACTTTTTACGATAAATTTAAAAGTTTGCGAGAAAAACAAATGAATTTGTGTGCGGTCGTTTTCTTTGATTTTACCGAGCGCACACCCACATACACAGATACAACGAGACACGAATATATATTTGAAAATTTCTATCCACTCTCAAGATTCGCGTGGGTGAAAGAGTGCGGTGCAAAAAAAAAAAGGCTCTCGAAACGATCGCAGAGGGGACAAAGGAATATTTTCGAAGCGTCGGGGAGAACGCGAGACAGGAGACGCCGTTTGGACGCGACGAAAATTAAAATTCAACTCAACGGCGCGAGGCCTGGGTACAGCGTATTATGAAAAAAAATGGATTTTAAAAGCGCGGTGTACGACGCTGCGAGGGATGGAAGACTCAAGCGTCTAAAAGTAAGTTTTTGTTTCAATGAATTCTTTGTTACTTTGTGAGACGGGATGTACATTTAGGCAGGAAGAAAATAAGCAATATTGACGAATTTTTTCAACTAAGAAATAATTGTTCTACAATTATCAAACTTTAGGTACACTTTAGTAGCATATTTGAGTATACGAAACATTTTTTTAATCTAATTCATCATCACAATGGCGGAGCTGTGGCAAAGTGTTACGGCAAGGTCGCCGCGGGAGTTGCGAATCGGCGTGCAGTCTAGCTTCCCGTAGACTTTGATTTGCAAAAACGTTCAAACATTTTTTCAGTCGGAACATGTATAGTTTCTATGTGACGGTAATTAAAATGAAGAAAATGCAAATTTGAAAAAATCGCACGCATTTACAAAAAAAAATCAACATTTCACGCGACATTTCTGTAAAATGTGATAAACGTAGTTTTTTATTCCAATTTTTCAAAAACAATTCTCGTCAAGTAGAAGGTACCAATATTATCAATATTTCTACCAAGTTTCAACTCAATCGGCTTAATAGTTTTTGAGTAATCCTGCACGCCAATTTCGATAATGCAGTTTTGAGAAAAACGCGTTTGAAGTTCACGCCCGCCCCGAATCCGAAAATATTCTACATATATAGTTCTATCGTTTAAAGAAAAAAAAAGAAATCGTTTTTTTGATCGTTGTAAATGTATATCCCGCCTTAACGTGTCGAGATTGTTCACTGGTGTTTTTTTTTAAATATTTATTTGGCAACATTTTGCTACACTGTACGATACAGCGTTTGTAAGGGTAGCTGAGCAATGTCAAAAGGAAGCAGCCGAGGAAAACTCTGTGAACAATGGCAGAAGGCTCCTTGTTTTTTTTAATTCGGCTATTTGTATTCTTGTTTTTTTTTGCTTGTTCTCGAGTGGTTTGACGTGACTGAAGAAAAAATTCATGGTGTTGAAGTTTGCATTCTTAGAAAGTAACGAAAATTCTCTTTTCCTTTATTTTCATCAATATCTAAAATTGTGCCAATTTATGTTGTAGAATTTTAATGAGGATCCTAAAAATGTTTGGTTTTTGTAGCCCGAATCGGCAAAAAAAATGCTTTGGCAATGTAATAAATTAATTTTCGTTGCGTTCCAACGATGCGGACTTTAGTACCGTGAAAATTCATGGTGCTGAAGTTTGTATCCTTGGCATGCGTCGAACTTTTTTATGTTATTTTATTTTTAGCAAAATCTTTTTTTTTTATGTACGTACTCAGCATGGAGATCTCCGATGAAGATTCTCGAAAAAATCTTGTAAATGATTTTCGTACCCTTAAGGGGCTATACCAGTGTGAACGCTGAAAATTTCGGTGATTTTCGCGATTTTTTTTAAAGAAAAGTACTCAATTAAATGTTTCGGAAAATTAAGAATATATTTGGCTATATTTGACCTCTATTACATAATTTTTCATAGAAAAATATTGAGATCCAAGCGATTTATGCGCTGCCTTCGGAGGCGCCAAAAAAAAAAAGTTCCTCCATTGCGGACATGATTCCGGCCGATTGAGTAGCTGAAACCCAAAAAGGAAAAATGTCGTTAAACTGCAAGGTATTGCCTGTACAATGACGTAGGATTTTCGAAAAATATTAAAATCTAACAAAATGGCGTAGTTATGAAAAAAACGTATGTTTTCTTGCCTATAAAATGGTCGTTTTTTTCAATGCCAAATCGTCAATTTTCATCCAATCAAAAATATCCTACGTCATTGTGGAGTAAATGTATTCAAGAGTACTCAGTTCAAATTTCAAGTCAATCGGATAATTGCTCTTTGAGTTACAATGTCAGCAAATTTGGAAAATCTCATTTCGAGAAAAACGCGTTTAAAGATTTAACTATCGATTTTTGCAAGATAAAATGATATTTACCATAAAACTGCTAATCAGCTATACCTGGCTCATACAATGGACCCTCCGCTTCCACGAATAATGCCTGCTGAGAGGCTGAAGCTTTTCACACCGGTATAGCCCCTTAATGTGCATAAAATGTTGGGAGACGTCAAATAATTAATTTTCATTGCATTCCAACGATGCGGATATCTCAACATCATCCAAATTCATCATTACAGATGTCAGTACCCCCCCTTTATTGAATTTCTCTATTGTTATTTCTTCGTAATGCAGACAGAATGTCGAATCGAAATTCCAACGTTTTCGATTATTAAAAGTAACCATTTTTTTGGTCGGAAAACATCGCATTTTGTCGATCAACAAAATTGGACTACTCGAACTAAGAGAGTCAAGACGTAAAAAATCGGAGCTCAAACTTACTCGTTAGCAATTACGTCAAAGAACAAAAATAATTTTTTTGTCCAAGTCTGTGGGGGGATATAATCGAAAAAAATGCATGCGATAAATGACGACAAGGGTAACGGTAGTCACTTAATAAATTGACGAAAAGAAAAAAAACAAAAACCGAATGAATCAGAAGAATATTGATCAAAGACGTTGAAGTTTGTATCGTTGGAACGCAACGATATATACAGGGTGTCCTGTTATGAACGGATAATCCTGCAACTGTCGATAGATCAGATCATGTCCTACTATATTCTGGAATTTCAGTTTTC
This sequence comes from Ophion ellenae, assembly GCA_963210295.1. Classification (NCBI taxonomy): domain Eukaryota; kingdom Metazoa; phylum Arthropoda; class Insecta; order Hymenoptera; family Ichneumonidae; genus Ophion; species Ophion ellenae. The sequence continues at coordinate 35,947,452 of OY723390.1, read as the reverse complement.
ATTTGTAGTCACGTATTATTTATTTATTTTTATCATTATCGAAAGGCTTTCTTTTTTTCAAATTGAGGTCGTAAATTTCTAATAAGAATACGTACAAACATTTGAGCGATTTTCACAGCCTAAATGGGCCAAAAAAATTGGGTAATTAAAAAGAATTCATTTTCCTTGCATTCCCACGATGCAAACTTCAACATGATATTTATCATTTCAATTATCGGGCAAGCCAAAACCGTGATTATAAATGTTTAAAAAATCACAATTATTGGTACTTCGAAAACACTAAAATCATTATCTCGCCATCTAAAATATTTTCCTTCCATCATAATTATATGGTCAATATAATAACAATAATAAAAGGAATAATTGCTACATTTATTGTCATCTGACATCTGTCATTCAATTAAATATAATAACAATATAAAATAACTTTATTACACATTATTGTCAACATCTTTATTATTGATATTACTATTGTTGTTATTATTTTTTATTACTGTCTACTATTATTATCATCGTCCGGCTAATTATGATTGGTATCTATGATTACAACAATAATAATTCAATGAGAATTTCCATCGACGTCATTTACACTACCAATGAACCCTGTTTTCTCGTGAAGAAAAGGAGGAAAAACAATAGGCGCTTGATAATCGCGGGCGTTTACTGTAATTGACTGCGATCCAATATGTGGAATACAGGTCTCGATCGTGGAAGTGTTTGCGCCAGAGTCGTTAGACGGTCGTGTTTTATTTCTTTTTTCTTTCTTTTTTTTTCGACAAGGACTCGTCGAACATGCTCGCACTCGGTCGCTGCTATATTTGTCTCCGTGCGTACGCGCGCGCGTTTGTATGTTTATTTATTTATGGACTCGATGCAACGAGACACTCAGAAACACTAATTGCCGTTTATTCGATTACTGCGATAAAGAGCTGGATGCTTCCTTCGCACTAGTTTCTTTTTTTATCATGTATTTTATCCTGTTTTTCGATTGCATCAGTAAATCGCGCGATCCCGAGAGAGAATCGTGAATTGTAATTTATCGTCTCATTATCTTCTTGCCCGATGGTGAAATACCTGAGGGACGGGAAAAACCGCGAGCCAAATTTTACCATTTCAAATTTACAATTCTCCATTATCGACTTGAGGTTTATCGGACGCTTTTTTTTCACCACGCTCATAAATTCGTGACTCGATGATATTTTTGTTGATTAAAAATCATTTACCGATAAACGGCACAAAAAAGGAGAGCAAGAAACGAGACGAAAATGGAAGAGGAATTTCTTGTGGTAATTTACGGAATTAAAAAATAATAATAATTTGTGATTATTAAAATCATGATTGTTTATTTTTATCGTTTCGTTAATTGCTACTTTTTTTTATCGCTGCAGTATTTTTGCGAATTTTGAGCATTGCCTCGAAAAATGGCCGAAAAAAGAAACGGCATGTATAGACGGCGAACGAGGAAACGGTGACTTCGTCGTCTCGATAAATATTCGATAAGAACAAAAGGCGTCTGAGTTTCGCGATACATATATTTTTTGTTCCGCAATGCACGTGTCTCTATATAGGGTGACGCAAGTCTGACGGGCTGTTGCTCTTCTCTGCATCCTTGGAGGGGCGTTGGAAAAAGACGGAAACGACAAGTCGACTTTTTTCTCGAACATTTTTTGTCCTCGCTCCGAGAGACGGCGGAGATTATTATGATAAGTTTTGCATCGTTGGAACGCAACGGAAATTTCGTAGGCGAACTTAAAAATAGATATATTTGATCACATTGCGAATTTTCAGGATCCTTATCACAGATCTCAAGCAAAAATTTGCGACACAAGATTTTGAACGATAATAAAAAATTAAAAAATTAAATTATAAAGAGAATCTTTACAATGATGAAGCATCGTTGGAAGGCAACGAATATTAATATTTGGGAATTTGTTTAATTTCTTTTGACAGGTTTCGCCTACGAAAATCCTTTGACCATTTTTTAAGATATTTCTTCATCGATCCACGATTTAAACATTAAAAAAAGATCTTCTGTAATAATAAAAATATGGAGAATTAAATGTAAAACCGAACTTTATCTGTGTTCCAACGAAAGTTCTTTTTTAAGCTCCAACACAATACGAGAATTCATATTTTTTTGATCGTTAACTTTTTGTTATTCAAACTTTTTGGCAGTTTTGAGCTACGAGAATGACTGAAACGTTTTTTTATTATTTTTTTTCCAAGTTCTACAATCCAATTTGGCAACGAAATATTTCGCGGCCGAAAGGTAAACAAATAAAATTTCGTAGCGTTTCAACGATGCAAATTGCAACAATGTTGATTATTATACTGCGAACCTTTTCGGAAGACACAATTTTTTTTTATCAAATTTCTCGGAGAATTTGTTCCACGGAAAAAAAGTATTTTTTTAAATAAATTAAGTAAATAGTCTCTAATAATAAAAACATGAATCATCAATCTTTAAATTATATTGAGCGAAAAACGACTGACTTGAGACAATAGCTCACAGAGAACGAACCGTTTATCCTCGTACGAGACTTTTCCGGTTTGATGGCACTGCGAACTCACGGGGTGTCCCAAAAATACAACGCTATTCCGGTCGTTCTCTTCTCCTTCCTTTTTTCCGCTTCTCGTCCGCGGAGTGCACTCGTTTGCCTCGCAGTTGCATCGGGAGTTTCGTAAAAATGAGACGAAAAAAAGATAACCAGAACTGTTCATTTATTATTCGTATTTTCTCTTCCCATTTTTCATTCACGGCAATTTCTTTCTATTTATCTTTTTCGCACAAAAATCGGATAAGAGAAGAAAAATAAATGCGTAGACAATAATACGGGGTTGAAGATTTTATCCCAGAAATGCAACAAAAATTAATTATTTTTCACTGCTAAAAAAAAATTCGCCGATTTAGACTATGAAAATCATTCAAACGTTTTCACGTATTGTTATTAGAGATCAACGGCCGCGATTTGCAGAAAAAAACGCTTTGGATAATGGGAACAATGAATGAATAAAATGGGGTTGAAGTTTGGAATTATTTTTTTTCTTCTTATTTCGATTACTATCCAAAAGATTTTTTTTTTAATTTCTGATTTTTATTACTATCCAAATAATTTTTTTTTATTTCTGATTTTTATTACTATCCAAAAGATTTTTTTGCCGATTTTTTGTAGATCGCTAAATAAGAATCCTAAAAAATGTTTGAGTAATGTTCGTAGCTTAAATCTCCTAATGGCAATTTGTGAAATTAACAAAAAATAATTTTCGTTGCATTCCAACGATGCAAACTTCAACTTCAATAATGATAATATTCTATAAACATGTAGAGATCACTATTCCTTATTTTTTAAAAAGTATCAAACGTTCGATTCTCATTTTCATTTTGAATCGTTTTTATTTCCTAATCTTTTTCTCACTTCAATCGCTAGTTATTTTTTACACGACAAAACTGAAAGATAATTATAAAATTCCCAACGAATCCTTTAAAAAAAGGCGCAAGCTTATTTTCCGAAAACTTGATTGTCCGGGCTGTAAAGAGTTTACTTTTTTTCTTCTTCGAAAGTCATTCTGACTTGTACTTGATCGAAGACATTGCTCGAATGTTGTGTCACTCATTGGGATTGAATGAAAAAGTGGGAAATTTGCGATTCGTCGACGCTCCGTCTGCATCGCGAGTGGAAAATAGCCTCGTCCGCGCGGAGATGAGCCAGTTTATATTTAGAATCGGGGAGTATGTGTATCGTAGGCTCGTAGCGTGGTCAGAAAAACCACGCGGTCGACGAGCTAGAGAAATATGGCGAAAGAAAATGAAGCGTAGTTTATCTTTTTTTTTTTAGAAGTCACTTTTAGTGTTTCGGTAATAGGGCTGGGATGATTCAAGGACTGAATTTAAAAATCGAGAAAACAAATTTTTTTCAGCGCCCGTTTTGGGGCATTGGAAATAAATTGCTGCCTTGGGCAATCATAAATATTCCTCTTTGGCAATTTGACAATTTTTTCGCCTTTTTTTCGCACTATGATATAAATATACAAGTTCGTTTTATTATTTCTTAAAGTAATTGAAAAATAAAGATGACATTGAATTTTGGATCGTCGGAATACAACGTTTTTTTTCTTCTTATTTCCTCATTTTTATTATGATTCAAAACCTTTTTTGTTTGCAACTTCAGGTCGTAAATTCGTAATAAAAATACGTAAAATCGTTCCAATGATTTTGATAGCCTAAATCGGCCAAAAAGAAATTCGATAAACTTTCGTTGCGTTCCAACGATGCAAACTTCAAGATCGTGAAAAAAAATGTAAATGTTATTCATGATGTTTTATTTGCAGTTTTTTCTCTCGAATGTGCATGAAAAAATAAGCGGTAAGAAAACATTTGAATATCTGGACGGTCGATTTGATCAGCTGAGGTTTCTTTATTTCGTCGTACGATATATTACTCATGTTTGGTCCACTCTGTAACAATGGTATTGAAGGTTGTTGGAACGCAACGAAAGTCCTTTTTTACATTTTATTTTCCATATTTTCATTATTATACAATTAAAAAACAATTTATATCGTACATCGCGAAATAAATATTTTAAGAAATGGTCAAAGGCTGTTGGTAGGCAAAATCTGTCGAAAGAAATTCAAGGAACTCCGAAATTCATTTTCGTTGCCTTCCAACGATGCAAACTTCAACCTCATCCGTAAATCCACGCAGAGATGACGGCAGGTGCATTTAAATATTTTCCAACGTATTTCTTCAAGTTATTGTAATTCTCATGATTATTATTATCATTATTATGATCATTGATGTTATTTTTAATGTGCGGGAACCGATTTTATTTAGCATTTATGATCGCTGCGTATGGGCTTTTCGGCCTTGGTACAAAGCGAAAATGAAGTTTGGGCAACTTATCGAGAGCGAGTTCGTATACGAGGGAAACGAGGTCAAAGCCACACAAGCTGAACACGTTTTATTTGTTATTTCTCAGAGCGCGCGAACTCTCCCGTGAACGGCTAGCGCTCGATTATCTTCGACTCGGATATTTTTAAATCCGTGATTCGTATATTTCGTAAGAGTAGGGTTTAAAGCTCGAAATAAAAAAAAGGAAGCAGAAAAATACGAGGTTACGTACCCAGAGGACATTTCGCGTCGATGTATTGAGTGGAAAGTGGTGCAGTTTGTAAATGGAGGTTTGCAGCTGTTTCACAGTCCGATAATGACACGTTTTACTAAAGTATCACGGAAGCATTGGGGTTTGTGAAATTTTAGCACCGTGTCGAGTTTTTATCGAGCCTAAAAACAAATTATAAGATGCCTTTGATAGCCTAATTATCAACGACGATACAGAATTAAATAGATTAAGTTGCGTGATTGAAAATTCGGTATTTGGAAATAGTAGAATTTTAATTCTCGAATTCTATTATTTCCAAATTCCGAACTTTGACGGACGATTTTTTAATAACCTGTTGGATTAGAAACATATTGAAAAAATTAAGACGATTTTTTAATAACCTAGTCACGTTATAAAAAAATCGTCTTAATTTTAACTTTTAAATAATTTTAAAAATTGTCAAAAAATGGACTTATAGTAGTAGTAATAGTATTTATTCCGAGTGTGCCCTTTTGAGGGTGTTTACATGAGTGCCCTTCCCTTCCCCTTTACAATAGTATTTTTACGTCAGTTTTCTTATGTTTATTCTAAGTTCCTAGTTTTTCAAATTGTCGTATATAATTGCAAAGTTCCTTTGCTGGTTGCCTTTTTGAACAATTGACTTCTAATTTACTTACAAAAACTCTTAAAAAATTGCCTCAAATTCGTCGAAAAATATACGTAAAAGCGTTTCAAAAAATGGCTTAATAAGATGATATTGGAGTTTGCATAGTTGCAACGCAACGAAAATGAATTCTTTTTTATCGTGGGATTTTTTTTTGGCTATCCATATCACTCGAACGTTTTTACGTATTTTTATTAAAGATTTACGACCTCAATTTGTCAAGAAGAAGGCTTTGGATTGGCGTAAAAATAAAGGAATAAAAAGTCAACTAAAAAAATTGTTAAATTCCAACGATGCAAACTTCAACGTCATTTGATAAAATAGTCCTGGAAATCATTTTAAAAAATTGACTTAGAAGTGATTAAAAAATGGCGTTGAAGTTTGCATAGTTGGAACTCAACGAAAGTTCTTTTTTACATTTTATTATCCATATTTTTATTATTATAGAAGATATTTTTTAAATATTTATATCGTAGATCGAAAAATAAATATTTTTAAAAAAGCTCACAGGCTTTTGCTCGGCAAAATCTGTCGAAATAAATTGAAGGAATTCAGAAATATCAATTTTCGTTGCATTCCAACGATGCAAACTTCAACCTCGCATTAAGAAACCAAATTTTTACTTCTCTGAATCGCATTGAAAAATGACTCAACACCGATCAAAACGTCTGTTTAAAGTCGTTTGAAAATCGTCTTCAAAATTTCCTCAGTGTCTAAAATCCAAATAATCGAGAGTGCATGTACTCCGATACTTCACAGGATGGCGTGGGCCGGGTCGAATTAAAAAAAATGTATATGGAATCTTTTTTTTTAAAGTTGTTTGACAACGACTGAACTTTATTTTTTTTCTCGAGTTGGGACCAGTCTTGCCCGCCGCGTAAGTCAGAAGCCCAGCCCCAGGCCAGGCAAATCTTGCGTATCACAATTTGCCGATTGCTCATTCATCAGCTCGGTGGAGCTCGCCTCATCGGTGGCGTACACTGTAGGATAACAAAGATTCTCACATTGCCGAGGCGTTGCCCCCTTGACGTAGCGCGTTGACCCAAGCGCACACGTTGCGTGAACAAAGAAATGAAAGTTCCAAATCTACTGGCAAACGTTGGCTTTTGTTTGAACCCTTTTTTGAGGGTTAAAAAAAAATCTTCACCTTTGACCGATTTACGTTCGGATTTTTTTTTTAGTACTTTGATCTCTGTTATGGGTCCTAAAAAACGCTTGGCTGATTTTGGAAGCCTAAATCTACCACATTCTGGGTAAAAGAAAGAAAAAAATCATTTTCCGTACATGCCAAGGATGCAAACTTCATCATGACGGTCTCGAGATACATCGGAAAAAAAAACGTATCCGAGCTCCTTCTCGCTTTCTAAACACCACCAACTTTACACGATACTTCTTCGTCTGAAGAAAAGAAACACTTTTGGTCCATTTCACGATGCCCTGATTTTTCATGTATGGAGACGATATTTACGATTGCAGGGCAACTGCAGACTCTGTTTTTAGCAATCATAGTCTCGCTCTTATAGTTTCACGGAGAATTCACCATTGTATTTAAATAAGCAATTAACACTTCGTCTGTAAACCACCGAGTGGCTTCATTTATTCAACAAAAAATATATGAAAACATTTATTTTATTATAATTTTATGATTGATAGATTAAACTGAACGTTCCGAACACTAGCATGAATTTTTTCAAAATTTCTCGAATGTATTAACCGGGTGAGAAAATGGCAGGTCTTGAAATACCCAGATTTACAGACGAAGTTTCAAGATCCTGGGCATACGAGATGCGAAAACTACGGGCCCTGAAAATTTATTTGTCGTCGATTGAGGCTATGAAAATCATTGGAACGTGTTCACGTATTCTTATTTTCAGATTTACGATCTCAAGTTGAAAAAATAAAACGTTTCAAATGATTATAAAAATGTAGAAATACAAAGTTGCATCCCAACATTGCAAACTTCAACGTCGTATTTATCTTACAATAGTTAATCAACAATTTCACTATCTTCGTTACATTCCAAAAACCCCACTTCAATTTACCATTATATCCCGGCAAATGTAACGAATCATGATTATTCAAATTTGCTATGCCTTGTCTAAACAGAGCCTTGCCAAAACAAAACAAAAATTACACAGCAATGTCACAATTAAAAAAAAACAATTCACTGGTCCCATCTTGCAAAAATATGCAGTCATCGGTAAAAAAATACACAAAACAATCCTCCTTTGTTTCAGAGGCAAATAAAGAATCCAAAAAGGTACATTCACAACAAAAACAATAATCGGACGTACGTCGACCTACTTGTTTCGGTGCCAAAATATCGCGTTGAAATTTCCATCTTCGGAGTGCAACGATTTAACTTTTATTTTCTCTAACTCTCTAATAAGGATACGTAAAGAATGGGAGTGATTTTCGTAACTAGAACAGGCATAAAAAAAGATTAAAGCGATGAAGAAAAAACACGTTGCATTGCAACGATGCAAACTTCAGCGTGATAAAGAACTATTTTGTTCCATACCCATAATACACGCAATTCACTTTAAAAATGCACTGTCGTCGAATATCCATAAGTGAATATACATAAGTCGAATATCCATAAGTCGAATATCCATAAGTCGAATATCCATAAGTCGAATATCCATAAGTTGAATATCCATAAGTACGAATATCCATAAGTGCGAGTATCCATAAGTACGAATTTCCATAAGTCGAATATCCATAAGTGAGTATAGAGTATAAATGAGTGCCAGAAATGGCGGGAGGTGGAGTTAAGTGAGTTTGTTTGGGTTTGTTTGGGTTCCCTCTATACTGACTTTTCCTCTACCTCCCGCCATTTCTGGCACTCATTTCTCCTCTATACTCACTTATGGATATTCGTACTTATGGATATTCACTTATGGATATTCTACCCCAATAAAAAAATATTAGGCCTTTATTCGAGCCAGTACGGAAGTGAATGAAATAAAAATAATTCTCGAAATGGCTGTTCCCGACAAGAGTAATGGTAGACCGCTGATCAACTTTTAACTGAGGTTAACAACTTTTATCGTCCGTTCGTCCCTGCTGCGGAGCACGTTGGTCAATATATGCAGACTGGTAAAAAGCAGGAACGAACAAGCCGTAAAAGTCGTCCATCCCCCTTGAGATTCAACCCACGATCAACCTGTATTCTTCTCGAAAAAAAAAACCCCATTGGTGTGCCGCGTATGTGCGTGTGCAAGGATGCGTGCATGCTTGCGTGTGCGTCTGTTTAAATTTATGGACGGCTGAAAGATACTTGAAACCTGTTATATCCTAGTACGGACCTCAACATTTTTCAAACACCGTTGATTTTGGGGACAGGGCGGTTTCGGAGCGGCCTCATCATACCCATGCCTCCATTCATGCAAAGATGATTTCGAAGTCGTTAGAATTAACTTGATGTTGAGCATGGGAGCATCTGGCTACTGTAAGGAAGATCCTTGCAATACAGTAGAGCGTCGATTATCCGAACTTCATTTATCCGAAACGTCAACTATCGCAATGGCTATTCGGCTTGTTCGAAACGTCAATTATCCGAATGGCGATTTGGGTTATCCAAAATATCAATTATCTAAACAATAATTTCGTTCATCCGAAGGCTCATCTATTCGAACGATTACGCCCTGTATATTGTTGCACGATGTATACATTGTTGTACGTCCCGAGCTTCCGTCGTGAAGCGGAAGAAAATCGTCGACTTTGTAAAAAATAAATAGATAAGAACTCAAAGATGTACAAACGACGATTATTTTTTAATACGGATTCAATTTCGCTCTGTATCATTAAGGGGCTATACCAGTGTGAACGCTGCAAATCTGGGCGATTTGCGGGAATTTTTTGGAAGAAAAATACTCAATTAAATGTTTCGGAAATTTGAGGATATATTTGACCTATATTACATAATTTTTTCATAGAAAAATATTGAGATCCAAGCGATTTATGCGCTGCGTTCGGAGTCGCAAAAAAAAGTTCCTCCACTGCTGACATGATTCCGACCGATTGAGTAGCTGAAACCGAAAAAGGAAAAAATGTCATTAAACTGGAAGGTATTTCCTGTACAATGACGTAGGATTTTCGAAAAATATCGAAATCTAACAAAATGGCATAGGCATGAAGAAAAAGTCTGTTTTCTTGTCTATAAAATGGTCGTTTTTTTTTCAATTCCAAATCGTCAATTTTCATCCAATCAAAAATATCCTACGTCATTGTAGAGTAAACATATTCAAGAGTACTCAGTTCAAATTTCAAGTCAATCGGATAATTGCTCTTTGAGTTACAATGTCAGCAAATTTGAAAAATCTCTTTCATATTCTTGAAAGTATAAACTGTCGAAAAAGGCAAAAAATCGATTTTTTTAAGTGTCACACTGGCATAGCCCCTTAAATGATACAATGGTTATTTGCAATTCACCAAAAATGTACTTGTATTATTAGCATATTAAGGCGGAATATACATTTGGAGAGGAAACAAAAAAATAATATTGAGGGATTTTTTAAACTAAGAAATAATTATTCTACAATTATCAAACTTTGGGTATACTTCAATAGTATATTTAAGTATACAAAACAATTTTTTTTTATTAATTCATCATCAAAATCACGGAGCTGCGGCAGATTGTTACAGCAAGGTCGCCGCGGGAGTTGCGAATCGGCGTGCAGTCTAGCTTCCCGTAGACTTTGATTTGCAAAAAGTTCAAACATTTTTTCAGTTAGAACATGCATAGTTTCTATGTGACGGTAATTAAAATGAAGAAAATGCAAATTGAAGAAAATGGCACGCATTTACAAAAAAAATCAACATTTCACGCAACATTTCTGTAAAATGTGTATTAAAAAAGTCGTTTTTTTTCCAATTTTTCAAAAATAATTCTCGTCAAGTAGAAGGTACCAATATTATCAATATTTCTACCAAGTTTCAACTCAATCGGCTTAATAGTTTTTGAGTAATCCTGCACGTCAATTTCGATAATGCAGTTTTGAGAAAAACGCAATCGTTTAAAGAAAAAATGAAAAGAAAACGGTTTTTTGATCGTTGTAAACGTATATCCCGCCTTAATGTTCATTGTATTTTTAAATATATATATTTTGTCACGTTTAAAGAATCAACGTTTTTTTTTTCGCCAACGGAATATTGCTGTTCGGTTATCCGAATTTTCTATTATTCGAAAGGCACCCGGTCCCAATTGATTCGGATAATCGACGCTCTACTGTATGTCCTCAAAATCATCTTTACTTATAGGTAAGGTCTGGCGATCGCGAAACCGCCTCGTACTCTCGCGTTCCCAATTGATTGGTAACTAATTATCATCGATTATATTCAAACGGCAGCTTCATTCTCACGCGAAAATTACAGACCGTTGTTGAGGGTTCTGCCGCCTCTCAGCCTCGACCGATCGTCGAACTTTTATGCAAATTTACGTTCATTTTTTTCTCCCTTCTTCCTTGCTCAATCCATACGTATCCGGTTGTGCACATACAACCCGGCTGCATCGATGAATTTGTTCTTTTTTCTTCTCTGTCGATGCTCCTTTTTCACATGTGGCCGATCGAGGGAGGAAAGCTCGTAGGTTCGTGGCCGAACTGTTTCAGTCGCGAGTCTTCGTCGGTCGTGGCGCGTCTTTGATTGTCTCTCCCTTTGTCTCTCTCTTTCTCTGACTATCTTGATCGGGACTCTGCGTACGCCGATATGCCCGAAAAGTGGCTGTACGTCATCAAGATCATTCTCGCGTCCGTTGTTTGCACGCTCTGAGTACAAATGTGCGCTTTCGATGTTTTTCATCGTCTTTGGAGTCAATGCCAAGGTTTTTTTAACTGGATGATATTTCGCTTGTGCGCGCTTACAATGGTAAAGTAAAGGTGGAATTCTCTCTCTCTCTCTCTCTCTCTCTCTCTCTCTCTCTCTCTCTCTCTCTCTCTCTCTCCCTCTCCCCCCCCCAATTCATGAAAAAATATAACCAAACATTGTCAGCTCGGGTTTTCCCAAATTGTGAATATTCCTCTGGTACATTTCGCCTAAAGACGAACCACAAAAAACACGACGTTGAAGTTTGCATTGTTGGAATGCAACGGTTTTCTTTTTCATGGTGTTGAAGGTTGCATTTCTTAAACGCAAAGTTCTTTTTTACATTTTATTTTCCATATTTTTATTCTACGGAAGATCTTTTTTTTCATAGATTTTTATTGTAGACTGTTAAACAAATAGCTTTAAAAAATGGCTGAAGCATTTTTGTAGGCAAAATTTTCCGGAATAAATTAAAGGGATTTAGAAATATATAGGAACCATTCCAGTGTGACTGGCTTGAAATTTTCGGATTTTCATGATTTTTTTTATTTTTAAATAAAATTCGATTATCAGTCCGGTTTTTTTCCTCTATTCAAATGACTTATGTTGTACATAAAAATATTTTTTTAATGTTTTGGGTTGATTTTTTATATAATTTTTTTGGTCATTGCAAAATGATGCTTAAAAAATTGCGCCTGATGGTGGAAAGTTCTACTCCTCTCCGTGTGGAAAATAGTCCGGGAAACCCGAAGAATATACAGGTCCCGTTACGGCTTCGAAGTGGAATCCCTGACAGGGATTTCCAGAATACTGCCACAAACGGTCCTAGAAAGGTACCCATTAGTTTCCATGATACAAAATAACAGGGGTACGATGGATGCACCAATGAAGGCCCCGACCAGGTGCTGTCAGGGCACTGGCTAATTTTTACAATGAGTTTAATCGGGTCGTGACCAGGCAGACTAATGTGGGCCCAGTGTGGTTCAGTCACAATTTCCATCATAAAACAAATTACGGTTTCATTTGGTTCACGAGTAAAAAGCCTGGTCAGATATAGTCAGGGATCATCACAAAGATCAATTAAAGTTATAATATTAATAAGCGACAAAAATTAATAGTAATTTATCAGTGTTTTATAACTGCCTCATGCAAATATCTCACTCACTTAACAATTCGCTTATCATTTTCAATGAATTTGAAAGAAAAGAAGAAAACGTTACAACTTAAAAATATATACATTTTTATTTAAGTAATCACTTATACATGAAGCAATGTCAGGGCATAAGTATTGAGTTTTCCGTTTGGTTCTAGGGACAATCGCAATGTTACCAATTTTCTCTTGATGCTGGCCAATGTGTAAACTGCATCGTTTGAAGTTTGTTCTGGGATTCTCCATGCTCCAATACTGGATGATTTACGTGGATAATTGTACATGTCAACTTTTTTTTCGAAATTTTCCCCTCGATGTAGAGAGATTCTTGGGATTCATTTCCGCCATAAATTTTTTTTATCTCCATTATACAACCATCGCTCAAAAGTACAACATTGTTCGGCATACATATTGTGATGAAAAAAGAGGAATTAAATATCATTGATTTTACAAATATTGTCCCGTCTTTGAGAGTACGGCTAATGATTTTAAATTGAATGGGGATCTCTGTTGGATTAGATGGAATGAGATTTCTTTCATGCTGTTGGCGACAATATTGCTCTAATGGATGATTGAGTGTTCTTATTGCATTTTTCATCCTCCCCAAAGATTGGTCTTAAAAAGTATTTTTAGCCATTGAAGTATTCTGAATCGTTATCTACATGATTAACATATAACGTTTTATATTGTTCACATTATCCTTAAAATGTCAGCATATTGTTTTCTATTATAAGAATGTTTGTAAACTTGCTGGCATATATATAAATAAATAAATAAATAAATATATATTTATAAATCTTCTCGGAAAATACGCATCTTCTTTATTACAGGGAAATACAGGGGAGTCATAGGGATCTGACGGGGTGAACGTGGGGACTTAACAGGGCTAATTGCAGGGGTATAGTAGGGACGAAATTGGATAATTCAGGCGCAATCAGGGAATCTAGTATGGCCCCGAATAGATGTCCACTAAAGGGCCCGATTTCAAAAGCGGGACAATCCTATACAGGTACCAGTCGGAATCCAAACCAGGCCCCGGATAAAATTGGGGACAATTAGTTGGGTCCTTTAGACATCCCGGAAAATATTTCCACACGGGCAACAATTGTATGAAAAAAAAAACCAAAAAGATGATCAATCCGTATAAAAAACTGTAGAGGCGTACGGAGGATTTTTTTATTTCAAAGTTAAGTTTCAAATTGGGTCTTTTTCGACAGTTTTTCGTAAAAAAAATGTGAAATTTTCAAATAATAAAAAACGTATCCTGACGACGTTGAGGAAAGGCGTAAAGAACGATTTGGCAAAATTTGAGACGGATAACTTGAAAACTCTTCGTTTAAAATCGCCCACCGTTTTGAAAAACGACATTTCGAGAAAAGATCCGTGCCAAGTCTCACGCAGCTGGTCGAATCCCTTTTTCTAAGAAATTTCGCGACCAAAATTTAACAGCATTTTTATATGTCCATATTTTTGGATAATGAAAAACAACCTATTTTCAAAAAAAAGTTACACTGGAATTAATTTTGTTCTACCCTTACCCTTAATTACCCTTAATGAGTTACCCTTCATTTTCGTTGCATTCGAACGATGCAAACTTCAATTTTCATTACTTTATTTTTATGATTATACAGAGCCGTTATTTTGTTTATTAAGGTCATGAATCTAATAAGAATACGTGAAAACGTTTGAGTGATTTTCACAACCTACGTCGGTAAAAAAAATGTAGCAATTAAAAAGCATTAATTTTCGTTGCATTCCAACGATGCAAACTTCAACGTCACAAAAAACCACCCTCTGCTGACTACCTGTTCATGCTTATTTTTTTAACAAAGCCCCACTCCTATCTTCACTACTGTCAAAAACAACCGACACGCCTCCCGGCTTTACAAACACAATCGTTAAACAAAAGAGAGGCTTTTCAAAAGAGTGCGCAAGCGTTCAATTGACGTTTAGTTGACGTCAATTTGACGGACTCGTGCAACGCGTGCCGTCGCTTTCATGCTACGGAAGTAATCGATATCATCGGCTGTTCTACATGGAATACATACGATTTGTATTTTTTATATATACGTATACGGCCCCCGTCTTCGAACAAATTGCTACGTCGTGTTTGCTAATTAATGGCGCTTATAGACGCTAACGTACCTATACTCGCGCGCACACGTGTATACGTGTATGAATATATGCATTAACTCTGCTGAATGATGGAAGATCCGAGCTTGTAAACATCCGCAATTCTATATACCTGTGTGTATGTCGGTATTCGAAGATCGATGATTGTACGTGCAAGAGTTCCTACACGTATGTACCATCAACGCGAATTCTCGTGTCCATTATAAAAAATGCAACTGTACGTGTACGGAAATCGTGCGTCATTGCGCGATACATAATAATAACGAAACAAATAATAATAACAATAAACGAAAATATAGAGATGAATAATAATGACAGTAAAATAAATAATTCAATAAATAAATAATAAATAATGAAACAAAATAATATTAAGAACATTTTGAATATGTTGTATTCAATAGGATGTTGAATATCAGCATGACTGACTGCTTCAAGGGCGACCCTTAATTTTTTCCAAAGATGATGAATTAAAATTCCAATTTTTTTTTTATTGCACAAACTTCGTTTGGCGAATGTAATTTTTTCTCATTTTGTAAAAAAAATGCATAATTTATTTGACGTATTCTTATGAGAAATTTACGACCCCAATTTGCAAAAAACGGCTTCGGATCATGATAAAAATGACAAAATGAAGAAAAAAAAGTCGTCAGATTCCCACGATGCAAACTTCAACCTCGTGATATTGGGGACATGGCCCGCTGTGAAATGACTTTCATATGAATATGCTCACATCCATCTACTGGTCATTTTAAAGACATTGAGCTTTACGTTATGGTGAGTACGGAGACAATGGGCTACAGAGGGGCTTCCCCCCAAGTCGAACGTCTCGAAAATCACTTTTCTTCATTGATGTTGAAATTCGGATAATTCAAATGTAATGAAAAATAACTTTTCATTAATTGTTCACATTTTCTTTCGCTGACCTAGGGCACGGAAATCCTCCAAACGATTTTTCCTATCTTTAGTAGAGATCTACGACCTCGATCAATTAAAAAAGTGTCGATAATAATTTTTAAAAAGAGAACTTCCGTTGAATTCCAACAATGCAAACTTCTTCAATGCAAACTTCTTCACTTCAACTTCTTCACACTTTAACTTTTTCACACTTCAACTTCTTCACACTTCAACTTCTTCACACTTCAACTTCTTCACACTTCAACTTCTTCACAATTTAACTTTTTCACATTTAAACTTCTTCACACTTCAACTTCTCCGCACTTCAAATTCTTCACACTTCAACTTCTCCGCACTTCAACTTCTTCACACTTCAGCTTCTTCACACTTTAACTTTTTCACACTTTAACTTTTTCACACTTCAACTTCTTCGCACTTCAACTTCTCCGCACTTCAAGTTCTTCACACTTCAGCTTCTTCACACTTTAACTTCTTCACACTTTAACTTTTTCACACTTCAACTTCTTCGCGCTTCAACTTCTTCGCACTTCAACTTCTTCACACTTCACGTTCTTCACCCTTCATCTTCTTCACACTTCAACTTCTTCACACTTCAACTTCTGTACACTTCAACTTCTTCACACACACACACACACGCACGCGCACGCACACACACACACATGCACGCACGCACGCACACACACACACTTTCACGGACAAATTTATGGCGGTGAAATTTATGGCAACGTTCGAATGCAACGAAACTTCTTATTTATTTTTTTTCATTTTTTCATTTTCATCATAATGAATAAATGTTTTTATCCATTAAGCTCGTCGATCTCCGATGAAGGTAATAAAAGCCGTTTCAGTGATTTCCGTGACCTAATTCGGCGAAAAAAATGTAAAATGTAAGCAATCGAAGAAAAATGGACGTCCGTTGCAATCCAACGATGCAAACTTCAACATCATACAAAAGTAATGTTAATAACAAATAAAAGTAGAGGAGTCATTGGACAAGCTTGCAATATCCCTGACTTATATCAACACGGACCAATAAATTATTGTCGCGAAACAGATTGCAATTCAGTGCCGAATAAAAGAAAATATTCATATTCATTATTTTTGGTCCAATTGGTTCTCTGCGGTTGCATGATTCGACGTTATGGGCGTCAAACCTGTTTCAGAAAATATTTACGCAATTCTCGGGACTAATTCTCCGTATAGTTCAAGGCCCGATTTCGCCGATCCGCCTCGAGCTCCTATACACTCGCCTTCGTTCGCGTCTTAAGGGGGGAGATACCTTTAGGCGAGAAAAAAATTGGTCAATTTCATAATTTTGTTTTTTAAGGAAAGATTTTTTTACCATTTTTGAGACTTAGGGTATGTTTCATTATTACTTTTGGCTGCCACATGGAATTTTTTATTTTTTGTAATCTTTAAAAATGGCGGAGGTATGGCACGATCTTCTAAACTGGTTGCGGCGGATGTTGTCAGACGGCGTGACACGTAGCGTCGGCGGGATTAATCTGAAGGAAACCAACGAACATTTTTCGTTTATTATGACCCATACGCAGAATATGAACCAAGAAAAAGTGAGAAATGTTGGAAATTGATGAAATGGTACGCTTTGAAATAAAACGATTGAATTTTCCGAAAAAACGGCTACGTTTTGCAATAAAAAAAAAACTTTTTTTTTACAAAATATTTAGGGTCATGGTTTAGATAATAAAGATTTATACCAAATTTCATCAGAATCGGTTGATTAGTTTCTTAGCTATACGTCACGCCAGTTTTTAAAATGCAGTTTAGAAGACTGTGCCATACCTCCGCCTTGTTTAACGATTAATAAAACAAAAATACCATGTAAAAGCCAAAAGTAATAATAAAACATACCCTAAGTCTCAAAGATGGTGAAGCAATCTTTTCTTTTGAAAAAAATCATGAAAATCAGCACATTTTTTCCTCGCCTTGAGGTATCGTACCTCTCCTCTTAATTCAACAAGAGTTAATTCTACGAAACTCACTGCACCAATCTTTGTGGAGAATATTCCGCACGATTATGTCGGTAAGGGTCTTCGAGAGAAGAAAAACGTGAGTTCGGACGAGACACGCGAACATAAATTTCTGGGAAGGTTCACGTGATTGGAATTGTATAGCCTTCATTGAAAAGCAAAATTATTGCGCGGATGCCCGAGTGAGCAGAGGGGTGGGGCGTCGTAATGGAGAAATCTTACGAAAAATCCGATTGCGGAGATAAACGGCATTTGGGGGATGAAAATAAACACAAGTAGCGCAAGACTGGAAATGGAATATTAATTATTGAAATTTGAAAAGATGTTGAACTTCAGGGCCGTTTGAACCCACAAGGGCGCACGAGGAAATAGAAAAAACGCGGTGCTACAGTTGACGAAGATGGAATGCAATTAGAGTTCTTTTTTTTAATCTTTATTTTTAATATTATCCGAAATCTTTTAAATAAAACCTTCAAAAAAAATGATGACGTTTATTGTAACTTGAAACGGTTGAAAAAATGTGGGTAACTCAAATTTCTTAATTTTCTTTGCATTCCAATGATGATAAACTCATGGTATCAAAGTTTGCAACGTTGGAAAGCGATGAAAATTCTTCCTTATTTGTTCATTCCTTTATTTTTATTACTATCCAAACCCTTTTTTTCCAAGTATAGGTTATGGAACCCTAATAAGGATATTTTTAATATGTTTCACTGATTTTTGTAACCTACATCTGCGGAAAAAAACGGACAATACGAAAAAAAAATATTTCATTGCATACGAATGATGCAAACTTCAATTTCATATAAATTTAATGTCATGAGGAATTTTTTACGGAGTAAAACTTTTAATTATACGTACAATGAATTATTTAATTAAAAATTAACTCAGCCGTGCCAGCGGAACTCAAAAACCGAAAATAGTTGATTACAGTGTATACTGTGGGCTCAAAGTATTCATCGTAACATCAGAAAAAACGATCAGCAGAAGAAAATAATTATTTAGTAGTCTAAATAATTATTTTCCAGGAAATGCATTGCATTGCATTGCCAGGAATTGCAGTGCATTTAGCGAGAAAATGATTCGTTCTATAAAAAATACTTCTAGCAAAGCATAAAATATTTCTAGAAATAAAGGTGTAAATACATAAGCCCAGCGAAAATAAAATTTGAGCAACTACGAACAATTAATATTCGTTGCCTTCCAACCATGCAAACTTGATAACGAAAAAAAATAATTACCTTGAGGTTTGCATCGTTGGAATGCAACGAAAATGAATTCTTTTAAATCGCTCATTTTTCGGCCAATTTTGGCCATGAATATCGCTCGAATATTCCAACGAGTTCTCATTAGAGATTTTTTTTATCTCAATTTGCAAAAAATGGTTTGAGTAATGATAAAAATAAAGAAATGACAAATGAAGACAAAAATATCGCTGCATTCCAACGATGCAAACTGCAACGTCACAAAAATAATGAAAAAAGTGCAGCATTATCTGTGCCAAAAAAATGAAGCATCCCCACCGCGACGATATGAAATGTATTGCTCGCCGATAAATAACGATAATGACGTAAGAGTAGAGCGATAGATGTCAGTCGTGCGTCTAATTACGGTAACGAGAGCGGTGGCGAAAACAATAAAAGGAGCGAAGAGATCTTTGCTTGGAGTCTCGAGCACCGAACGCCTTTTTTTCTCAATCAGACACAAATTATCACCTCGGGTATTCTTTTTCCGCCACGTACACGATATACAGGGTGTCTCAGAACTGAATGCGTTTCCTGAAATGGGGGGTTGGGGTGAAATTCTGAGTCGATTGATATAAGCATGTGTGGGTCTCGGATCAAACCCTGAATTATTGTTAATTTTTAAAGGCGAGCCAATCAGGTGCGCCCGGCGAGCCGACGTACGTCGGTGAGCGATACGCGCGTGGTGCCTGGCGGGAGCGCCGCACCTACAGGCCACTGCACGCGCGCATCGCTCACCGACGTACGCCGACTCATCAGGCGCACCTGATTGGCCCGCCTTTAAAAATTAACAATAATTCAGGGCTTGATCTGAGACCCACACATGCTTATATCAATCGACGCAGAATTTCACCACCAAACCCCCATTGCAGGCAACGCATTCAGTTTTGGGACACCTTGTATACATTGAATATAAACCTCACACGTGTTCGCAGGTTTATGTAACTGTTTTGCTTATGAACGTAGAGGCTTCGGGAGCCGCCTGCGTGTTGTGACGTTAAAAAATCGATAGGAGACGACTCGTTATCGCGACTCGGCCGTGTAAACACACTCAAAGAGGCGCAAAGCGAGAGAGAGAAAGAGGAAGAAACTCGTTTACGCAAACCTTCGTAAGCCGGTTGGCTGCGGCAATCTGTCAAGCCCAGACACGTGCATTCTCGATAGCCGTTATTGTAGATACGACAACACGAATTCAGACAAAGCCAGGAAAAAAATAACTGAGGTCGCTGTTTAAAAGCGACGAGAGCGAAATCGCATTGGCAATAAGGGGCGCAATTACATTAATACGTTGTCCACTGAAATTCTGGAAACTGAAAATTTCATTCCAACAATCTTGTTGTCTCGTTCGAACGAATTATATAAAACAATAAATTAATTGGAATAAATGATATTGGTAATTTTGTGTCGAAAGAAGGAAACAAGCGGAATGGCCTGATAGTCATTGTAACCTTGTGATATATTTTGTTATTCAAGTTTGCATCATTGGCATGCAACGAAAATTTATATTCACATTTTTATTTCCTTATTATAGGGATACCAAACCTTTTCTGCAAACTTCAATTTCAGATCTCCCAATAAGTGTCTTGGGGAGGACGATGTTGAGGTTTACATCGTTGGAACGCAACGTAAATTTTGTTTAGGTTTTTTTTTCTTTATTTTCTTCATTATAAAAATGTTATTCGGCAAATTTGGGCTTTAGATTTCTTATGAGGATCTTATAACAATATTTGAGTTTTTCGTAGCCCAAATTTCCAAAAAAAAGATTGGTCTACTGAACTTTCGTTGCGTTCCAACGATGCAAACTTCAATATCGTTAAGGAGGGTGGAGCGGTTCAGTTGAGTCAAATTACAGTTTATGTTTTTTTTTAATGAACGTCAGAAAAATGCACACGAGGTATAGATTCATTCTGTAGATGCTAATTTTGCATAAAATATACAATTAAAGGGCAATATTACGCATTTTAATATTTTTATTACGTAAATAAGCAAAACTTTTGTGTCACTACCAACTTGAAAAAGTATAACATTATCGATGATAATTATTTTTAAAAACTGCGTCCGCAAACGTTTTATACAACTCGGAATGAAATGTTGGGTCATTTGTAATTATCCTCATTTATATTTATGTCACGCGATTATTTATTATTACCATTAATTAATATCAAGTGTTGCCGAAACACGGCAAATTCACGGAAATTGAGGTTGGCAGCAATGCTCTTCATTCGCCAGCCAAGATTCGTAATCCTTCATCAAGCCTTAATGGTTCAATATTGGATATACAGGGTGTCCCGCTATGAACGAACAATCCTGCAACTGTCGATAGCTCAGATCATGTCCTACTATATGCTGAAATTTCAGTTTAGTAAAAATCCCATGGTTTTCGAGATAAAAATCATCTGCTTATAGTTTTTCGCATGCCATTTCTACAAATGATAACTTTTTTGACCCGGTTTAAAAAAAATACTTTTGGTCAGTTGTTCTATCTAGAAAGATCTTATTTTTAACGTTAAATGTTAACGAAACTTTATGAAAAAAGATCTTATGCAGAATTTTCATACAAACCAATTCGAACATCTGACTTTCATAGCCTGCGGTGTAAAAAAATGTACTACGCATATCGTGCCAATTACTTAAGGCCTTAGGCCACTCTAGAGGCCGAAAAATACGCTTTTTGGGGATTTTTTTTTTTCAGAAAAACTACAAAATAAATCACGATTACAAAAAGGGTGTTGACCATACATATCAGTGACTGTATACAACTATTTTTTTAAGCGATTAATTTCTAAATGCCGTCTGTGCAGCGTTTTTGCGATGACGTCTCCGTTTTTCCAGGGTCCACGGCCGGACAAACAGCCCCTGTAATTTTTTAATTATAATGAGCCAATGATTTTTTTTCGATTATATATAATAACTGCTATAGAAGTACGTAGGATTTTTTTCTCGATATATTGATTTTTGGCCAAATGGCGCACTTCTAAAGTGAAAAGTGAAAAATTTGCCTAAAAAATCGTCAGATAATTGTTAATAACAAATGAACTATGCAATGTAAAAAAAAAATCCTACGTACTTCCATAGACAATGTATTTTTCAAGATATATTCAACATTTCAAGTGAATCGGCTGAAAATTGTCTGAGTTATGTTTCCGGCCAACTTAAAAAATGCAGTTTTGAGATAAACGCGTTTGAAGTTTTGAGTAGTGAGCTGCGGACCAGGCGGCCTTGTACTAAAATTCGAAAACCGAGTACTAAGAGATTTTTCCCGGCCATCATCTTTTGGGACATCATTTTTAAGGTCCTAGGGGACCATTGAAAAAAATCGATTTTTCGAAAATTCCAGAGTGGCCTAACCCCTTGAAAAGGTTGCTTAGTTATTGCCGATTCGTATCATTTGTAGAAATGACATGCGAAAAACCAAAAGCAGGTGATAAAAAAAAAATAACAAAGCCCAAAATCTCGAAAACCGTGGGAATTTTACTAAACTGAAATTCCAGCACACAGTAGGGCATGATCTAACCTATCGACAGTTGCAGCATTATCCTTTCATTACCAGACACCCTGTATATGGCTTACGATGGGCAAGATGGGTTTTTTTCTCAATGTTTACAAAGGTTTAGTTTGCGTTAAATCAACAACGACAAAATACTCCCGCGACAACTCGCGAGAGATCACTGAAATAATAACGCGACCAACGCAAAAAAAAGAAGAAAAAAACTGCAGAAAAAGCCAGTCATTGACGGAATAACGACTAGTGGGGAATCTGTATTCAGATCCGGTGCGGCCTTCGCGATTATGTTGGGCGCGGAGGCTGACTCAAACGTCCACGTGACTCATCGTGAATTCGGTGGATTCGTCTGATCTCCCGCACGTAAAACCTACAAAATTATGAAGTTGACGTTTGCATCGTTGGAACTCAACGGAAATACATTATTTTCAATTGTCTAGATTTTTTATTGGACATTTACGACGTTAATATGCAAAAAAGGCTTTGGATAATGACAAAAATGAAGAAATAAAAAATGAGCAAAAAACAATCATTGCCTTCCAACGACGCAAACTTCAACGTCACACGAAACTGTATCCCCGAAGAACCGAAAAATCGAACGGTATCGCGATTTTGCGTAGCGGCCTAAAAAAAGGGAGAAAAAAAAACATACGTCATGGCATTTCCGTTACGTAGAATATTGGGATCAGGGTACCCGGACGAGTCATGTGTATACCGTTAGAGGTAGAAAAAAGGAGCCCGCGCAAGAGCGTGACGCTTATTGCCTCGGTTGCGGATCAATGATGTGTTTTTCGGCATCCGCAGCAGAGATGACATAACGGTAAAAAGAGCAAAAAAAAAAACGAAATATTCAGTGAGGAAATATCAATAATAAATGCTTTACTGTCTCTTCGATCGAAAGTTGCTACTCATATCGTGAATGGGTACGGAGGAAAATGTAAGTACGGAAATGAATACATATGCAATTGGGTCGCAAGCGATTGCTGAAAGAGAGAGAGAGAGAGAGAGAGAGAGAGAGAGAGAGAGAGAGAGAGAGAGAGAGAGAGAGAGAGAGACGAAGATAGAGAGAGCAGCAAAGGGGCGCAATCGGGCAGAGAGCAAGGAGAGGGGAGGAAGAGACAAAGGCATTAGATTAGATTTTTTATGCCATTGCAATAGTCACGAAAACAGTTGAATAAAGATGTGCTGAACTGTAATAAATGTAACGAAGTAGCAACCGTGGCAACGAAAAATGTCACCCCACATCTGCTGCCGCACCGTACGATTTCAGTGTTCTACGCGCCCACACTAGTTCATCAATATTACATGGACACACTCGTCATGCATACCACAATGTAGTTAAGGGAAGGGTAGGGGTTTCAGCGTGAATAAAAACACTTTTTTGCGATTTTTTTTCATCTATATGGATAGAGTAAATTTATTGAAACCTTTTGGACATTGTTAAGTGTCATTTCAAGAACATTCCGTGAAATTTGTACGCGAAAATATCCACAAACAAGCCGGTGACAAAGCTTTTCCAAGAACGCCTTTGGAAAAACACGATTTGCGGTGTTCACTGTGTCTCAGCTAGAAATTATCTGAAATCAAGTACCATTAAAACTTAGTCAAAGTATCATCAAATCCTCCCCCCAACGGTCTTTGATAATTTTTTTTTTCATTTCTAAATTTTTGGTGGTCATGTAAAGTGAAAAGTGCTATTTTTCACGAAAAATTCCGCCATTTTGGGGGTGGAAAACCCCCTCAATGTAAAAAAAATGTCACACTAACCGTTGGGGGGAGGTATTTTATATGTAGAAAGTGTGTACCAAGTTTGAAATAAATCGGTCATGTAGTTTTCAAATGGCAGTGAACATGGACTTTGAGAAAGTGGTTTCGAGAAAAAACGCGGCACCGGCTTGTTTGTGGATATTTTCGCGTACAAATTTTACGGAATTTTCTCGAAATGACACTTAACAATGTACAAAAGGTTTCAATAAATTTACTCTATCTATATAGATGAAAAAAATTCGCAAAAAAGTGTTTATTAAGACGCTGAAACCCCTACCCTCCCCTTAAATGCAACATCTGTGCAAAATTTCACCTCAATCGGAGGTAACAGCTATTCGGAAGTACAGCCGCCATACGGGATTAAGCAATCGACACGAAGACCTACCGAAAGTAACGGGTGTTTCAAAATGGCCCGACATTTTAAATTGCGCGCCATTTTTTTTTGTGGCGAACATAGAGTACTAATCTTTGACAACTGGCATCAGGAAGGATTGAGATTTGGTCATGGAGAATTACACGATTAAGCAACGCATAGAAATTGTTATTTGCTGCATTGTTACCGCATAGTTATGGCAGACGAAGTTTCATGGTCGTGTTATCTCGCGCCGTGGCGATGTGAATTGGCCACCAAGATCGTGCGATTTAACGCCATTGGATATCTTTCTTTGGGGTTTTCTGAAAGGAAAAGTGTGTGCCAATGATCCACAGGCCATTTCGGAGCTCGAGGAAACAATTGGACGCACCATTAATGAAATTAGTCTGCAATTATGCCACAATGTTGATGAAAATTTCGTCAAAAGAGTGAATGTCTGCAAACAGGGACGAGGCGGCCATTCATCGGAAATTGTGTTCCACACATAACCTCCATGTTTGTACCTTATATTAAATGAAAAATATCCGGACTTTTCCAATAAATAATATGTTTTATTAATAAATTAAAATGTCAGATCATTTTGAGACACCCTACATATTATCAAGGATTCGCTCATACAAAATGACAATGTGGACGTTGCCACGTCAGCTCGGAGGATATCCGGCACGAAAGTATCACATTGCACAATTATTTTAATGCACTATGCACGAACGATATTGCGAAAAAACTGGCACGAGTTTTGTCACCTCAGACTACTACGACTCGGCCGGTGATTTCAATTTTATCGGAATTGTTTTTTCACGAAGCATTTATAAGAATTGTAAGAAAAGTACAATGGACCAAATTTCAAATGCTTGACATGTTTTTTTTTATGATCTTTATGAATTTGTTCTTGGCCGATTCAGGCTATGAACATCACTAGAATACCTTTACATATTCTCATTAGAGATTTACCTCCAGAATTTGCAAAAAAAGGTTTTTGATAATAATAAAACTAGAGGAATAAAAATAAGGAAAAAAATTGTTGCATTCGAACGAAATTTCAACGTCATACTTTTTTACGGTTTGGCAAAAAAAAATTACGCAAATTAATTTGTGCAATAATGCAAATAATGATTAACGCAAATAATAATTAATGATATATTATTATTTGCGCAATAACGCAAATAATGATTAGCAATAATGGTCATTTTTGTACTGGTAACAACAATAATAAAAATGATACCAATTAAAAATAATGACATAAAAGGATTAGAGAAAGTGGAATAAAAAAGAAAGAGAGAGAGGGGAGGGAGGGAGGGAGGGACAGAGTGCGCGATCTAATACACTCGAGGCTCGCCGAGTTCCCAGCACGCCGCGCGAACATCAATAATTATTCGATATCGATTTGTTCGGTCAACAATGCGCATATTGGATCGTTCCTGAGTGGGACTCAGCTGATGAATATAAATCGCACAAATTATCATTCGTCGTAGGGAGCGCGATCGCGCACGTACGCGCATTGTATTTTCACGCTAAAATCACGCGACTTACGCCCTTTCGTTTCGGTGGCATGCGATTTTTCATATTCGAACATTCATCGATTATTATGTGTATTACGGTGTGTAAGATGTCGAAAGTCGCCCGTTGGCCGGTCAACTCCGCATGTTGCTTAATTAACGTGAGACATATATACAGGGTGTCCCAAAAACCATTGATAATATTGCAGGTGCTGACATGCCAGCTCATGATAATCTACAATAACCAAGTATGACCTCAGTAAAAGTGTCATAGTTTTCGAGATATTCGCACTTTTTTTCAAACTCGTGAAAATCTCTAACTTAAGGAATCATCACAGTGTAACGGGTCAAAAAAATAGCTGCTTTTCGCGATTTTTTTTTCCGATGGTTGAAATACGCTAATTAGTCTCATTATTTTATGTCGAATCAAAGCACTCATGAAGAACAGAAAATGAGTTTTTGAACGTTTATTTTTATTTATTTTTACATTTTTTAACGGTTGAAAATGTCTTTGAAAAATAGCAGTCCCGACCAAGGTCGTCTCCCTCTCCACGATTGGCGCGAGCATTGTTGATAGTGTCGTGATAAATGGATTAGTTCATTTTTGTTTGTTCGCGAAGTAGAAGCATTGGTAACGGGCGACCATGTTGTGGATACTTGCGAAACCACGAGACTATTCGCTCTACGGAAATGTCGATTGGCCAGAACAGTTCGATATTTCACATACAGGGTGTCCTGTTATGAATGCATAATCCTGCAACTGTCGATGGGTCAGATAATATCCTACTATATGCTGGAATTTCAGTTTAGTAAATGTCCCACGGTTTTCGAGATAAAAATAATCTGCTTTTGGTCTTTCGCATGTCATTTCTAGAAATGATAACTTTTTTTGACCCGGTTTAAAAAAAAATACTTTTGGTTATTTGTTTTATATAGAAAAGTCTTCTTTTTAACCTTAAATGCTAAGGAAACTTTATGACAAAAGATCTTATGCAGAATTTTCATACAAACCAAATCGAACATCTGACTTTGATAGCATGCGGTGTAAAAAAAATGTACTACACATATCCTGCCAATATCGTGGAATGGCATGCGAAAAACCGAAAGCAGATGATTTTGAAAAAATAACATAAAGCCAAAAATCTTGAAAACCGTGGGACGTTTTCAAAACCGAAATTCCAGCATATAATAGAACATGATCTGACTTATCGACAGTTGCAGGATTATCTATTCTTAAGGCGCTATACCAGAGTAGATTTGGGCGATTTTCGGGATTTTTTTGGAAGAAAAGTACTCAATTAAATGTTTCGGAAAATTAAGAATATATTTGGCTATATTTGACCTATATTACATAATTATTTTCATAGAAAAATATTGAGATTCAAGCGACTTTTGCGCTGCCTTCGGAGGCGCCAAAAAAAAGTTCCTTCACTGCTGACATGATTCCGGCCGATTGAGTAGCTGAAACCGAAAAAGGAAAAATGTTAAACTGGAAGATAGTTCCTGTACAATGACGTAGGATTTTTGAAAAATATCAAAATCTAACAAAATGGCGTAGTTGTGAAAAAAGTCTGTTTTCTTGCCTATAAAATGGTCGTTTTTTTCAATGCCAAATCGTCAATTTCCATTCAATCAAAAATATCCTACGTCATTGTAGAGTAAATATACTCAAGAGTACGCAGTTCAAATTTTAATTCAATCGCTCTTCGAGTTATAATGTCAGCAAATTTGAAGCATTTTATTTCGAGAAAAACGCGTTTAAAGATTTAATTATCGATTTTTTCGAGATAAAATGATTAGAGATACGGCCTTGAAATTTTTACAGGATATTTTCGAAAGTATAAACTGTCGAAAAAGGCAAAAAACAATAGATTTTTTTTCAAGTCTCACACTGGTATAGCCCTTTAACAGAACAGCCTCTGAGTGAGTGAGTGTGTGTGCGTGTGTGTGTGTGTGTGTTTGTTTGGGTCGAGACAGAAAATTAAAAATGATCCTCAATATGCGAGTCGCGTGTGTGTGCGGGTGTGGGTGGGCTGAATGGGCGTTTACGTGCCTCACCTTACGTCTCTTGTGTCTAGACTTTTCCTCTATAGTATATATAAATACAATATCGGTGTGTATATATGCATATAACACACACACCAGTTGTATCTATGCCATCTTGGCTGTCAACACATCTGGCTGTTTTGAATATTCATTTGAATCGTTGATTTTGGGGACGGCATGGTCCTAGAAATGACAGTCCTGTAAATGGGATTATATACGTAAAGGAAATGATGAGGACTTTGGAGTTTGAACCACGTTGATTATAAGGACAATTGTTTATTCTGAGGACGCAGTGCTCAAAGACGAACGTCTTTGAAGTCACCTTCCCCCATATGTAATTCCTGACAATAAGTCGTGAAAGCCAGGAGCTGAAATTAAACCACATATGATAAACTGCGTTCCTTGAGTCCTTTCGTTATTCCATTACCGAGACGAGAACCAATCATCTCATAATAAAATACACATATAGAATGCATTGTCTTTTTTTTAAAGCGATAAGGGTAAACGGAGTTTCATTCTTTCTCGCATGCAGTTTTTTTCTTGACGTTGAAGTTTGCACAGTTGGAATGCGAAGATTTTTTTTGTTCATTTTCCATTTCTTTATTATTATTATTATCCGAAGTCTCTTTTTGCAAATTAAGGTCGTGAATCTCTAACAAGAGTACGTAGAAACGTTTGAGTGAATTTCACAGCCAAACAAATGCTTGGACAATTAAAAAGAATTACTTTTCGTTGCATTCCAACTGTGCAAACTTCAACATCATTGCTTCTTCTCGCACGATGATGATATGCAACGAAATTACTTTTAATTATTTCGATTTTTGTGTGACTGTGAAAATCGCTCAAACGTTTTTACGTATTCTTATTAGAGATTTGCGACCTCAATTTGGCAACAAGAGGCTTTGGATGAGACTAATGAATAAAAGGAAAATAAAAAAAAAATCGTGGCATTCGAACAATGCAAACTTCAACGTCATGTTTTTTCTTCTCTCTCTTTTTTGTTCATTTTCCTTCACCCCGGTACGTCTTTCCACACGAACGGCGAATACGAGCCAATATGTTGCATAAAGACGATATGGGAACAATTAGAAAGTTGCGACAGCGGCGAGACAACTACAGGCATATAGGCATAACGGTGGTCAATATTTTATCCTCTTTTCATATCGGCGGCGTTAGCAGTATTTTACATGGGCAACTGCAACTAAAACAACGTAGGCGATATTGTTATTGCGCGAACGTTTATATACGCGTATAAAGCCACGCGCATATACAATGGTAGGTATACGTGTACGACAGAACTGACACTGGTGGATAGGCGGTCGCGTTCCGGCGACGCTCCGAGTTGAGGAGGAATATACCTTTCTGAGGGCAAAATCAAGGGTCATTTTTGACAATTTATTTAAGAAAAACAAAACAATATTTTCAAATTCGGCTTTTTATACATGTTAGTACAAGTTTTAAAGTAAAAGATTTTTTTTTTTTAATTATTTTGAAACAAAATGGCGGCGTAGTAGTCGATGAAAGAAAACTCCTTTTTTTTCATAGTCCTCTACGGGCGTATTCGCACAGGCCATAATTTTCAAGAGAGAACAAAAAACGAAAAATATTTTAAAAGTAGATATAACAAACTACTCCAGTACGCAGGGGTTTTTCAAAATATTGATTTAAAAAAAAATGGCGTCAAGATGGACAAAAAATCGCAAAAAAATCGGTCGAATATATGAGGTCGCCTAAAATGGTACGGATGAGAGTGATGGGAAAGGATACAATTGGGAAGGGTGAGACGTGAAAACCTGCAAGATGTACGTTGGAATTCAGGAACTAAAAAAACAAAAATACATTTACTATAGGTCTGACAGTTGTCTCAACTTTTTGAACAACCTCTTCTTTATATTTTTGAAATTCGCCGAGTCTATGCAAAGTGAAACAGTCACACTTGAAAGTGCAACTCAATGTGCCTCTTTCGTTTTTGATTACTCGGGATCTCTTGAACGTAGAGATAGCTCGGCTAAATCCGCTTTCACGCGACGGGGCAGGATTATCCTCAAACATTGTGCCTCTTTTACGAGCTTCTCTCACGTGTCTCGTAACATTGGTACAGACATACAGACAGGAGGGACATATATTTGGGGAAGAGTGATTTCGAAGGCTATTTTATATGGGGTAAAATAATTTCGAAGACACATATATGGGGAAAAGTGATTTCCAAGACATATATATGGGGAAAAGTGATTTCGAAGACATATATATGGGAAAAAGTGATTTTGAAGACATACATATGGGAAAAAGTGATTTCGAAGACATATACATCTTCGAAATCACTTTTGCCCGTATACACGCCTTCGAAATCCCTTTTCCACATATATATGGTTTCAAAATCCCTTTTCCCCATATGTATATCTTTGAAATCACTTTTTCCCATATGTAGGTCTTCGAAATAACTTTTTCCCATATACATGTCTTTGAAATCATATATATATATATATATATGGGGAAAAGTTATTTCGAAGGCATGTATATGGGGAAAAGTGATTTCAAAGACATACATGTGGGGAAAACTTATTTCGAAGCCATTTATACGTGGAAAAGCGATTCCGAAGGCGTGTATATGGGGAAACGTGATTTCAAAGACGTACATATGGGGGAAAGTGATTTCAAAGACATATGTATGGGGAAAAGTGATTTCGAAAGCATGTATATGGGGAAAAGTGATTTCGAAGACATATGTATGGGGAAAAGTTATTTCGAAGACATTTATATGGAGAAAAGTTATTTGAAAGACATACATATGAGGAACAGTGATTTCGAAGGCATGTATATGGGAAAAAGTGATTTCGAAGCCATACGTAAGGGGAAAAGTGATTTCGAAGCCATATATATGGGGAAAAGTTATTTCAAAGATTAAATATGGGAATAAAGTGATTTCGGGTCCAAACATATGAGGAAAACTGTTTTCGAAGACATTCTTATGGGGAAAAGTGATTTCAAAGACACATATATATGGGGAAAAGTGATTTCGAAGACATATGTATGGGGAAAAGTTATTTCGAAGACATTTATATGGAGAAAAGTTATTTGAAAGACATACATATCGGGAACAGTGATTTCGAAGGCATGTATATGGGAAAAAGTGATTTCGAAGCCATACGTATGGGGAAAAGTGATTTCGAAGCCATATATATGGGGAAAAGTTATTTCAAAGACTAAATATGGGAATAAAGTGATTTCGGGTCCAACCATATGGGGAAAACTGTTTTCGAAGACATTCTTATGGGGAAAAGTGATTTCAAAGACACATATATATGGGGAAAAGTGATTTCGAAGATACTCGACTTCGCGGACCATTTTCGTAGTAGTCAATCGAACTTAAGCTCAACATTATATGAATCCCAACATTCGCAAAATTACATTTAGATATATGTATAGCATATTTATACGAAGGTCATTTCAAGAACCGTCCCGACCCCAAAATCAGTGATTCAATGTGAAAAAAACAATTAATCTGTCTTTAGAACAGACAAATGTGCCGATAGCCAACATTCGATAGATATAACCAAATCGAAATCTCCTTTGCTCCTGCATACATGAGCTAGAGTGAGAGCTCGCAGCTTTGATGCGCGGTGCCCAAATGAAAGGAAGATTCGCCGGTTCGCGGCGTTCTAGAGCGTGAAGAGTCACGCGAGCGCTCCCGCGGAAAAGAGCACGGGCTCATTCGCTCGCTCTTTATTCTCGCACGCAGAAACTTGTTTTTTAGTGAGAGGTCGCGCGAGGCGGGTGCGCACGAGAGCACACATTAAGTTATCGTAGTAACTCGACGCTCTTGGCTCGTCCAGTCCGTCATGGCTGTCCTTGCCGAAGAAAAACTTCGAAATGTTGACATTTCATGAATTTAATACTTTCGTATAATGCGAAGAAAAAAAGTTTTTTTTTTTAAATAAAGATATTCGTTTTATAAAAAGAATTTTATTTTGTAAATTATATATACATAAATGAAAATAGCTTAGTTTATTAAAAAAAAAAATATATATAATATTTTCATGTGTATTTGTTGTTTTAAATATTTAAATAAAAATCCTTATTTTATAACGAAATTATACATGAATCAAAATAATTGATTTTATGAAAAAATATACGTATATATATAATATGTATTTTCATCAGTATATATTGTATTGATATGCAATGTTGTACTTAATATTATATTGTATAATGTGTTCTATAGGGTGGCTCAATATTACCTGACATTTCAATTTATTAATAAAACGTATTGGGAGTACAAATAAATCTGTGCCGTTTGACAAAAGATCTCCTCACCAGGAGGTTATGGTTGAAATTGTCAGATGTAAAACATCATATCGTAAGGTTGGACATCTGGCAAGACCATAAGTTCGAAATATTAGCGATTTTGTATCAGCATCACATAATTTTGGTTCGTGCGGAATTGTCGAGTTTTGAGCCGAATAAGCGTCATTGGCGGGAACTTTATAACTCTTCTTTACTTCTTTAATTTGAAGAAATCTGCGGCTGAGGCGCATCGATTGCTTGTAGAAGCATATGGTGAGGCTGCTTTATTTGGGTGATTTTCGGGAGTTTTTTGGAAGAAAAGTCCTCAATTAAATGTTTCGGAAAATTAAGAATATATTTGGCTATATTTGACCTATATTGCATGATTTTTTCATAGAAAAATATTGAGATTCAAGCGACTTATGCGTTGCCTTCGGAGGCGCCAAAAAAAAAAGTTCCTCCACTGCTGACATGATTCCGGCCGATTTAGTAGCTGAAACCGAAAAAGGAAAAAAATTCGTTAAACTGGAAGGATTTTTCTGTACAATGACGTAGGATTTTCGAAAAATATCAAAATATAACGAAATGCCGTAGTTATGAAAAAAGGCTGTTTTCTTGCCTATAAAATGGTCGTTTTTTTCAATGCCAAATCGTCAATTTTCATCCAATCAAAAATATCGTACGAAATTTTTCACTTTCCAAAAATTTGCCTAAAAAATCGTCAGATCGTTAATAACAAATTTACTATACAATATAAAAGAAAAGTCCTACGTACTTCTGTAGGCAATATATTTTTCAAGATATATTCAACATTTCAAGTGAATCGGGTGAAAATTGTCTGGGTTATGTTTCTGGCCAACTTAAAAAATGCAGTTTTGAGATAAACGCTGCACAACCGCCATTTTGAAATTAATCACTTCATAAAAAATTATTGTACACAGTCACTGATATGTATGATAAACACCCTTTTTTGTAATCTCGATATATTTAGTAGTTTTTGTGAAAAAAAATCCCCAAAAAGCCTATTTTTTCGGCCTCTAGAGTGGCCCAAAGCCTTAATAAACCTGATGTAATCGAAATGTAGATCTTGATTGGTATTGAAATTTGCATCGTTAAAATGCAACGATTTTTTTTTTAATTTCCTTGTTTCCTCTTTTTAATTATTACAAAAAATCTTTTTCGCAAATTTCGATTATATAACTCTAAAAAAGGAAAATTGAAAAACTGTTGAGCCATTTTTCTAGCTAATATTAGCCAAAAGAAATGGTAGCAAAAAAAAATCATAATTTCTGTTGCATTCCAACGATGCAAGTTTCAAGATCGTGATCTTGACAACCTTTTCGAATTTTGACCCTGACTTTTTTCCGTCTCAAATGAATATTCATAGGAGTTTTTGAGTACCTCGTTTCTAGTGACTCGCCGGCTGTATACTTTTTCTATTGGAATTAATCGTTTCACGGAGTTCGTTGACGAGGATGAAATTTTTTACGCGAGTGAGTTTATTGAGTCATCCCTAGAGCACTGATTCGAGCCATCATTTTTCGCGCGTCAATGCCAAAGTACGTAACACGGCTCTTCGGAGCAGAAAAAAAAATTCGCTCCGCACTCGGATCGAACGATACTCCGATCTACGGACTGAGAAGAAAAAAAAACGAATGACGAAAACGCGCGTCACCGACCAATTTGATTTCACGGCGGCGCGACGAGCTATAAAGAAACAGCTGATTTGCCCCAATTCTCGAGTTAACCTTGCGAGACAGAAATATTCCAGATGAACAATTTAAATTGGATGAAGACGGAGAAAAGATTTACATGACGGAGAGATTTGCCGAAGATTTATAATTCATAAAATTATTTAAAAAAAAAAGGAAATCGAAGACACGATTGCTCTCCGTAATCCAGTTACAATCTGGAGTTTGCTGCCGGAGCTAATTATCTTGCCGTTTGAATGTGCAATTACACGAGTGAAATTGCTCATACATATATACAACTATGCAATCTTTTTTTTTTTCTTCTTTTTCACTATCTCCAAGGACGGTCAATAATTTCTTCATATTCTCAAACATCATCATTAAGATAGTGTCATATAGTAATTGAAAAAAATTGCCCGGATTCCTGTACGACAACGAAAACGATAATTTCCAAGCATACACGATTCTTCTGGGATTTTAGTTTGCATCGTTGAAGTGCAATGAAAAAGATTTTTTTTACCTTCTCAAATTTCATTTAATAGATTTCAGCTACCAAAATCCATCAACCATTTTTAACCTCTTCATTGGCATTGGCATAAAAACTATAGTTTAACGCAACGCCTCGAAAATAGGTAGGCTAGGGTAGCTCCATTACAACTAGGCAACGGCTTGATGAACCAAAAAAATCAAAGTCGATTAGATTCAGTATGACACCAGCTACAGAATGACCCTCGGATATGAAGTTTTATCCAAAAATTAAAAAAGTGGCAGATGAAAAACGAAAAAAGTTGAGAAAAAAACGCGTTTTTTCGCAGTTTTTCGCAAAAAAAAAGAGTAAAAATAAGACTTTTATAACCATCGAGGGTTATCTTGTTGTGAATCATGTTGACAATATGTGGTTCAAATTTCAAGAGAATCGGTTTATTAGTTTTAGAGATACGATGGAGATAGATTTTGAAAATGTTGTTTCGAGAAAAACGCGTTTGAAGTTTATACTGTGATCGGCCGAGCGCGCTATACGCTCAGGTAGACGAAATGAGGTCCTGACGTTCAGGCAAAAAAAATACTCAGAGAGCTCGGATTTTCATAATATTTCTGAATATATGTACTTTCGAAAACAGCAGAAAAAATCGATTTTTTGAAATTTTCAAAGTGGACTCGCCCCTTAACTTGCTCTGATTTGAAATCGGAGCCTCACTCGGGGGTTTTTGGGCTCGCTGAATCCGAATTTGAAGTCAAAATTTGGAAATCCAATATGGCGGATAAAAATAAAAAACTCTACTCGATTTTGATAAAAATTAGTACTCCGGGTTTTTGAGGTCGCTTTTTACGAATCTGAACTTTAAATTTGAAAATTCAAAATGTTCAGACTTATAATCAGTGACCTACACAACCTATGAGTACCGAGGTTCATCTAAATCAATCTGTATTATTTGTATTTTCATTCGCCATATTTGTTCGTCATTGTGAATAGCTGAATGTTGTGTTCGTAATCGTAATCAGCACCCTCAAAAACCCCAGAGTACAAGTTTTCAGGATTAAAACATTTTATCGCCATTTTGGGCACTTATTCTCGCATTCTCTCTGCCAACGAAGGGGTTAAGATGGAGCTGAAGTTTGTGTCGTTCGAATGTATTCTTATATTTTTATTACCCTTTTTTTATTACGATAAAAAATTATGTTTGGATTGTACATCTTCAAATAAATATGCCAAAAACTGTGTCAGCGTTGTCTGAAGCTTAAGGCTGCCAAAAGGAATTTGGGCAATTAAAAAGAGAAGCAATTTCCATTGCAATCCAACCATGCAATCTGCAACCTCGTTTTTGGAGATGCCTTTTTGGAGATCTGCAATTGAAATTTGAAATCGAGATTTGGCATGATAATGAAAATATGAATTTTTATTGCTCTTCAACGATGCAAACTTTAAATGAGGCTGAAGTTTACATCGTTGGAATGTAACGAAAATAAATATTTCTGAGTTCCTTCAATTTCTTTTGACAGACTTTGTCTATCGAAACCTTGACGTTGAGAAAAAAAATGCCCCTGACTATTTTTTGAGACATTTATTTCGCGATCTACGATATAAATCTAAAAAAAAGATCTTTAATAATAAATAATGGAAAATAAAATGTAAAAAAGAACCTTCGTTGCATTCCAACGATACAAATTTCAACACCATAACTTTAATACCATCGATTTTTTTTTCCTTGTTATAATCAAGACAATGTGTAATTTTTAAAATCGCAAAAAGAAAACATTTGTAAAGTTCATCTGCGAGGTTCTAATTAATGGGAAGAGGATTTAACGAAGTGGAGTGCGTAATAAGTTATTGGGCCAGGCTCCATGCATAATGCGAGTGTCACGATTTAATGGACGTCGCGATAAATGTAAATGCAAATGGAGAGCATGGCCCTGATCTTGTCGGATTTTTGTCTAAATATCAATATGCACACATGCGTATTTTCTCTCTCTCTCTCTCTCTCTCTCTCTCTCTCTCTCTCTCTCTTTCTCTCCCTCTAGATAGTATTCTGAATAAAAAAGCCACAATCTGCTACATTATTCAAAACGAAAAACGAAAATTTGATTCTCCAAATTCCAAGGTCATTTTTTAAATTCAAGGTCCGCGTACGTAACGATCGATCGATATTCGACAAAATCAAACAAGTGGGGAAAAACGAAAAAGCTGCGCGACGTGTGCGCTACGTGAGGAACGTTACAAGTGGAACAATAAATACGGAAGTAATTTAACGTCTAACTTTGCAAGACAAAGATTATTATTGTTGAATTGCAGTGTGATTCTGGTCGAACGCTATTGGATACAGTGCACACGAGAATGGATGAGACGAGGTGCACGCGTGTGTTTGCACAAAATTACAATGCACGCGCGACTCCGCGTATGCTCATTCGATCATAAATCTCGAGAAAACAAAGAAAAATAGCGAAAGACGTTCAAGACGAAGGACACCCGCGATGTATTCGTAAAAAATTCGAAGATTTTTTTTCACCAGAAATCAATTGTTTGAACTTGTACAATAATAATGTCGCTTGATAATATCATTGCTATAATGATTATAATTACAGTAATTTTAATAATGTATCGTTTTAATGTAGTAATAATATAATAATCGTGATGGTAATAGTAAAAAGAATATTAACGAC
The DNA here is from genome assembly GCA_963210295.1 of Ophion ellenae. Lineage (NCBI taxonomy): Eukaryota > Metazoa > Arthropoda > Insecta > Hymenoptera > Ichneumonidae > Ophion > Ophion ellenae. Next base: position 35,910,130 of record OY723390.1, on the reverse strand, counting down.
GACTATTATTATATTTACTATAACTATCATCGAGGTTCTCGTTATTATCACTATTATTATTATTGTTGATAAGTCTATAATAATAATAATAACCATTATTATATTGTTATAATAATAATAACTATAACATCTTTTATTTTATTATAATAATAACTAATAATAATAAAAACATTTATTATTGTATAATAATAATATATGTTATTATATAAAAATAATAATTGTTATAATTATTATACTATTGATAACTAATAATAATAATTTTTTTCGGCTGGACGACACCTGCGGCTGTTTCGGAGCCCATGAGTGCCGCCCAGTATTATTGTTCCGGTAGCAAAGAAGATCAAGCCCAACCCACCGGGGTAGGTGAATGTTTCCCAGTGCAAAGTGAGGCAGTGCGCCCGGAGCAATGAAGGTTTATTTGAGAAAATTGAAAAATAATAATAAAAGTCGTGAATCACACACGGTATTTGAATGATAAGTAAAAAAAACTCACCACATATAGGGTCAAGCGCCAACAAAGAATACGCACTTTATAAACTTTTTTTTCTAGAAAAATCAATTTTGACAATACACTTTATACTTCTTATTTAAATGAAGCTTTGCTCATTTAGGAACATTATTTTAAATAAAAATCTTAAGGAACGATCGCGAAAAATATTTTGAAAAAGACTTAAATTTAGAACGTGGAATTACGTGTTTTTAGTCTATGGTCATTATAATTTCCGTAAGCAAGCAAAACGGCGACATAACCTCTCAATAAAAACAAAATATGGATCACAATTTTCAAGTATAATAACATTCGTTGGGTGCAAATGAATCGCAAACCTTACAAAACGTGTTTGAAATTGTTGGAAAATGAGATCAAACACACCGGAAATCTATTGTTAGTCATAAAATTGGAAATGAATACCTTAAGGGGTCTTCTCACTTTAGACGCTGAAGAAAAGGCAATTTTCATGAATTTTTTTGATAGGCTTATATTATAGATATTGATTTAAAAGCTGTTACACTTAATAAATACTCCTTCGAAATACATTAAATTTTTTTTTATCTATTTATGTAACCCAAACAAACTTTAAACACGTTTTTCTCGAAACAACGTTTTTCGATGGCTTATTGATAAAATCTTCGAAACTACTGAACCGATTCTTATGAAATTTTAACCACATATTCTTTACAACTATGGCTATAGCGCATATGAAGGATTTTTTTAAATTTTGGTATTCACTATTTTTTTTGCCAAAAACGGTGAATAAAAACGTTTTTTTTGTTTTTTCGAAAAATGTCCGTCATTTTGTTATTTTTGCATATATAAAAAATCTGAGATTTTTTTTTTCGGTTGATCCATCTCCGAGATTTCATCAACAGTGCAGACCTACAATTTTTTTAGGACATTTTTTTAACTACCATTTTCGTCTATAAATAGTGACGTAAATAGATAATTTTTTTTCTTTATGTATTTCGAAAGTGCATTTATTAAGTCTAACAACTTTTATATCAACATCTATAATATAAACCTATCGAAAAATTCATGAAAATAGCCTTTTTTCGCGTCTAAAGTGAGAAGACCCCTTAACGAAGCGAGTCGTTGTCCAACACGTTGACATGACATATGCCACTGACAGATTAGATGGTCGCCAACACAAAAAAAAATTAAACAATTAAAAGCACCGCGTACTCTTTGGTGGCTCTACCCTAGGTTAGCATACTGAGAGAGAAAAAAATTCTTCGAATACATTTTAAACGGTCACTACCTGTGTCAATTGTATGTTGCATTACTTCGATATAAGGCACGACAAACAAATGACATTTTTTCGTAAAAATTATTCGGCTGTGATGGGAAAATTCTTTTCAATTCCTTCTTTTTACCATTATCACAAATCATAATTTGCACATTTAGGTTGTAGGTCACTAAACAAGGACCCGGGAAAATGGTCGCGTGATTTTTACAGCTCAAATCTGCTAAATAAAATATGGGAAATTAAAAAAGAAATATTTCATTGAATGCCAACGATGTCAATTTCAACGTCATCGCCGGTGGGTACTTGTTGATTACAATTTTCTTTTGTTTTTCAACATTGTGATACTACGAGTCATTATGTAGGAAGTGTTCAAAATTTTCCGCGGCAATCGTAATTAAACGTCAATTGCCATAATCACGTTGTACGATGCTTGTAGTTTAAAAAAAAATAGCTCCTTACTGCTCCATCGGTTGTGGAAATAACGAGAAGAGAGACGGATGAGATTGAAGTTTGCATCGTTCTAGTGCAACGTAAACGATTTTTTTTACTTTTCAAACTTTCTTTTACCAGATTTTAGGTACCAATATCGCTTAACCTTTTTTCTAGATACTTATTGACAGATCGGCAATTTCGAAGTTGCAAAAAAGTTGCGTATCATATTGAAAATGAGGAAATAAAACTTCAATACTATAGAGACGGCTCGTTCGAAAAGCCGTGCTTGCGTCGGTAGAGCAGCTCGGCGATTTCGATTTCGTTGGATCGCTGGGCGACCCACTGGTTTTTGTTTGGTCTGACTTGAAAAAGTCTGACTTACGTGAAGAATAGTTCAAGGGGTGAAGTATCTTTAGGTAAGGAAAAAAAGGCTTATTCCATGATTTTTTTTAAAGGCAAGATTTCGTCACAATTTTTTAGACTTAGAGTATGCTTTATTACTACTTTTAAAAAAATCATTTTTTTTTTCAAAAGGGCGGAGGTATGGGCACGGTCTTCTGAACGGGTTGCGGCGGATGTTTTTTCTGCGGAAGATTTTTCTTTTATCAACACTCATATGCAGAATATGAACCAAGAAAAAGTGAGAAATGTTAAAAATCGACGAAATGGTCCGCTTTGAAACAAAAAGATGGAATTTTCCGAAAAAAATGGCTACATTTAGCAATAAAAAAAAATTTCTCACTTTTCAAAAACCTTCGGTGTTAGGCTTTAGACAATAAGGTTAGTAAGCTCTATACCAAATTTCATCGAAATCGGTCGATTCGTTTTTTTTTAGCTATACGTCACGCCAGCTTTAAAAATGCAGTTTCGAAGACCGTGCCAAACCTTCGCCATTTTTAAAGAACAATTTAAAAAAATACCGTCTAACAGTCGAAAGTAGTAGGGTCAGAGTGGGATCAGTGGCTCATTTTTTCAGAGGTCTACAGCTGCTTAACCGTTCACACAATCTCAATGAAACCTTGACTAAACGTGAGGTGTGTTCAATGGCTTCATTTTGTCAAAAGTCACTGAACGGCCTAACCCAATAGATATTGGGATAATAACCATTTTTTTAAATGGGATTTGATCCACTGTGTACTTGGGGGGGGGGGGGGGGGGGGTACACAGTGAAACATGCCTAATTTCACAGTCAAACAAAATTCCAAAATCAAGCAAAATTTGAAGAAAATTACCCTGATCCACTGTACACTTGTAGGTAATGAAGTGCTTTTCTTTATACAATGAGGAGTATTGTACAGTAAACTATTGAAAAATGAATTAAAAAAAAGACAGCATATTATGAGATCAGTCAATCATTTATTGGATATTAATCAACAATGAGTACCTACCTAATGAGGTAGTACCAGTACCCATCTAAATCACAACGCGATAATATTCATATTATGACTTACCTCTGTGTACGTCGAAAAATTGAGCCACTGTGTACCGACCCGTTTTTTTTTTCTAAAGCGGGTACTGACAAGTTTCTATTTTTGTTAGGTTAACAAACACAATGCTCAAATACCGCAATATAGCTGTATATTGCGGGAGAACAATGACTTCGAACACAACTGCGATAGGTAAAGAAGCAAAAAACATACAAACTCAGCTGGTTTTTCAACTTTTGACACCAAAAATAATATAAAATCACCTCTCACAACCGAATTGCGCGGGAGCGACTCACAGACAGGTTCAAACCTATTGGCATCCGAGGGCGGTTCTAATGTGAAAAAGACGCACACATATACATGTCCACTTCTGGCAAACAGAAAAAGTTCAGTGTACCCACTGTTGCCACTGTTCCCACTTTGACCCTAACAAAACTTACCTCAAATCTAAAGAAACGTGAAGAAATCTATGGTGTTGAAGTTTGCATCGTTGCAAGGAAACTTCTTTTTCATATTTTTATTTCCTTATTCTCTACATCATAAGAAAATTCCTTTCGTAGATTAAGACTGTAGATCTCGAAATGAGCATCTTAGAAAATAGTTGGGAACTTTTTGCAGGCAGAATCTGCCACTGGAAATTTTTTTAATTCGAAAAAATGACTTCAATATCATAAAAAATATTTTCTTTAAACAAAAATTATGAAAATCGGCATATTTCTTCCCCGCCTAGAGGTGTCTCATTCAACGGAGGTAGGAATTCGGATTTAAAAAAATGTTCGACACAGATCGTTAGAATCTTAGGGGACATTGTGTTTGGAGCTTTTGGAGACCCATAGGCGGGGACGAACAGGATTGGAAAATCAGTGGAATATAAAATACGGCTGCGGTCGAAAAAATCATCGCGTCGATGGACCGGGCTTAGGAATATCCTTTCAATTGACCGTTAACGGAACCGTAAAATTCCTCGCGGGTGTTCGAGAACTACGGTCGCGAGGTGGGCGCCGCAGGAATAATAAGCGTGTATGCCTAACGATCGAGAGAGAAAGAGAGAGAAACACAGTGAGAGGGGGGGGGGTTGAGTGACTTCGAAGGAGGGGAAGGGGCCAGAGCCAGCTGGACGAGCCGAGTATACAAAACGACACAGTGCTGTCCGACATCGTCAAATGTATTTCTACTCTCCTCTTGTCCGATATATTACTCTTTGTCATCGAAAGCAACGAAACAAGTGCTAAAACATACGAAAATTGACTCGAACGAAAAAACAGTGAGACACGTGATTATCGAAGTTCAACTTTTTCCGTCCCAACAATCAATGCCGAATGTTAATGTCCGCATCGCTAAAAATCCTAAGAATAAATTTAAACGCGACGAATCACGCGAACGTCGATTTCTTTTCTGTTCTCATCGAATCAGACAAACTTGAACTTTTACATTTCAATTCCGACTCGCTAGAAATTGGAGAAATAAATCAAGAGCTTGGTGTCTGGATTAACATGGATTTGTTTTAAACCGACGGAGACAAGGTTGAATTTAAAACGGCGATAAAAGTGCAAAATCGAAATTGCAATGCAACGACGAGCGCTGACAGCGGGTTTCTTTTATCGCGTGATGTTTTATTCCGTTTTTCCGTAGTTTTTTGCAAATTATTTATTTGTAGGATCGTTTATCGGAAAACGTGATCGCGACGAAATAGGGGATTATTTTTCTTGGGTTTGATTTGAGTATTCGCGGAATAATTTGTATGGAGTGTCTGAAGTACATGAGCCAAATGACTTTACTATTTCCCTATAGTAGTGAAAATTAGTAGGTTCGAAATTTAACGAAACTTTGTTGCTTTTGTTATTTCTTTATTTTTATTATCATGTAAAATCTTTTATGCAATTTGAGCGTGCAGATTTCTCACAAGAATCTAAAAAAAGTTTGCATCGTTGGACTGCAACGTATTTAATTTATTTTGGCAGATTTCGCCTACAAAAAGCCTTTAAACATTTTTAAGGCGTTACCCCCACTTGTAGCGCAAAAAAAGGCCCTTTTCATGAATTTTTTTAAAGAAAACTACAAAACTTTTTTAATTGATCAATATACCATCTTAAAGAACACATCTTGAAGAACTTTCAGCAATTTTTTTGCTGAAAAATATTACATTGTTTAGTGGCAAATGGCCGTCAATGAAATAATGTTTTGATATACACGGTTTGCGGTGACCAACATTGCGGCGAAGTGGATCATCTAAAAATAAAATGCGGATGGATTTAGTCAAATATAAGTATAAACTAGTCTTTAATCGAAGGATTTTAAAAAGTATTCATTTTTCACAAAATGGCGGACAGTCAAAGTTAATGGTTCGATTTTAACGAAAAAAACAGCCGTCTTTTTGGCTATAAAACGGCCATTTTTTTCGAGAAAAAAAATCGAACGATTAAAGACTACATTTTTATGTATTAAATAAGCCTGAAAAATTTCAAGAAGATCGGTTCATTAGTGTTCGAGTAATCTTGGTCACCGACATCAGAAATGCCATTTTGAGAAAAACGCGTTTAAAGTTTCTCTTTCAACGCTCTTTCAACGCGGATTCTTCTCTTTCAACGCTCATATCTCAGTCAATTTTGTTCGGATCGACTTGAAATTTTCAGGACATATTCTCAGATACTTATACTTCGAAAAATTCAATAAAAAAATCGATTTTTTCAAAATCGCAAGTGGGGGTAATCCCTTAAAGACATTTAATTAGCGATCTACATTATAAATCTATAAAAAAGATCGCCCTTAATAATAACAATATGGAAAATAAAATGCATAGCGGCACTTTCGTTGCGTTCCAACGATGCAAACTCCAACACCACATTATTATACCCAACGATAGCTGGAATAAAAAAATTCGCGCAAATTTTAGTAGATTTAGTAGACATTTTTAGTTTTTCGGAAAAGGCGCGGTTACGAAAATTCTTCTGCTGGTCACATTTTTCTAAGTTTTGTCATGAATATTTCCATTAAACATTCGGTCACCCCCTTTTTTAATATTGTTACGGAATCTTCAGATTTTTTTACACGCGTGAGCAGTTTATGTCTGGCGTCCAGAGTTATTTAGTGTATAAATTATAAGATAGAAATATAGCCAGCGTGTCATCTTCAAAAAATGCCGCATAAATATGACGTTGAAGTTTGCATCGTTGGAATGCAAACATTTTTTTTTCCTCAAATTTTCTTTGACATATTTCAGTTACGAAAATAACACAAACATTTTTTTAGGATTCATATTTAGCGATCTACGGCAAATTTGCAAAGCATGATTTTGGATAATAATGAAAATAAAATATTGAAAAGAATTTTCGTTGCATCCCAACGATGTACTTCAACCCCGTGTACAGATGAGACTATTTTCAAAGTCGTAATTTTTCGTTAAACGTTCGGTAACTTGGCTTGAAATTTTACTCGTATACTAGGATGTATTTAGAAGAAACTTTATTATAGATAAAAATCAGTTAATTGTTAAATATTCGGGTTTTTAGTCTGGATATGCAGAAATGAAAATTGAACGATTAAATGAACATTCATTTTATTTTAGTCCGAAAAGATTGACATTTTTCGTTTCTCCGGTTCATCGAACCTTGCATAGGGTGCCGAAGAATCCTACATTCGATCAGTATAGAACGAGATCGCGTATTCGGTATTCTCGTTTTTCAGGTTCTCGCGCGTCTCCGTGCACCCGTTGCTATATCCCTCGAAGCTATGTTCGAAGCTATATTTTGCGCGCGATAGCGAAAAAGCGAGGAAGTGCCGCATTGGCTAAGCGATCGGTCGCGCGATAAGCAAAAGAATAGCAAACGTGACTTTTTGAGCGTCGACAATGCCTAACGGCAGTTCGAGACTGAAAATAAATAAATTTGATAAGAATGCGCAAATCTGAAGCCGCGCGACGATGCTAAAGAGAAGAAATTGAATCAAAGAGATAGGACTAAATTATCGTGAAAAATCGGTTGATTATCGTCTAATTTATTTCGTACCGAGAAATAATTTTTTTTTTTGCGCAAGTTGTAATTATCAGTGTAGTTCCGAAAAGGACATACCTCCGATTAATTTGCAATTTCGTGTACCCATGTATTTTGACTCGCTGATTACGAATATGATAGTGAAAATACTCAAAAATTTAATTTTTAAGGCAAAAACTCACAAACACTAATTTGTTCAAAGTTTTTCTACTTTATTTTAATGAATGTTGATCTTAGAGAAAAATGTTTCCCACAAAAGTTGTAGCCTATAAAAAGATTGATGTTTTAGGTTCTGTACAGTTTTTGTCCAAAACCATTATGCTTCGAGAAAAATGGGATAATGCTGCAATAAGTGCATTTTGCTAAACTCCATTAGTTTCGATATTATTTACTTATGCGCTTTACCGCGGGAAGGTTGCTAACTTCCCGCGGTAAAGTGCGTAAGTACATAATATCGAAACTAATGGAGTTTAGGAAAATGTCTTTTTTGAAGTATTATCCCATTTTCCTCGAAACAGATTGGTTTCAGACAAAACTTGTATAGAACATGAAATATCAATCTTTTTATAGGCTACAACTTTTGTAGGAAACATTTTTCTCTAAGATCAACATTGATTACAATATAATAGAAAAACTTGTCGAAAATCAGTTTCGGTTAGTTTTGACCTTGAAAATCAAATTTGCTGTTATTTTCACTATCATATTCGTGATCGGCGAGTAAAAATGCACGGGTACACAAAATTCCAAATTAATCGGAGGTATATCCTTTTCGGAACTTTATCCGTAATTATTTTTCCACTTGACCTTTTCTGAAAATCTAAATTTTTTCGATTGCGCAAAACCGAATTAGAATTTCTCGAAAATACGATGTATAGTGATTTATTATTGAATTCGACAATATCGCTTGTTTCTCAATTCCCGTTAGTACTTTTGATAAAAAGAATATTTATATCTTTGCGACTATTTTACAAAAGTACAATATGTATTTCATCATTATAGAATTAAAAAATTATGATTGTTTTTAAATTCCTTCTTATTTTTTATAAAAGATCATATTTATATCTCCGCCATTAATGTACAAAAATACTATATATATTGCTTGATTATTGTATTATTATATTATTTGTTACTCGTCATTTATCAGCGTTATTTTTTTACACTCAATATAGATCAATTTGTTAGACTTTTTTTCAATAATTCATTCTCTTTATCATTATCTTCTTTACGAACGAAAAAAAATACAAAAAGGGAATAAATATCGAAATAATGGAGCGTGTCCGCCACCTGGCAGCGGAATTTGCGGGCGAGGTAGAGAGGCGGGTGAAATTTAGTGACGTTTACACTGTGCTGCATAAAAACGGGAAGATAGAGGGAAGTGCGACAACGTGAAATACAAGGACCGCGATACGTCAAATATTTTTTTTCTCCTCGTAGAGAAGACTTTTATTATTTGCATAGAGCATACGACGCGGTCGGTTCTCTGGCGGAACTTATATATACAGGGTGTCCCTCTTATCTCTGCCACCCGAAATAACTCGGTAATTATCGACGTTGCAAAAAAATGTTCCAGACGAAAGTTGTACGGTGTGAAGGGGGCCATCAAATGCGACCAATTTTTTATTTATTTCGGTGGTGGCGCTGACGCACAGTGAAGGTCACCACCCCTTTTTAAAATGGCATGGTACATTTTGTTTCAACCATCTTGTGGAGCACCTCAAACTGCATAAAAAACATTAGGGGGTCAAAGTCGTTCAAGGTCATTCGAGGTCACCCATTAAAATGAAATACAAATCTAAATATCATCACTACCAAATATATTCGGTAGTGATCCGAGATATTTACATTTGTATCGTCGATACTGACCTTGAACGACCTTGAACGACTTTGACCCCCTAATGATTTTTATGCGGCTTGTGGTGCTCCACAAGATGGTTGGAAAAAAAATTGCCATTCCATTTGAAAAAGTGAAGGTGACCTTCACTGTGCGTCAGCGCCTCCACCGAAATAAAAAAAATTGGTCGCATTTGATGGCCCCCTTCACACCGTACAACTTTTGTCTGGAACATTTTTTCGTGACGTCGATAATTACCGAGTATGTTTGGGTGGCAGAGATAAGAGGGACACCCTGTATATACACACATCCATCGCACGTCAATTTAGTAGCTCACTCTCGTGCGGAGACGCGCGAGATTTGAACCCGTACCTTCGGCCAACGCGCTCTTTGCACTTGCTTATTTTCGGTTCTTTTTTGCACACAGCGATGTTCAGGCACTACGCATGAACGATACCGTTTTGGCTCGTCGTAGTTCGTCGATTATCTCAGCGTAGTCATACTGTTCCTATTTATTTTTCATCACGGGTTCCGCAATATCAAATGTAAGTTGGAGAAAAAAAAAAGATACACGTTACGGAGATTCGCGATGGTCTTGAAGTTTGCGCTGTTGGAATGCAACGAAAACTCTTTTTTCATATTTTTATGTGCTAATTTTTATTGTGTTACGAAACTTTTTTCTACTGATTCATATTCTAGATATCTAAAAAGCGACTTGAAAAATTATTGAGGGCCGAAAGAAATTCGAGCAATTGGCAAAGAATAATTGACGTTGCATTCCAACATTGCAAACTTCAATCTCACGATTCGTGTACGTGGTTCTGAAACGTGTCCATTATTTACCATCATTCATTTTTAAGCCCCGTTTGCAATGTATGAAACTTTAATGTGATGTGCCATGGCCCGTGCAGAAATTGTCGCAGATATCCAATAGGGTATTACACCCTTTTTTGAAAGGTGTCCAAATTTGGTCCTTCGGTGATAATAAACTCTTAGAACTTTTATTTCTATTTTATGAAATCGATAAGTGCCATAAAAACGCATTTAAATTTTACATTACAAATTTTCGCGCGAAAACGCTAGCCGCCATGCCGCTTCGGTTCGTGACGTTAGTTGCATAGTAAACATCAACGCTGCGGAAATTGTGAATACGTAATTTTTTTTTTTGTTAAGGGGCTATACCAGTGTGAACGCTGAAAATTTGGGTAATTTTCGGGAATTTTTTGGAAGAAAATACTCAATTAAATATTTCGAAAAATTAAGAATATATTTGGATATATTTGACCTATATTACATAATTTTTTCATAGAAAAATATTGAGATCCAAGCGACTTATGCGCTGCCTTCGGTGGCGCCAAAAAAAAGTTCCTCCACTGCTGACATGATTCCGGCCGATTAAGTAGCTGAAACCGAAAAAGGAAAAAAATCGATAAACTGGAAGGTATTTCCTGTACAATGACGTAGGATTTTCGAAAAATATCAAAATCTAACAAAATGGCGTGGTTATGAAAAAAAGTCTGTTTTCTTGCCTATAAAATGGTCGTTTTTTTCAATGCCAAATCGTCAATTTTCATCCAATCAAAAATATCCTACGTCATTGTAGAGTAAACATATTCAAGAGTACTCAGTTCAAATTTCAAGTCAATCGGATAATTGCTCTTTGAGTTACAATGTCAGCAAATTTGAATAATCTCATTTCGAGAAAAACGCGTTTAAAGATTTAACTATCGATTTTTGCAAGATAACATGATATTGATATAAATGATAATGATATTCTTGAAAGTATAAACTGTTGAAAAAGGCAAAAAAATCGATTTTTTGAAAACATCACACTGGTATAGCCCCTTAAAAGTGAGGTACAATCCCTATCATTGGTGTGTTGTTCCTAAATGTAAGAATACTAGTGTAGAAACACCGGCAAAGTTGTGGAGTAAAATGCCAATTGATAGAAATATGAGGAAGACTTGGTTAAAACTTGCGAGAAGAGATCCAAAGTCATGGTCCAAAAAAAATCTTTTGTTATTTTTTTAATTACAGATAACTATTGGAAAATTTGCAATTAACTATGACAAACGAGAATATATAGTTGTTGACGCTTTCTTTCACAGGTTGGAGAGTAATACGTCTAACGCTTTCTTTGTTTACTATGTCAATGACGTCACGCCGGAATCCATTATTGCGGCTACCGTTTCGCATGTTCGTTGAACAGATAGAAAAAGTTAAAAAAAATGAATTATAAAATTTATTTTGTGTTTTTATAAATTAAAATCATCATTATTCGATTGCTTATTGCGAAAATACCTTATTTTTTACATTTTTGTATTTTTCTTATGTAAAGTAAAATAGCCTATTGGATTCCCATACTTGAGCCGGCTACCTGGTAGGGATCCAACGGGTCATCGTGTTGGGTCCCTATACTCTAAAACGTCACGCTCGTACAGTGGATGCTATTGAAGTTTGCATCGTTGGAATGCAAACAAACTTTTTTCTTTTCTTCGTATTTTCGTTATTTTTCTGGCACATTTAGGCGACGAAAGTCACTCAAACAATTTTGGGAATACTTACTAATAATGTATTACCGAAAGCTGAAAAAAAAAGATTTGAGATAATGATAAAAATACAAGAATGAAAAATTAAGCATTTCCGTTGTAGCCCAACGATGCAAACTTCACACTATTACATTGGGTTCTGATCGGGATTCCCCACTGGATCGTTATACTGAAACGTCATGCTCGTACGTTGGGTTCTAATCGGGAGTCCCCATTGGAATCCAACGTACGAATCCAATTTGAATCCCAAAGGATTCCCACATCATCGAAAGCATAAAAATACGATTCTTGATGGATCCCATCAAATTCTGTACGCTGATTTTTCTAAAAAAAAAAACTAATTAAATATACAAAATAGGTATATCTTAAGGCGGGAAACAAGTTTAGACGACTCAAAAAATCGATCTGTGTTCATTCCATAAATTGTTAGTAAATATATTCAACAATATATTCCCAAAGTAGTATAAATAATTCATTACTGCCTTGAATTTTTTGTTTTCGGTAATTTTTTTCAACCGCGTTTTTCGGGAAACGAGTTTGTTTTCAATTTGTATACACTCTAGCTCAAAAAGTTTCAAACCTATAATTTTATAAAGTGATAGTTAATTTCTTTATATAATTACGCTCTATATGAACCTAAATTTGGGGCAATAGCATTGTTTAAAGTATATTTTTTATAGCAAAAAAGGTTATAAAATAATGGCAAAAATTATACCCTTTTGTTTAAACACCTCCAAAAAGGCAGTTTTCTATTTTTGGTCAGAGTTAGGTTCACATAGACGGAAAACATGTTCCTAAAGTAATCTTCAAACCGTATTGATTTCCGGTGAAAACTGTCGCCTCCGGAGGGGACACAAACAGCAAAGTCTGATGGCGACCTTCGTCGGGCCGCAGGTTATATGTTCCACATTTCCAGAGGAAATGCTTCGAAAAAAAATAAAATATTTGTTTGAAAATATGTATAAAATATTCCCAAAGTTTGAATAAATTGTATTAATTCATTCCTTGTAAAAAAAATCAGGAAAATCACAAAAAAAGAATCGTACTCCTAAACTGGTTTCTCGCTTTGAAAACGTATAAATCGCTTGAAAACGTATATCTTAAAAATCAATTTGAATTATGTCACTCAAATTCCACTGTAGATATCGTTTGTTATTTATTTTACTTGCACTTTGGAATAATATCACCACACACGTACACGCAAGGTTATGTTTCAACAGGGCGAGTTTTTTCTCGCGACTTTTAACATATTTTCGATTCGAACGTGGTGAGAATTCTCAAACGACATTCATCAGGGAACAGTGCAGAATCCTATTGAATCCCAAGGAGGACATGATGTTGAAGTTTGCATCGTTGGAACGCAACGAAAGTTCATTTTATATTTTATTTTCCAAATTTTGATTATTATAGAACTTTTTTTAGGTTTATATCGTAGATCGTAAAATAAATATCTTAAAAAAGGTCAAAGGCTTTTGGAAGGTAAAATCTGTCAAAAGAATTTAAAGGGACTCGAAAATATTCATTTCCGTTGCATTTCAACGATGCAAACTTCAACCTCATAAGTATCGCATTGAAGTTTGCATCGTTGGAGCGCAACAATTTTATTTTCCATTGAAGAAATTATATTCCAAAACTTTTTTTTGCAGATTGAGGTCGCGAATCTCTGATAAGAATACGTAAAAAAGCGGGAATGATTTTCATAACCGGAATCGGCAGAGAAAAATACGTCAGCAATGAAAAATAAAGCCATAAAATCTGTTGCGTTCCAACGATGCAAACTTCAATGTCATTCATAAGTTGGACTCCCTTGTGCAGTGTCCCTAACCAATCCCTACAGAGATGTGGGTGCGTCTTTGGACTTCCCAACAAATTGGTGCACGGGATCACGAAAGGATGTTTTTTTGAGAGACCCTTAGAATTCCAGTTGAAAATTTCAAAAAAAAAAAATCTCAACCGACGTAAATCGGGAAATAGCGCAGAATCCACTTGTCCACAAATCCCTATAGGCATGTGGTAGGATCCAAGGATGCCCCTCTGATTTTTCAACCGTTGATTTTAAAAATCTGGGAAGATTCCGGTTACTAGCATTTGATTAGAACTCTCTATGGCAATTATTTCGGTCACGTTACATGAACAAATTCAATGATGCTGAACTTTGCATTGTTTGAATGCAACGAATATTACTTCTTTTTAATTGTCTAGATTTTGCAGCCAATTTAGCCCGTTTACGTATTTTTATTAGACATTTACGACGTTTATTTGCAAAAAAGGCGTTGGATAATGATGAAAATAAAAAAAATGAAAAATGAACAAAAAGAAATCGTTGCCTTCCAACGATGCAAACTTTAACCCCTTGATATGGCATTGACGCCATATGGCGCACATTTTTGTGGTGCCTTCGTGGCGCACATCCATTATTTTGTGATTGTCTCGAACGATTTTCGCAAAATTTGGTATTCGGGGGTTTGCGCCATCGCTGATTACGAATCTGCCCTCAAAATTGAGAAACTCAAAATGGCGGATCCAATATGGCGGAATAAAATACAACAATTTACTTGATTTTTTTGCCTTTTTCGACATTTTATACTTTCAAGAATACCATTATCATTTATATCAATATCATTTTATCTTGCAAAAATCGACAGTTAAATCTTTATACGCGTTTTTCTCGAAATGAGATTTTTCAAATTTGCTGACATTGTAACTCAAAGAGCAATTATCCGATTGACTTGAAATTTGAACTGAGTACTCTTGAATGTATTTACTCTACAATGACGTAGGATATTTTTGATTGGATGAAAATTGACGATTTGGCATTGAAAAAAACGACCATTTTATAGGCAAGAAAACAGACGTTTTTTTCACAACTACGCCATTTTGTTAGATTTTGATAATTTTCGAAAATTCTACGTCATTGTACAGGAAATACCTTCCAGTTTAACGACATTTTTTCCTTTTCGGTTTCAGCTACTTAATCGCCCGGAATCATGTCAGCAGTGGAGGAACTTTTTTTTTTGCCGCCTCCGAAGGCAGCGCATAAGTCGCCAGGATCTCAATATTTTTATATGAAAAAATTATGTAATATAGGTCAAATACAGCCAAATGTATTCTTAATTTTCCAAAACATTTAGTTGAGTACTTTTCTTCCAAAAAATTCCCGAAAATCACCCAAATTTTCAGCATTCACACTGGTATAGCTCCTTAAGATTACGAATTATCAAACGAAATCGAAATGCATCGAAGCATCGATGCTTCCCCCTGCTTGTTGCGAAACGCACTTGGCAGGTTTTCGTTCGATGCAGATTGTCACGTGGTCGGTCTACCTCTCGCGCGACTTCCGCTGTATCGTAACTGGTGATTGCAATGAGCAAAGACGCACGATAATTCCTAATGGCCTATTTATACGAATGCTCGTTCTCGATTTGTTTCAGGCATTCCTGGAGCACCGGGACAAACATGAGGTAGGACCATTGGTCGATGCAAAAACCCACGGCGCTACTCCTCTCGTAATGGCCTGCAAAAACGGACACTACGACGTCGCCGAGTACCTCATCGACAAGTGCGGCGCGGACATAGAGCAGTCAGGTTCAGGTGAGCACTTTCGATCAATAATGTACAATTACCAGAATAAAAATTTATGTGAAAAAAGTATTTAAAAAAAAACAAGCTTTTATTTTATGTAGGGCCAGAGTGGGATAAGTGGCTCATTTTTTCAGAGGTCTATAACTTCAGAGGTGCCTAACCGTTCACACAATCTCAATTAAATCTGTTCAATGGCTTCATTTTGTTAAAAGACACTGAACGGCCTAACCCAATAGATATTGAGATGAAAACCATTTTAAAAAAATGGGATTCGATCCTCTGTGTACTTGGGGGGTGTACATAGTGAAACATGCCTAATTTCGCAGTCAAACAAAATTTGAAGAAAATTACCCTGTTCCACTGTACACTTGTAGGTAATGGAGTGCTTTTCTCTATACAATGAGGAGTATTTTACAGTAAAATATTGAAAGATTAATTTTAAAAACAACAGCATATTATGAGATCAATCACAATCATTTATTGAATATTAATCAACAATGAGTACCTACCTAATGAGGTAGTACCAGTACCTATCTAAATCACAACGCGAAAATATTCATATTATGACTCACCTATGTGTACCTCGAAAAATTGAGCCACTGTGTACCGACCCGCTCTTTTTTTCCAAGGCGGGTACTGACAAGTTTCTATTTTTGTTAGGTTAACAAACACAATGCTCAAATACCGCAATATAGCTGTATATTGCGGGAGAACAATGACTTCGAACATAACTGCGATAGGCAAAGAAGCAAAAAACATACAAACTCGGCTGGTTTTTCAACTTTTGACACAAAAAATAATATAAAATCACCTCTCACAACCGAATTGCGCGGGAGCGACTCACAGACAGGTTCAAACCTATTGGCATCCGAGGGCGGTTCTAATGTGAAAAAGACGCACATATATACATGTCCACTTCTGGGAAACAGAAAAGATTCAGTCTACCCACTGTTGCCACTGTTCCCACTTTGCTCCTACTAAATAGCAGAAAATAATTTATCTTAAGTCACCTTAATCTGACTATAAATAAAAGCTTGGGACGCTCGACTTTTCAAATGTTTAACAAAATTTGTTCAATTCAGTTTCATTAACCGTACTCAATTTGGCACAATAGTAACTAGATAAATTATTATCACACGTTTATACTCAGTTTCAGGATTTTTATCTAAGAAATCTAAGGTTGTTTTACAGTAAATTAAATACACTTGATATGTTGATAGATTTATGTAAATCAAAGATTATGTCTGAATTTTAAGCGCCCCAAGCTTTTATTCATAGTCACATATATGTGACTTGGTAAAAAAGGGCATTTTCTACTTTTTAGTACATTAAGGCCGTATATACGCGATTTCGCCGATTTTCGAAGGTACTTCTCTAGACGCGGTTTAAAAAAAATGACGTATATATTGACATTTGTTTACAAATCATTTATGCACATGGTTAAGTATATGGAAAAAAATTAGAAACATTAACAAATTGCGGAGGTATAACATAATAAAGCAACGTATTTTTTTTTGCGCGCGCGTTGATGGTGAAAGTTCTCGGCGTCGACGTGGGTGTCTGAAAAAAAATGAACATATTTATAATTACATAATGAATGTATCTTCAGTGTGAACCGACAATATTATTTTTTCAAAAAATTATTATAATACAAATTCGATACTTAAAATTTTTATACTCAATTTTCTGTCGGTATTTTATTTTTTATATTTTTTTGTGCCATTGAAATTTTTTTTTCTCTGGTTCACACGATAGGTGACGATACTAAGAATATGTTGTAAAAATTTCAAAGCGATCTGAACCATCGTTCAAGAGTTAGAACTTTCACAAGGTTACAAAAAGTGAATCGTGGATAAACGGCTTTGAAGTTTGCACCTAACGCTCTAAATGCTGTAGCTTTAACAATTTTTGGAATTTTTACAATTCTGTGAAGCCTAAAATATTCCTAACCGTTCAGGCTAATGGAATCAAAAATTCAAAAAAAAAATGTTGGAATTTTTCGCGTATTAGGCCTCAAATAAAAGCTTGTTTTTTAAATATATTTTTACATATAAATTATTTTCTACTTTTTAGTCTTTAATTTATTTGTACTAGTTTGCGAGTTTGTACGTTAGGAACATGGAATGCTTGTAAAAAGTGATAAAGACGGTAATTGGGATTGAACTTACGACTAATTGCTGCATACAAATTTTTCACATACAAACACAGTCGGCTACGAATTTGTTTGTATGTGTTGGTGAGATTTCATATGGATGATTAGACGTCGCTAATTTTACATGAAAAGTTAAAAATTTTATGGACATTTTTTTCAAGTCGAATCGTGCATTGTCATTTTTTAGACGCATGTTTCTATTCCAGAGCTCTAAGTAGTCGGGGAGTGGGTGAAATATCGATTTTCCGTTTTGCATCTCACAGAAAGTCAAGTTAAATAAAAGCTCGTCAAAAAAACAGAAACCCGCGCTTACCACTCAGAGTGCCCAAGCGTGTGCAACGTATGGACACGCTTTTTGCAAAAATATTCATCAAAATATCAAATGGTCTGCAACAGTGGTATTCGACGGGGATACGATAGAGGATGCACCACCGTTATGGTGCGCGGCAGCGGCAGGTCATTACACGCTGGTGACGTTGCTCGTGAGGAGAGGCGCCAAAGTAAACTCCACGACGAAGACGAACTCGACGCCGTTGCGGGCGGCCTGCTTCGACGGCCACTACGACATCGTCAGGTTCCTGGTGAACAACGGAGCGGATATAGAGGCGGCGAACAGACACGGCCACACCTGCCTCATGATAGCCTGTTACAGAGGCCACGTTCGCATCACAAAGTACCTGCTGTCCCTCAAGGCAGACACCAATAGAAAGTCGGTTAAGGGCAATACCGCGCTTCACGATTGCGCGGAGAGCGGATCCCTCGAGATCCTCAAAGTACTCGTGGAGCACGGCGCGCGAATGGACGTCGATTCCTTCGGTATGACGCCGCTTCTCGCAGCCGCAGTCACAGGTATTGACACTGGAAGAGAAGGAAAAACATTATTTTTTTCATTGAACGCATTATGGCGGGATGTACATTTGGACAGGAAAAAAATAAGCAATATTCAGGGATTTTTTCAACTAAGAAATAATTATTCTACAATTATCAAACTTTAGGTATACTTTAATAGTATGTTTAAGTATACAAAACCATTTTTTTTATTAATTCATCATCAAAATGATGGAGCTGTGGCAGAGTGTTACAGCAATGTCGCTGCGGGAGTTGCGAATCGGTGTGCAGGCTAGCTTCCCGTACACTTTGATTTGCAAAAAAGTTCAAACATATTTTCAGTTAGAACATGTACAGTTTCTATGTGACGGTAATTAAAATGAAGAAAATTCAAATTTAAGAAAATGGCACGCAATTACAAAAAAAAATCAACATTTCACGCAACATTTCTGTACAATCTGGATTAAAAAAGTAGTTTTTTTTTCAATTTTTCAAAAAATTCAAAACGTCGGCTCCGAATCCGAGCGGTGAGGCTCAACGTTGACGGGCTGTAAACGTTTGAAGTTTTTCGAATTTCGGTTCGAAACTTCGGGAAAAATTCTACATATACAGTTCTATCGGTCAAAGAAGAAAAAAAAATCGATTTTTTGATCGTTGTAAATGTATATCCCGCCTTAAGGGGCTATACCAGTGTGAACGCTGAACATTTGGGTGACTTTCGAGAATTTTTTGGAAGAAAAGTACTCAATTAAATGTTTCGGAAAATTAAGAATATATTTGGCTATATTTGACCTATATTACATAGTTTTTTTCATAGAAAAATATTGAGATCCAAGCGACTTATGCGCTGGCTTCGGAGGCGCCAAACAAAAAGGTCCCCCACTGCTGACATGATTCCGGCCGATTATGTAGCTGAAACCGAAAAAGGAAAAAATGTCGTTAAACTGGAAGGTATTTCCTGTACAATGACGTAGGATTTTCGAAAAATATCAAAATCTAACAAAATGGCGTAGTTATGAAAAAAGTCTGTTTTCTTGCCTATAAAATGGTCGTTTTTTTCAATGCCAAATCGTCAATTTTCATCCAATCAAAAATATCCTACGTCATTGTAGAGTAAATATATTCAAGAGTACTCAGTTCAAATTTCAATCCAATAGGATAATTGCTCTTCGAGTTACGATGTCAGCAAATTTGAAAAAAAGAAATAGGGCCTTGAAATTTTTACAGGATATTCTTGAAAGTATAAACTGTCGGAAGGGCAAAAAAAATCGATTTTTTGACAGTGTCACACTGGTATAGTCCCTTAAGACGTTGAATAAGTTCTGGCTGTTTTCCAACAAATGGCGTTACCAGAACTGCATGCGTGTAGTTTAAGATGGTAACGCATCGATAAAGAAGTAAAGGGTGTCTAAAAATGACCTGGCATTTGAATTTATCAATAAAACGTATTATTTATTTGAAAAGTACGAATATTTTTATTTTGATATGAGGTACAAATATGGAGGTTATGTGTGGAACACAATATCCGGTAAATGGCATAAACGGCATGGACTTGGAAGACCATCTTTCAACAAGATGGCGCAACCTGCCACACTGCGGGCGACACAATGCAGTTATTGCAGACGAAGTTTCATGGTCGTGTTATCTCGCGCCACGACGATGTGAATTGGCCTCGAAGATCGTGCGATTTGACGCCATTGGACTTCTTTCTTTGGGCTTTTCTGAAAGGAAAAGTGTATGCCAATGATCCACAGACCATTCCGG
The DNA here is from genome assembly GCA_963210295.1 of Ophion ellenae. Classification (NCBI taxonomy): domain Eukaryota; kingdom Metazoa; phylum Arthropoda; class Insecta; order Hymenoptera; family Ichneumonidae; genus Ophion; species Ophion ellenae. Next base: position 35,889,834 of record OY723390.1, on the reverse strand, counting down.
AGCTGGCGGAAGCAATTGGACGCACCATTAATGAAATGAGTCCGCAATTATGCCAAAATGTTATGGAAATTTTCGTCAAAAGAGTGAACGTTTGCAAACAGGGACGAGGCGGCCATTTATCGGATATTGTGTTCCACACATAAACTCCATGTTTGTACTTTGTATTAGAATCGAGATATTCGTACTTTTCAAATTATATGTTTTATTACTAAATTAGAATGCCAGGTCATTTTGAGACACTCTATAATAAGCAAGCTTGGAATTTGGTGTATGTCATTTCGCCGAAGTGTAAATAATCTTTCTTTTCATAGTGTTAAACATGGCATGGTTAAAAGGGCTCTTTTTTGTCCAATGGGCTAAAGACGACGTTGAAGCTTGCATTGTTGGAGTGCAATGAATGTTTTTCTTCATTTTCACATTTCGTTATTTTTATGCTTATTTGAAGCCTTGTGCAAATTGCGGTCGTAAATTTCTAATAAGAATCCGTAAAAACGTTTGAATAATTTTCAGCTAAAAAAAAGAACAATTGAAAAGAATTGGATTTCGTTGCATTCCAAGGATGCAAACTTCAGATCATCTAAGAACAACGCTGTTGAAGTTCGCATCGCCTCGTTGGAACATAATGAAAATGTACTTCTTAGTTCGTCCAAATTTCTCGGACGTATTTAGATTATAAAAATCACTCGCACGATTTCGTCGGATCTGTATTTGCGATTTAAGACCCAAAAAGATTTCGTACAACGACGAGAATAAACAAATTGAACTAAAAAAGAATTTCCGCTGCGTTCCAACGATGCAATGATGAACTGGAACTGCTATGAGAGTTTGCTAAAAACTTTCGAAAATATTTATATTTATTGTTGTCGGGTCTTAAGGCGGGATATACATTTAGACGGGAAAAATTAAGCAATTTTAAGGGATTTTTTAAACTAAGAAATAATGATTGTACATTTATCGAACTGTAGGTATACTGTAATAGTATATTTAAATATACAAACCAAATTGTTTAAATTCATTTACTATTAAAATTGCGGAGCTGTGGCAGAGTGTTACAGCAAGGTTGCCGCGGCAGTTGCCAATCGACGTGCAGTCTAGATTCCCGTAGACTTTGATTTAAAGAATAATTCAACAATTTTTTCAGTTGGAACATGTAAAGTTTCTATTTGACAGTAATTAAAATGGAGAAAATTCAAATTTAAGAGAATGATACGCATTTACAAAAAAAAAAAAAAAAAATTTCACGCTAAATTTCTCTAAAATTTTGAATAAAACAGTAGTATCGTACCTAATTTTTCAAAAACAATTCTTGTCAACTGGAAGGTAGCAATATCACTAATTCTACCAAGTTTCACCTCAATCGGCTTAATAGTTTCTGAGTAATCCTGCACGCCAATTTTGAAAATTCAGTTTTGACAAAAACGCGTTTGAAATTTGCATAGAATTTGAATTAAATTGCACTGGGTACTTGTGGTAACTAATTACTTAAGTAATCTGTTACAAAGTAATTAAATTATCATTTACAGTGGTAATTGTAATTGTTAATTTAATTACTTTTTGCCCATCTCTGCCTGCCACTCTGCGCCCTCGCTTCCACCTGCAGCGCGCTCCGAATCCGAGCGGTGAGGCACAGCGTTAACGGGCTGTAACGCTTGAAGTTTTCCGAATTTCGCTTTGAAACTTTGGAAAAATATGCTAAATATAGAGATCTATCGTTAAAAAAAAAACGATTTTTTATCGTAAATGTATATCCCGCCTTAAGGCAGGACACCGTTGTAAAATTTTCGAAAAACCGTTTTTTGGAAACACTTTTAAAAAATCATTTGAACCATCAAAAAAATATGACGCATATTCGTTTATAGCTAGAAAAAATCAGTTTTAAAGTGGTTTTCGAGCTATTTTGGGGGTGCGTCTCCGAGGGCTAAGAAGCGCCTTCGGCGATGCCATGCCGGTAGATGCAGTTCTCGACTCTTGCAAGCCTATTATCTTTGGGGAAAAAGTTACCGACTAAAATACTTTTATTTTCTACCAATAGGTGGCATTAGATTACGGAAAACAAATTTCATCAGCTGTAGCGTCTATAAAACCGTTGATTACAAACACGTTTTTCTCAAAACAATGTTTTTGAAATCGGCACGCAGCTGAACTCGGACAATTTTCGTTTAATTGACTTGAAATTTTAACTGTAACTTCTTAGATTGCTTTAACAGTCGAGTGCGAGCGCTTTCTCCGATTAATTGAAAATTGTAAAAAAACATCACTTTTTATATGAAAATTATGGTACCAAAAACTAACTTTTTCAAACTCGTCTCTATTTGTTTTCATTATTTTTTAATTTTCCACATACTTCACTGCTAAAACGAATATAATCAACGAAAATATTTCACTCTTAGTTCCAGGATTAAATTTACGACAGTTTTACTGCGTGCTGCGGAGAGGGTTGGCTGAAAACCAGTAATGCTATAGCGACTCGTGCGCCGCCATATTGTATTATTTTGACAAATAATTTGTTTTACATACTTCAATATAGGGTCAGAGTGGGGTCAGTGGCTCATTTTTTTTCAGAGGTCTATACCTGCCCAACTGTTCACACAATCTCAATGAAACCTTGACTAAACGTGAGGTGGGTTCAATGGCTTCATTTTGTTAAAAGACACTGAACGGCCTGACCCAATAGATATTAGGATGAAAACCATTTAAAAAAAATGGGATTTGATCCTCTGTGTACTTGGTGTACACAGTGAAACATGCCTAATTTCGCCGTCAAACAAAATTTTTAAATCAAACGAAATTTGAAGAAAATTACCCTGATCCACTGTACACTTGTAGGTAATGGAGTGCTTTTCCTTATACAATGGGGAGTATTGTACAGTAAACTATTGAAAAATTAATTTAACAAAAAGACAGCATATTATGAGATCAATCACAATCATTTATTGAATATTAATCAACAATGAGTACCTACCTAATGAGGTAGTACCAGTACCTATCTAAATCACAACGCGAAAATATTCATATTACGGCTCACCTCTGTGTACCTCGAAAAATTGAGCCACTGCGTACCGATCCGCTCTTTTTTTCCAAAGCGGGTACTGACAAGTTTCTATTTTTGTTAGGTTAACAAACACAATGCTCAAATACCGCAATATAGCTGTATATTGCGGGAGAACAATGACTTCGAACATACCTGCCATAGGCAAAGAAGCAAAAAACATACAAACTCAGCTGGTTTTTCAACTTTTGACGCCAAAAATAATATAAAATCACCTCTCACAACCGAATTACGCGGGAGCGACTCACAGACAGGTTCAAACCTATTGGCATCCGAGGGCTCTTCTAATGTGAAAAAGACGCACATATATACATGTCCACTTCTGGGAAACAGAAAAGATTCAGTCTACCCACTGTTGCCACTGTTCCCACTTTGATCCTATACTTAATAAAGCCTGAAAGTTCCTTCGACCATGTATTTTATTCCTTTCTTTAAAAAAATCCAAAGAAAACTTGGACGAAAGCACGAGGCAATAAAATGACTCGTTACGTTCTTGCGTTCGCAGGTCACGCCCACATAGTCGAGCACCTCATAGGGATACCGCATTTCGTGAGTAGAAAGGACAGAATCGACGCCCTCGAGTTGCTCGGTGCGACTTACGTGGACAAGAAGAGAAACATGGTCGGTGCACTGGAGTACTGGAAACGAGCGATGGATGAGAGATATCTCATCGGCCCCGCGATACCAAAACCACCACCTCCACCGGCCGTAGCCGCGTACGATTTTGCCCGTGAGATCGTGGACGCCGAGGCACTCGACGATCTTCTCGCCGATCCCGACGAGATGCGAATGCAGGCCCTCGTCATCAGAGAACGGATCCTCGGGCCTGCTCATCCCGACACCAGTTACTACATACGCTTTCGCGGCGCGATATACGCAGACGCCGGGAAATTCTCGCGCTGCATCGAACTGTGGAATTACGCGCTCGACATGCAACAGAGCATGCTCGAGCCCCTCAATCCCATGACGCAGAGTTCCTTCTTCAGCTTCACGGAACTCTTCAACTTCATGATCGGCGAGGAGGGCAGACAGAACGGCAGAGGACGAAAAATACCAACCGTGGAACGAGAAGAACTCATGAGGGTCTTCAAAAAAGCGGTACACTTTTTTTTTTGCCGACCTTTAAACACGCACGAGAAGTCAATATGCAATGGCGCAATGACTGATCGGAGACTTCGTCACGTGCTTCTTTCAGGTCCTCGAAGTGAAATTGGGCAAACAGATGCTGGACAAAGTGTCAATTCCGGAGCGTGACTTGACGTATCTCGATCGTATTCTTTTTATAACGCTTTATCTGGCGTGTTTGCTGACGCGCCAAATGCCCGAAGCCGGCACGGAGGAATACGTCGAATTGCACAGGGCGATGCACGAACTCGTGCGAATAAACGCGAGAGGGAAGCAGGTGAGACATTTGTCGTCGGTACGGGCAGCGTCCTATTGTAGGGTACAGGGTACAAATCCATGCTTCGAGCCGTTCGTTAAGGGGTTTGGCCACTCTAGAGGCCGAAAAAATAGGCTTTTTGGGAATTTTTTTTTTTCAGACAAAGTACAAAATAATTCGAGATTACAAAAAGGGTTTTTATCATACATATCAGTGACTATACAATAATTTTTTTGAAGCGATTAATTTCAAAATGGCGGCTGTGCAGCGTTTATCCCAAAACTGCATTTTTTAAGTTGGCCGGAAACATAACTCAGACAATTTCCAACCGATTCACTTGTAATGTTGAATATATCTTGAAAAATACATTCTCTATGGAAGTACGTAGGATTTTTTTTATATTGCATAGTTAATTTGTTGTTAACCATTATCTGACGACAATTTTCACTTTCCCAAAAATATGCCTAAAAAATCGTCAGATAATTGTTAATAACAAATGAACTATGCAATATAAAAAAAAAATCCTACGTACTTCCATAGACAATGTATTTTTCAAGATATATTCAACATTTCAAGTGAATCGGTTGAAAATTGTTTGAGTTATGTTTCCGGCCAATTAAAAAAATAGTTTCAAGATAAACGCTGCACAGCCACCATTTTGAAATTAATGACTTCAAAAAAATTATTGTATACAGTCACTGATATGTATGATAAACACCCTTCTTTGTAATCTCGATTTGTTTTGTAGTTTGTCTGAAAAAAATCCCCATAAAGCCTATTTTTTCGGCCTCTAGAGTGGCCTAAGGCCTTAAGGCGAGACATACATTCAGACACGAGAAAAATAAGCAATATTGAGGGATTTTTAAAACTAGGAAATAATTATTCTACAATTATCAAACTTTAGGTATACTTTAATAGTATATTTAAGTATACAAAACAATTTTTTTTTAATTAATTCATCATCAAAATGGCGGAGCTGTAGCAGAGTGTTACAGCAAGGTCGCCGCGGGAGTTGCGAATCGGCGTGGAGTCTAGCTTCCCGTAGACTTTGATTTGCATATAAGTTCAAACATTTTTTCAGTTAGAACATGTATAGTTTCTATGTGACGGTAATTAAAATGAAGAAAATGCAAATTTAAGAAAATGGCACGCATTTACAAAAAAATATCAACATTTCACGCAATATTTCTGTAAAATGTGGATTAAAAAAGTAGTTTTTTTTTCCAATTTTTCGAAAACAATTTTCGTCAAGTAGAAGGTACCAACATTATCAATATTTCTACCAAGTTCCAACTCAATCGGCTTAATAGTTTTTGAGTAATCCTGCACGCCAATTTCGATAATGCAGTTTTGGGAAAAACGCGTTCGAAGTTCACGCCCGCTCCGAATCCGAGCGGTGAGACACAGTGTTGACGGGCTGTAACGTTGGAAGTTTTTCGAATTTCGCTTTGAAACTTTGGGAAAATATTCTACATATACAGTTCTATCGTTTAAGAAAAAAAAATTGATTTTTTGATCGTTGTAAATGTATATGCCGCGGTAAGTGATGTTCCTGGTAAGAAAAATGTGACTAGCAGAAGAATTTTACGATACTGAAGTTTTCATAGTTGGAATGCAACGAAAATGCTCATTTTTTTCTTTACTTCTTCCATTTCATCATTGTCCAAAATCGTTTGTTGCATATTCGACCTATAGATATTAATCCAATATATGTTGCCAAATTATTTACGAGGCCAAAATTTGCCAATAAAAAAATTGGCTAAGAAACTTTCGTTGCGTTCCACCGATGCAAATTTCAATATCGTATAATTTTCATAGCGGCAACCGTTCAGAGAAAATGTAAAAATGTCTAAATCTAGTAAATTTGCGGGAATTTTTCTTTTCCACTTTATCGTTCGGTACGTTTTTAAAAATGAAAAATGTGGCACTTTTACTGAGGTCATATTTGGTTAGGGGGCGTACACAAATTACGTATGGCAAAATTGCCCAATTCCCCCCCCCCCCCCCCCCCCCCAAGGTAACGGGACCGTAACGCTTGGCCAGAACCCTCCCCCCCACATTCCGTTACGTAACGGGTGCTTTGTCGTCAAAAATTGCGATTTTTTTCATAGACATAACTAATCATGAAAGGATCGGGTTTATACTCATTTTATAAAGTATATATTCATCTAGTTTTATACCAATTTTTATGACAAAATCTTAAAAATTAACCGAGATATACGCCTTGATTTGACGACGAAAAGAAAAATTCTCTTTATTATCCCATCGATATCTTTATGGAAGGTTATCTGTAAATGAAAAGTCAACAATTTATCAATATCTATACAAATGTAACTATAGTTATGCGTAGCCGTTTTTAAAATTTTGTTTTTTTTCCAAAATTCCGACAGTTTGGACATTTTTTTCTATTTTCAAGGCCCTTTTTCTGTATTCAAGCAGTCTTTAAAAATAGTAATTATTAAATGTTAAAAACGCGGATACGTACAACCTTGGTCACTGCAATTACAAAAAAGTTTTTTTTTTAATTGAAAATCGGTTGATTAGTTTTTAAGTACTCGCTCGGGCAAGGTCGAAAAAACTAGTTTTGAGAAAAACGCGTTCAAAGTTTTCGTTCCGTGTTTCTTGATATAAAGTTATGTTTTTCCTAGAATATTGATACTTACATTGAAGTATCTAGTCGCGGGCGATATGGCGATTCTTCATCTTCATGATAGTTCACAAAATAATAAGAGCCTGTACTTTGTCTATTGTGAATGATGCCACACCTGCAGGGACTGAGGGCACTAACCGGTCGCGCTACCTGTTCTCACTAAAGTGACTATAACTCCGTCAATTTTCGGACTTGTGAATAAAAATGTTACCAACATATTTTCAATACATGTACTTTCGAGAATGGTAAAAAAAATGTCATTTAAATTTTGCTTGGGGGATGTGGGAAGGCTACTGTGCAAGTTCTTGCACAGTGACTTTCCCCCTTGACTGACATTGCGTATAGAAAGCTGTGAGCTGTCCACGGTAAAATGGCACGCGAGTTTAAAATTAAAAACTTGAACATGCAGAAATTTTGCTATTTCTGGCAGTTTTAAAATCGTGACTAACGCAAACCTTGCGTTAAAATTTGGGGGGGGGGGGGGGGGGCTGTGCGTAAAAATAATTGGAAAAGCAACGAAAAAGTCATTGCATTCCATCGCTGCAAGCTTCAACGTCATCTCCAACTGTAAGTCGATTTTAAAGTTCGAATTTGTCTCATTGACAGGGTCGAGACGTGCTACAAATGACTCAGATAGTGGATTCGGTGAGAACGGGCAAGTTTCCGGCTTGCAAGTTTCCCTCGCCGAATTTAACGTCGGCGTTGCTGAAGGCGGGAGCGGATCCAACGGCGGTCGACGACGACGGCAACACGGCGCTCCATCTCGTCGCGATATCGCGTCCTTGGCGCACCGACATAGCCGAGGTACTCCTGAAGGCCGGTGCGCACATAGACTCGATGAACGGCCAGGATCAAACGTACGAGTCGATATTGGGGAAAAAAGCGAGCTACGTGTCGATAAAGCCCCTTAAGTATACGACTCTGGCGTGTCTCGCGGCGCGCGTCGTAGCCCAGACGCACACGCTATCGTCGGTACCCAAGCATCTCGCGGACTTCGTGCTCATGCACTAGCCAATCCGTTTTCACGGAGTCACGGTAACGACAAGGCAATTCTAGTCGCTACTTATCGACGAGGTAAACAACAGCATCGGCTTTTTCTGTCCTCTGACCAAACCCGCCTCCGTCGCTCCCGTGCCTCTCTCTCTCTCTCTCTCTCTCTTGAGAAATCACCGGTACATTCTGTCCGAATGTTTTTGTCCTACCTCGCCCTCCCCATTTTGCCAAAAGCCACTCCCAGCTCGATGATCGTTGATCGTTGCGTGCAGCGAGCTTAAGTATCGGGAATTATAGCGTAGAAACAAAATTTAAGCTGCTAACTCCTCGAATACTATTTTTTATTTCTCAAGTGTTTTTTTTTCCGACGTATTTTGGTCCGTAGAGAGTTTTCCGATCGATCAATCACCGAGAACACACGGGAGCAAAAGTGTCCAGAGAAATGTACGCTTCTGAATTTTGTCCAACGAGCCACGCGATAGGATATATTTTGTCGAACAGCGATGCTGAAGTTTGCATCGTTAGACTGCAACGAACTTAATTTCTTTCGCCAGATTTCGCCTAAAAAGTCGTTCAAACATTTTTTAAGATATTTATTTAGCGATCTACATTATAAATCTATAAAAAAAAGATCGCCTATAATAATAATAATAATAAAAACGGAACTAGCTTGTTGCGTTCCAACGATTCAAAATTCAGCACCATCAAGAACATGCGTTTCCGAAGCACGAGTGGCTTTTGTTGAATTTTCGTTGTTCGTTCGGGAAGCAACGGTCGATTTCCTCGATTCATGGTGACTGGCAAAATGTCTTCATTGATTAGACATTCGCGTGACGAAGATTGTGAAATCCAGACGAGCTGTCCAAATCGCGATTTCACTGTGGATTGTCGCGGTAACCGAGCGCCGGAAGTATCCATTTTCCGTCGTAGGGGAAAAATAGGCGAGAGGAACGTCGACAGCCATATCGTACAAGTTAACGATCTAGATCTAGTCGTACGAACGTTCATCGGACTTTCCGTCTCTTGATGCCGCTCGTCTGTCGAGTACAATTTTTAACGCGTCAGCGTCTTAGAGTCTCGAGATCCAATTGACGAGCAGCAGCAAGTCGACGTTTGGGACACTCGATTCGTGTGATACACACATTGTGATCATGATCATCGTGCGTAAGAGTGAACATTGTGAATTACGAGAGAGCAAATATTTTATCGATGATAAAAAAAAAAAAGAGCGGACGAGGGGACTTCGAGGAGCGGAAACATGTGTGATTGTAAATCGGGGCCCCCGAGCTTTGTCTAGAACTGATACCGTCGTGTGAATTGTGATAAATTACATTCATATAGATAAATAAATAAAAGAGAAAAGAAAAACAGTGAATACAAAAAAAAAAAAGAAATGACTACGGCATAGGCGTTTATACAGACCCGAGCACGAGAGAGACCGTCCCATTGGTGCAACGTCAATCGTGCGACAAACTGAAGAAACTAAATTTCCGTCTAGATTGCCTTCAAACTGATAACCCAGATTGATTTTTAATTTATTTTAAACCCCTTATCGTTAGCCTTGATATTGTTAGATAAAGATGAGATTACGCTAAACCGATATGCCCCGATTGCGTTTTGACGTGCGCTTTATTTCGCGGATGGGGGAGCGGAGGGCACAACGGATCCTCGTTAATACGCTGAGAGTGAGAGGATTAAAAACCCGATGCGATTCACATTGTAAAGACTGCTAAGAAAACGAGAAATAATACAGGTGTGTCCAATGAATTCTTACGCTGAAGTCATATTTTATCGATCAACCAATCCTACCTATTCACTTTATTTCATCAACATAAATGTACAATGTCACGTTATTGTTTTAAGGCCCTAGGCCACAGTAACGGGTATAAAATCGTGTGCGAATTTAACAATTTTTTTTCGTGTAAAAAAGTGATTCACACGTAAAATTAATTACACATCTATTTAGTATGAATATCACGCTGTTAGAAAATATATTTTTTACGATGTACAAAATGGCCGACTACTCGAAACTTCTCGAAACAGCGTTTTTCCAATTGGCGTGACAAATAACTTCAACAATTTTCACTCGATTTACTTCAAATTTAAAAGTTACGTTCCTAATTGCATTTCGCAGAGAAGTACGTACGGAATTTCTGATTAATCGAAAAAATTTCATTTTATGAGCAGTTTATGAGCAGATATAACGAAATTTTTCACTGAAAACTTATTTCTTAAGTTCACATACCTACAACTTTTGAATAAAACAATCTTTTTTAAATTCCGTACGTACTTCCCTAGGTATTCTAATGTAGATTGACGAGAATTTTTGTTTTTTGTTCTAGGTAAAAAATTGTCGATGCTAAATGTCACGCGGAGCGCCTAAAAAATGATAACAAAAGAAAATATTAGTAGTCGGCCATTTTGTACATCGAAAAAAAATATATATTTTTTCGAACAGCTCGATATTCATACTAAATAGATGTGTAATTAACTTTATGAGTGAATCACTTTATCATGCGAAAAAAAATTGTTAAATTCGCACATGATTATATACCCGTTACTGTGGCGTAAGGCCTAAAAAAAATCTTACGAAGGAAATACTGTAACAGAAAAAACTTACCATTCCTCGAATGACCAAGACGAGATCAGTTGATTGTCAAGTTTCCTGGAAAAATCAGTTTCACTGTTATAACGATGCAGTTGCTCTCGCCCGAATACATTTTTATTGAGCCCTTGAAAGGTTGAGGAAAAAAGCCGATAAAAATTGTGTGAGAATGATATAAGTGAAAAAAAATAACCATACGCAAATTAGATTACTATTCAAACGGGGGAAAAAACACGAAGCGGAAGAAAATCATCCACGATCAGCTGAGAAAAGAAATTCGAAGATGAAACTCAACAGGGCTTCCGAAAATAAAACATCTTTGAAGAATCTGCTTTTACAAGGTTACAGGAGCACTTTGTGTGTGTGTGTGTGTGTGTGTGTGTGTGTGTGTGTGTGTGTCTCTCGAAAGAATCAACTCTCGCTCCTTTCAATAAATAGCGTGAAAAAATCATGTCAAATTCGAGCACTCTGACACAAGTGGTAGCTCGATAGATTGCAGTTGCCAAAGTACGTTCAACTTTAGTAGCAACCTCAGAATGGACATTTTTGTCCTCGTTGAGACTACTTTGTACTGAGCTGCTTTTCATCTGCGACTGCAAAGTGAAGATGACGTTGAAGTTTGCATCGTTGGGACGCAACGATTTTTTTTCTTAATTTTCCATTTTTTTTCTTCTACGCATATCTAGAGCCTTTTTTTGCGAATCGTGGTCGTTAACTCTAATCTAAACTCTAATCTAATGCGTAAAAACGTTCAAGTGGTTTTCGCAGCCGACAAAAATTCGAACAGTTAAAAAGAATTGATTTTCGTTGCGTTCCGATGCAATCTTCAACATCATCAAGTGAAGACCGTTTTTCTCGCTGGACATCTCAGAAGCACGTGGACTCACCGGTAGATCTAAGCCACTTCTTTTGTCACAGGTGCAGTATATTAGCAATCTGGGCATTTCAGGCGGCAGAAGATTCCTTGGTGGCTTTTTTCGACGCGACTTTATGGAATATGGTTGGCGTTTTGTGGAAAACGGCCCACGCATCTTTGCGATAATTATTTGTTAGCTAATGCTTCGTATGCTGGCTTCATCGCTTGTTACACATCGAAATGCTGACTTGTCGTTATTCTCCGCCAATGCGCCAGCCATTGTAGCTTTGGTATCTTTTTTTGCGTATTGCCCAATTTTTTTGGCACTTAGGCGCCAATATCACTAAAATATTTTTGAATATCGTTAACAGGGATCCGTAATCGTAAAGCAGTCCTATCGCCAAGCTTTAATCTATAGGATTTTTATAATTTTTTTTGAGCTTCACTAAATATATTAATAATCGTCTCTGGGAAATTTCAGGGTCGTTTATCGACCTAATTGCAGAGAAAATAAATATTAAAATTGCGTATTTTTGTGAAGGAATTTATTATATAAACTCTGCCTTTGTAGTTTAGGGTACTCTTATCGCTTCACACTAGTCATACCACTGATCATACTTGAGACTTGTACAATTTATATTTGTAACATATAAAAAAACAAAATTGTAATAAGTGAATGTTCCATGTGTAAACTGTTTAATTAAGGGGCCAGTCCACTTTGAAAATTAAAAAAAATCGAAAGCAAGCAAGACTTAAAGGAATCGACGATGATGAGCAATCAAAAGGGATTTTGTACGGTGCAGGAATTGCCGATTGAGTTTAGGTAAGAGTTTTTATAGCATAAACTTCAAATGCGTTTTTCTCGAAACAACGTTTTCAAAATCTAGCTCCATCGTATCTCTAAAACTAATGAAACGATTCTCTTGAAATTTGAACCACATATTGTAAACATGATTGGCAAGAAGATGACCCTCGATGGTTTTAAAATTTTTATTTTTACTCTTTTTTTTGCGAAAAACTGCGGGAAAAAACGCGTTTTTTTTTACTTTTTTCGTTTTTCATCTGCCATTTTTTTATTTTTTGATAAAACTATATTCAAGGGTCATTTTGTAGCTGGTATCATACTGAATCTAATGGACTTTGATTTTTTGTTTCAGACAAGCCGTTGCCGAGTTGTGATGGAGCTACCTAGCCCACCTATTTTTGAGGCGTTACGTTAAACTATAGTTTTTGTACTTAAAAATGAATAAAAACGAATTTAATTTTGTTTAATGTATTTCAAGACTTTATCAAGCCCGACAACTTCTATATTCATGTCTTTTATAAAATCCTCAAAAAAAATTCGCGAAAATAGCCTTTTTTTCGGGTCTCCAAAGTGGACTGGCCCCTTAATGTTCACATTTAATTAGAAGAGTGAAAAAATAGTTATTTCAACAATTCGCGCAGTATTTCTAGGTTTGGTATTTGGCAATATTGGTTCTATCTCCGTCTCTTTTTTACTCAACCAGCAGAGTATAACCGCCAAGCTTTTCAACGTCGATCTGTCAAAAGAATGTCAGGTGCGGGAAATATAAAGCATTGTATTCGGGCCACGACTGGTAAAAAGCGTGGAAAATTTGTGTCGCCGAAATATGTCGATTAAAAATGAAATATGTGTGCAAATTCGAATGAGTGAGATGAGGTTAGGACTACAGTCAGCTGTTGCCTTGCTGTCACGTCTCTTTATCGTAAAAAGTGGTAATAAATCCAAATTAAACTTGATATCACATAAAAATTAGGTCAATAAGCGTATTTTTATCTGAGAGCGCTGGATTGCTACAAGTGTTAAGTATGTAAATCTGATTATTTTTAAGAATCTGACGGATTCCCACTATTATATGCACTTTTGTAGCGACCGGAAATTGGGTTTTTGTATGTCGTCTCCGAATTCCATCACAAAAATACGCAATTTTAATTTTTCTTTTATGTGTAATTAGGTCCATAAACGACCCTGAAATTTTACAGAGACGATTATTAATATATTTAGTGAAGCTCAAAAAAAAATTATGCAAATCCTATGGATTGAAGCCTGGCTATAGGACTACCTTAAAGGATTGCACTATCGAAAAATGCAAGAAACAGAAATCGATCCCCTTGATTGTTTTTTTTACAACTGCAGAGGTTAGTTTTAAGAATCACCAACTTCAAGTGAAATCGGCAAATATTGTTGAGTCGTTCAAGTTAGAAAGTGAAGAGCGAATTTCCCATGTAAATCAAACGGAGGACAAAAATGATCGATCGCTACCACTCAGGCTTGAGCTGAAAATTCGAATTCGGCATGGATTTTTCAACACCCCATTCTATCGTTCAAAGCGTTCAAGAAACGATCTTTTAGACGGACCCTCGTGTGTGTGCGCGTGCGTTCAAGAAACCCAAACTCGACGTAGCGAAAGAAACGTCTCTGATTCAACAAAAATCGACCGGGATGAATTTCCATTTCGAGTTTTCACATTCAACATTCGTTAACATCGATTGAACTTGGATCACCGCATTCTCAACGAGGTATGTCGATATCGAATCGACATACTTGTTATATACGTGTATATATTTGATAAACTCAGAGTGGACCTAGTGAAAGACAAGTTATTATCAATCTGCACAAAAATTGACCAGAACGAACTTCCATTGCGGCTTTTTACATTCAACATTCGATAACATCAATTGAACTTCGATTATTTCGTCCTCAACGCGATATATCTCGTTGACAAATCGATCCACCTGCGACCATGATGTATTTTTTTACCTCGTTTATTACGTTGTAGAGCAGCACGAACAAACAGCTCCGCCAATTTGTAGATGTACGTCAACATTTGTGCAGTAGCCATCATTCAGAAGAACTCAAAAATGGAATAAGAACAATACGAGCCTTTTATCCATTATGGGTATGAATATTGTTTTTTTCCCTTTAAATCGGACATAGCCGAAGAAAATTGATAATATTCCAGCCACGACGGATTTACTACAGGCCATATACAAGGCAACGGAGAACGAATAAGGGCAGAAAAAGCTGTAGAAACCGATTTCCAAAAATAAACTCGTTGCCGGCTGTGATAACACGATCAGAATATCTTCAATCCACGAGCAAGAAAAAGAAACTTACCATCGTGCGAATTTTCCGAGTGCACAAAGACAATCGCGCAAGTTTCCTCGATTGCCCAAGTCGATAAACGATTTTATCGTCGGCTCCGAGACTAACTCGAGAGAAAAAACATTCAAGATTGAGAAGTACGAGATACAAGTTGTGATGGATTCGAAAAAGGATTCTAAAAGACCCCCGCAACGCGATAACACCGAATCAACAAAGCGTATTAATTTCGTTTGATTCTCCATTGAACCGAATATCGATATATCACATTACAGAGACGGATAAAAACTTTGGGGCGAGCGGGAAGGAGTGAAATGAAATGTTTTAAAACGCCTGGTTTTAATAATCTCACCTGCGGACGAACGAGAGCTTCGGACTTCCAATTGCCAAGAATTATTGGAGCAAAACACTTTTTTTTACCCCAAAATACATTCGAAAGATGGAATGAAAGAACGACAATTTTCTTCACGTTATTCGCTCACTTGTTCCTCGCTGGACGAAACTGAAATTTTCTTTCGAATGTAAATTTAAACAAAACAAAATAAATATAAAAAATACAGAACTGGCACGTCTCTGAGAAGAATCGCGCGCGCGCCTCCGCGACAAATGGTAAATTTACACACAAGAGCAGAGAGAAATAAAATAACACAAAACGAGGCCGATGTACATACGTAGTCAAATTGAATCTGAATTTTATTCAATCACTGATCACGATCACGTGGTTATACAGGGAATTATACAATGCGCAAAAAACTGCCCTCTCGAGAGTTCGTTGGAAGAAAATATGTTTACCAAAGAAACGAGACAAAAGTATGAAGGGAATAGAGAGAAAAACAAATGACTATACTTCCAGGACTTGTGAACAAAGTGGACCAACCAACCTCGCGATATTTCGCGCGATCGACCGATAGACCTTTGCAATTTACAGAGTAAATCAGTACAAAAAGGAAAAGCGCAAGAAAATATACTCGTCTTTTTTCGCAAAATTGTTTGGTAAACATACTAGCGTACATCAAGAATACGGCGGAAAACGCTCTACACTGACTGGCCGAATGATACTCTTTCTTTTCGTTTTCTTTCTTTTTTCCGAACAATCTTCGAGATCCACGGATCGAGACGAACTCACCTCAGGAATAAAAAAAAAAGAGAAAAAAAAACGTCGCTTCCGATAAACGCCTTGCATTTTAACTCTCCGCCTATCCGATGTTGCGACACATAAAATCGTACATTTAGCCTGGATTTAAGGAAGTGTGACTATTAGGTTTTTGTTTTTCTAGTCGAATCAATCTCGAACTGGGAAGATTATTTCTCCTTTTATTAAGAAAACTCGACGACGTTTTGCCTCCGACGTATCGAATCGATGCCTTTTTCGTCCTAGTTTCGAGCGAATGCGCGTTATACCGAATCAATATAGTTATTGTTACTCGTGATGCAATAAACAAGTATTTTGCTCGCCGATGTCGTGCGATAAAAATGTGACTCCTCGGAAGCAAAGAAAAGAGCAAGCTTTTTCGAGAAAAATGCGCGTTGTCTCGAGCGATTATGTAAAAGGTCCTAAAATAATCTTCCTCGGGTACGAACTGATCTCATAATTACCTCAATGTTCGTACTTTCTTAAATGACAAAATACAGCGAGCATAATCTAATGGCGATAGCTTGAGACACACGAGTCCAGGAGAGACGCAAATATGATATTCCACATTGAATAAACGTCGGAAAAGTCGTTTGAGTAACAATCTCTAATACCGCTCGAATTTCCCACCACGAGGCTCGTCTTCGCGTTCTCTCGTCTCGTTATTCTTTCTCTCTCTCTCTTCGTTCTCAAGAATCATCGTGGCAATTCTACGAGGTACACACCTTATCATCTAGATTGAGTAATTCAAAGACAATCGCCTAAATAATGAAACCTATCGTAAACCGTGTAGAACTTTGTGAACCTAGAGCTAAAACTGTTTAATGAGTCAATTATTGGAAAAAAAAATGGCAAAAAAAAAGTATTTGCGAGATTCGATTATCTCGAATCGTACGATAAAAAATATCGTTGATACATCACGCGTCGTTGGACAGGAAAGATATATATGTATATATTCCTTTGACCGCGGGTTTTATCCGTCGAAAGATAAACGAGGAAATATGCGGTGGTGAACGAAGATGCGAATAACGATGAGATCCAGCGGAAATGTGACGACAACGTTCACCCAATTTTTTTTCCGTTCCTCCCCCACCCCACCCCCCCCCCCTCGAACTATCGAGAAAATCTGGCGATATTCTACAAGTTATAAATTACTCCTGGCGCCCGGGGGAGCCGAGGACCGACCACTTTCGACGAGATATACGGTTTTTCAAACATCCAACCGGCCCAACACGAACGCTGCGGGAGAACGTCATCTACCGACCGCCGCCCCGATATCCCGCGATGACTTATCGCTTGTTTCTTAGCTTTTCCGTTTACTCTTTTTTTCTTTTTGCAACTAGCTTGGAGACACTTTTGCTGTGAGTTCACTGAACAGGTTTTTTGTTTTGTTTTTACCTTCGTACTGGATCAAGAACTTAGCAGAGACGCACCTCGATCGTCCTCCCGTCAAGACGAGCACGGTTCATGATAGCTGTGCGGTAGTGGTTAAGGAACAACATTTCGGACGATCGTGATCATTTGTCGAACGGATACGACGTCGTATATCCACGCAATCGAATTTTCAGTTACATTTCACAGAAAGGGGCCGTCCATAAATTACGCAACGGACCGTAACGCTTGGCCAGAACCCCCCCCCCCCCTATTTCGTTACGTAACGGGTGCTTTGTCGTCAATAATTGCGATTTTTTTCGTAGACAGAACTAATTATGAAGGGATCGGGTTTATACTAATTTTATGAAGTATATATTCATCTAGTTTTATACCAATTTTTATGACAAAATCTTGAAAATTAACCGAGACATATGCCTTGATTTGACGACGAAAAAAAACAAATTCTCTTCATTGTCCCATCGATATCTTTATGAAAGGTTATCTGTAAATTGAATGTCAACAATTTACCGATATCTATACAACTGTAGCTATCGTTATGCGTAGCTATTTTTTTATTTTGTTTCTGTTTTACACAATGACGACAGTTTGAACATTTTTTTTCTATTTTCAAGGCCCTTTTTCTGTATTCAAGCAGTCTTTGAAAATAGTAATTATCAAATGTTAAAAACGCGGATACTTACAGCCTTAGTCACTGCGATTACAAAAATGTTTTTTAAAAAATTGAAAATCGGTTGATAAGTTTTTAAGTATCCGCTCGGACAATGTCGAAAAAACTAGTTTCGAGAAAAACGCGTTCAAAGTTTTCGTCCTGTGTTTCTTGATATAAAGTTACGATTTTTTCTAGAATATTGATACTTACATTGAAGTATCCAGTCGCGGGCGATATGACGGTTCTTCATTTTCATGATATTTCGCAAAATAATAAGAGCCTGTACTTTATCTATTGTAAATGGTGCTACACCTGTAGGAACTGAGGCCACTAACCGGTCGCCGCTACCTGTTCTCACTAAAGTGACTATAACTCCGTCAATTCTCGGACTTGTGAATAAAAACGTTGCCAACATATTTTTCAATACATGTACTTTCAAGAATTGATTTTAAAAAATGTCCTTCAAACTTTTCTTGGGGGATGTGGGAAAGCTACTGTGCAGGTTGCACAGTGATTTCCCCCCTTAATTAACATTGCGTATAGGAAGCTGTGACCTGTCAATGGTAAAATTGCACTCGGGGTTTAAATTAAAAACTTGAACATGCAGAAATTTTGCTATTTCTGGTAGTTTTAAAATCGTGACGTAACGCAAACCTTGACCCCCCCCCCCCCCTCCCCCCTATGTACGTAGACCGTAACGCCTGGCCGAACCCCCCCAATTGCGTTACATAATTTATGGACGGCCCCAAAAGGACGCGAATAATGACCACACAGAATTCCAATTTATGCAAGTGATATTCTGATGTACAGGGTTGTTACGCGTTATTGACGTAGAATGTTTTTGACTTTTCCAAGATTAAATACAGATTTTGCAAAAAATTCAGGTTTTGCAAATGACCCAGATCAGAGTCAAATAAATAACACGTTGTTTTTATCAAATATATATTTTTTTAAGTTAAAGACCATAACAACGCTGCTTAAGAGAAATAGCATGTTCCAGAATTCTTACGAAAACAAGCACGTTTGATATCGCCGCGAAAACTAGCATGTTTCGGCTTCCGACACGAAAACTGGCACCTTTCGATGTTTAACGCGAAAACTAGCACGTTTCGGCTCTCACCACGAAAAGAAGCAGATTTCGATATTCACCGCGAAAAATAACATGTTTGAGTAGCACTGGAATCGTTTCCGACGTTTCTTCCGTGCTTTTTTACGCCTTGCCTCTATTTTTTTACTCCAATTCCTTCGACCGCAATCGGAAATTTACGATTTTTTCGGACCTCTCAAAAACTTTTAATTGGACTTCAATTAAAATTGCAAGTATTCGGGAAATATCCATTCAACCTTACGTTCATACAATCCACGTTATATATGATTTTCACCAAGGACGAGAGGTGAAAATCTTTAAAAAAAAAAAAAAACGTGGATGATGTTCGAATGTTCCAATTAAAACAGACGTCAGATAAAAAATTGCCTCTTGCACCAAGAAAAAAAATGTACAGGCAATGCTTGACAGAGGTTTAATTACAATAGAACATCAGCAAGATTTTTCAAACATATTCGACGATAACCATCTGTAAGATTACAGTAAATTTGCTGAATGATTTTATCAATAACGTTATTTTTTTCATAGAAAATCACAATAAATATTTCATTTTATCTACAATTTCGATATTGCTTTTTTTTTATAAAAATTGATACTATCGATTTTAATTGACAATTGTTATCAAAATGTTAATAAAAGCAACAAGTATAAAATTAAAATGTCATTACGCAAAAAAATTGTCACATTAAAAAAAATACTATATAATGGTTTATTTTTCCAGATTTTTACCTGAGCACGGAGGACTTTAAATTCTCATCAGAACTCTTTTTGGTTAGATTGTACGAGCGATGAGATCTTTAAGGTTCTAAACTTACTCCTTTTACACTAGTTTTTATAGTGAAAATCGAACAAGCTAGTTTTCGCGGTGAATATAGAAACGTGCTAGTTTCCGTGGCGAAAGCATAATCATTCTAGTTTTCGTAAGAACTTTGAATCGTGCTACTTTTCGTGAGCAGCGTCGATAAGTTGAGTCTCGTTTCAACCATACTAGTATTTGTAAATGATACAAAGTGTACGGGAAAAATGATATACGTAGAAATAGCAATGAATCATTTTTGTGAAAAGAAATACATTTTTAACCGGAATGAAAAAAAAAACAAAGGAAATTCTCAATTCTATTATCTCAACATATTTTTCTATTGAAAAGTTATGTTGAACTGGATAACATAATTTTTTTTAGGATCAAATATTCGGAAATGTTAAAAATTGAAATAAAATTTAAGAAACTGAAACTCGAAAAATAATTTAAGCATTGTAATGTAAAAAATACATTAAAAGCAAATGCAGCACCTGTTCTTTATAATAAACAGAATTTTTGATGCCGGTGGCAATAAATAAAAAATAAATATAAACACTTATCTATAATAATAATGACGTGGTTGTGTATCGGCAGATCGAATGCAAATGTGTAGAGCTTTACAGAAAATTAGTTTTCAGTTTTTTCATTTTCAATGTTTGGCACTGACATAACTTTCTTTGTATATAATGAAGAATAATATAAATATGAAAAATATACAAAAATAGTTATTTTTATACTGTACAGTTTTTTTATCAAGTCAGTTTCATTTTTCGTAAGTCTTGCAAAAAATAAATTCTGAGAACATTCCAGAGAATTTCCAAAATTCCCTGTTTTTCCTCGATTATTCCAGGAGGAAAGAAATTCCCCGAGTTTTGCCGGTTTTCCCTAAGCGTAACAACCCTGAAGTACATTATTTCCCGGCCGATACGATTATTCCCAAATCGTAAGTTTTTTTTGAGCCATGCAACTGAGATAAAAATTGAGCGTGGGCGTATTTTTGGTTATTTGGAAAGGATACAGACTGCGCGTTCGGCGTCCCATTCCGAGGCGAAACGCACCAAGCCCATGTCCGTGCCGCGCATCTCGGCGAACTTAACGTCGCCAACGTCCTGGAATTTGTCGCGCAACATTTGCCACGTCGTATTTGGAGGCAGCTGCAACGAGAGACGAAATATCAAAATAATAGGGTAATGAATGTTGAAGTTTGCATCGTTGGAATGCAACGAAAATTCTTAATTTTTTTATTTCCTCGTTTTCATTATCATTCAGAATCTTTCCTTACATACTTAGGCTGATCATATCTAATGAGGATCCTGAAAAATGTTCGAGTGATTTTGGAGGGCTTAGTGCGCCAAAAAATAGGGCTCCGAAACTTTCGTTGCCTTCCAATGATGCAAACTTCAATATCATAATTTTGTACGTTTCCAGTTGTTTTTTTTTGTCAAATCATGGTCGTTACGCATTATTGACTCAGATATTCCCTGACTTTTCCAGGTTTTGAAAATATTCGAAGGATTGCAGTTTTTTTCAAGTCGGTTTAATTTTCTTTTGCGAAAAGTGAATTCTGGAAAAAATCCAGAGAACTTTTAGAATTCTAGGAAATCTTCAAACTTCTAGCGGATTTTCAAAATTCTAGGGATTTTCAAAAGATGTAGGGGTTTATTAAAATGCTGGGAAAATTTAAAGACGGGATTTTTCAAAATTCTAGGGGATTCGCAAAATTCTAGGGGATTCGCAAAATTCTAGGGAATTTGCAAAGTTCCGAAGAATTTCCAAAATTCTAGGGAATTTTCAAAATTCTGGGGGATTTCCAAAATTCTAGGGAATTTCCAAAATTCTGGGGATTTTTCAAAGTTCTAGGGAATTTTCAATATTCTACAGTTTTCCACATTCTAAGGAATCTTTGAAATTCTACAGAATTTTTTAAATTCCAGAGCATTTCCAAAATTCCCGACCTTTTCCCTGATCATTCCAGGAGGAAAGAAATTCCCTGAGTTTTCGCGGTTTTCCCTGTTTTCCATATGCATAACAGTCATGGAAATGGAAACACTTTTCATCTACGGAGTATTCCAAAATCCACCAATTTCCGGTTATTTTACGATAACTTGTCAAAGGAGTTTGAATCAGATAAATTTGTCAAAAAGACTCACGTTTCCTATAAGAATCGTATCAGACATAGGGCGCGAGCCATTGCTGTTCTGTCTGTTGCTGTTTCCTCCTTGATTTTGATTGTTGGAGAAAACGCCGCTTCCACCGGAAACGCGATCACCGTCGCCCCGATTGAAGCCGCTCACGTCGAATTCGCGGTTGACCCCGTAATTCGAGTTGCCGAAAGCGTTGCTACCGCCGAAATTAAGGCCCGAGTCGCCGTCCATTTTCGATAGTCCACGCGGAGCAAAGGAATTGTTAGCCTGGCTGTTGGCGAGCGAAGCTTGAAGATTCGAGAGCCCGACACTGCCACCGAAGTTGTTCAAGTTCGACGCGAGCTCGTTCGTCAGCGAGGAATTCAGGAGGGAACTGGTCGCGAGATTCGCGCCCAACCCACCGGCCGCGAGACTCGCTTGAAGTGCCGCTGCGTTTGAATTCGATAGTGCTGATGCTGGAAGAAAATTGCCTTCGACATAGAAGTAAGGATAGGTGTGTGTGTTTATATATTTATATAAATATACAGAAATTTGGAAGTTCGTAATTTTTTTATCACAAAGCCGAATCTGCGGTATACTTGCAAATGTTAAAAAAAAAACGTTTTCAAAAACTCAGTGAATATTTGATGTGTTTATTCAACTTTAATATTTAGTTCATTTATTCATATATTTCTTTTATATTCAAGAATTTTTAAAATTTGTCGAATTTTTAATGCTCTGACAACTCTACGAATAATAAAACTCATTACCATTATGAGTTATAATTTTTTCTCTGTTAACTTTGAATGAAAAAACTATTAAAATAAACAGAAAATCAATTATACTAGAATAGAAATCAAAATTTATTCATGGGCCTGATCCGCGTTAATGTATTCATTTTTGTTTTTTCTCCTTTCGAAGTAAAGATTCGGTAATGCAAACTTACCCAATTGTGCGGGCACGACGTTGTTAAGACCGCCGGCAAAGGCATTGGTCGCTGTCAAAACCGGAGTTGAGATGGGATTTACGACCGGTGGATTATTCGGCTGAACATTGGGAATATTTCGAGCAACGTCGGTAAGCCTGTTGCCACCGGCCCCAAGGCCCATACCGATGCCCTTGAGTCCCTCGGGCAACTTGGGCGGCATGTCAGGCTCGTTGGCCCTATCCAGGCGAACGGTCATACGGCGATCGAAGAGTTGCTGATTGTGCAGCATAGAGATCGCCTGAACGGACTCGACCGGATGATCGTACTCGACCACGCCGAAACCTCGCGACTTGCCGTCCTTGTCCTTGCCTAGCTCGACGTGCAAAACTTTACCTGCGAGCTTGAACACCTCCAGCAGTTTCTTCTCGTCAACTTTGTAGTCCAACTGTGATGGGGAGCGAGAATATTTACATTTTTTTGTCATTAGGGTGGACGATGTAGAACCAACAGCTGGTCGAAAGAACTTTTTTCTACGATAATGTTATTTCAATACCCAAAAAATCGTAATATGATAAAGTATAATTTTACATGTGCGTTATGGCGGGATACACATTTAGACAGGAAAAAAAGCAATATTGAAGGATTTTTTAAACTAAGAAATAATTATTCTACAATTATCAAACTTTAGGTATACTTTAATAGTATATTTAGGTATACGAAACAATTTTATTTAATCAATTCATCATTAGAATGGCGGAGCTGTGGCAAAGTGTTACAGCAAGGTCGTCGCGGGAGTTGCGAATCGGCGTGCAATCTAGCTTCCCGTAGACTTCGATTTGCAAAAAAGTTCAAACATTTTTTCAGTTAGAACATGTATAGTTTTTATGTGACGGTAATTAAAATGAAGAAAATGCAAATTTGACAAAATGGCACGCATTTACAAATAAAAAACATTTCACGCACCATTTGTGTAAAATGTGGATTAAAAAAGTAGTTTTTTTTCAATTTTTCAAAAAACAATTTTCGTCAAGTAGAAGGTACCAATATTATCAATATTTTTACCAGGCTTCAACTCAATCGGCTTAATAGTTTTTGAGTAATCTCGCACGCCAATTTTCGGTAATGCAGTTTTGAGAAAAATGCGTTTGGAGTTCACGCCTGCTCGGAATTCGAGCGGTAAGGCACAGCGCTGACGAGCTGTAACGTTTGAAGTTTTTTGAATTTCTCTTTGCAACTTTGGGAAAATATTCTACATATATACACTACCGCTCAAAAGTTTGGATACACCCGTCAATATTTCTTGGCGCACTAAAAGTTAGACAGCTCCGTCAAAAAAATAGATAACCAAATTTAACGAACGGCGTTTTAAAGGGAACCAATTCAGCTTTGTTTCGCTTTTTTGAAATATTTTTTGATTTTTTTTCGACCCGGTACGCACTTTTGAACGTATCTGGTTTTCGGCTTTTTTCGACCATCGAGAATTGGGCGCATAACTTATGGACATTTTTGTCATTTTTATCCATGATAATCTTGAAAGGCGTAGTAGAAGGTCTATTTTCGTTTTTTTTAAGTTTCGTACAATTTTTATAAGCAAAGTTATTTCATTTTTTGTTAAAAAACACAAATTTTGGCCAATGCAACGTAACTCAAGAACTATAGGGTTTACGAGGAAATGTCATAGATGTCAAAAGATGCATAAGTTTATACTGGATCACCTGGAATTTTAAAAGAAATTTCCTGTAAGATTCTTGTTTGGACTATTTTCGCTCGAAACTCTGATGAGTAGGATGGCTTAAGTCGAAACGTATGACAAAATATCAGGAGGCGAAACTCTTTCAATTTTCGATTTTATTTTTGCTTGCATTTTTTTAGATTAAAAAAATCACTTTTTTCAGGTCTAGGCGCTTTTGAAACTTGTAAAAAAAGTTTTTAATAAAATCTGAAAAAATTCCAACATATTTAAAACGAAACACTGCAACATTTTCTCCTCTTGATATTTTGTCTCTAATTTAATCATTTTCGAGATACGCCGTTCCATTTTTGGACGAGTCTACGAGTTTCGGCCAACAAAATTTCGAAAAAAATTCTGAAAAAATGCAAGCAAATATAAAATCGAAAATTAAAAGAGTATCGCTTTATGATATTTTGTCCTAAATGCCATACTTTTCGACTTAAGCCATCCTACTCATCAGAGTTTCGAGCGAAAATAGTCCGAAAAAAATATCACAAGAGAATTCTTTTAAAATTCCAGGCGATCCAGTATAAACTTATGCAACTTTTTACGTCTATGACATTTCCTCTTAAACCCTATAGTTTTTGAGTTACGGTGCATTTGCCAAAATTTGTCTTTTTTACCATAAAATGAAATAACTGTGCGTAGAACAAATCGTACGAAACTTAAAAAAAAAAAAAAAACGAAAATGGACCTTCTGCTACCCCTTTCAAGATTATCATCGATAAAAATGACAAAAAAATTCCCGTAAGTTATGCGCCCAACTCTCGATGGTCGACAAAAGTCGAAAAACAGACACGTTCAAAAGTGCGTTCCGGGTCGAAAAAAAATCATAAAAAATATTTCAATAAAGCAAAACAAAGCTGAATTGGTTCCCTTCAAAACGTTGTTCGTTAAATTTGGTTATCTATTTTTTTGACGGAGCTATTTAACTTTTAGTGCGGCAAGAAATATCGACTGGTGTATCCAAACTTTTGAGCGGTAGTGTAGTTCTATCGTTTAAAGAAGAAAAAAAAAAGAAATCGATTTTTTGATCGGTGTAAACGTATATCCCGCCTTAAGGGATAACGCAGCTCTAGGATTTTGGAAAAATAGTTTATTTTTGGCTTAAAAAATGCTTTGGGGTCATCAAAACAATATGCAATTGGTCCTGCAGCGAAAACATTTTTTAAAAGGTTCAATTATCGATTTTGCCGCAGCGTCTCGTACAACTTTAAACGCGTTTTTCTCGAAACCACTTTTTTCAAACTGGGAGGAGGGATTACTCGAACACCTTTGCATGGATCGATTTAAAATTTTGATAGTAGCTTTACAATTGCATTCTCTATGGGAGTACGTAGCCGTTCTTTGATTAAATGTTAACTTTTTTTTTATAAACAATTTACTGCTTATTTTTTCAAAATTTGATTTAAAAAAATCCTTACGTAGTCCCATAGCTAATAATATATAGATTATAATTTTTTGTTTGTTTTTGTTCCAGGTCTTATACTTTACGAGAAAACCGTTCTCCCGTGAAGCTATTTGTAAAAAACACGTTTTTCAAGATGGGCTCTGTCGCCGTCATTTTGTATGAAAATTATAATTTTTTTTTTAAATACTTCAATATGTGTTTAATAAACCCTCTCAAGAGAAATCCAATTCCTTTTCTCATACTTCTAAAATAAATTGTCAAAGTTAGGCCTTATGTTCTGCCACTAGAGTGGTATTATCCCTTAAGATCACGTGATCGACCTGGTTTTCCGATTGTCCTAAAAGCCTCACCCCTTAAGGGATTTTTGTTTAGTCAAAATCTGCCAAAAGAAATTTCGACACATAAATTTCAGACTCTTACGATCTAAAAATCAACCTTATAAATCTCTCGACTTTATATTCCTTCGTGCAGCCTTAATAGCCTGCAACGTTAAGTTTCTGAATACAAGCGACAGAGTACATTGAAGCATATGAAAAATATTAAGCAGAGCTCTAATAACAATGTGCGCGCCGGTACTACATTAAAACCGTGCAATAAAAAATTTGCTAATTTTTGCAAGTATACGTACATTGGCGACGAAAACTCTAGTGACTAGAGGTCCATTGATTCCCAGGGATTCCAGGAACTGTGTACTAAGACCGTAAGTGTTTCCGAACTTGTTATCTCCAGATCCGCCTCCGCCGCCACCACCGCCGCCGCCGCCACCTCCTCCACCGCCTCCTCCTCCTCCGCCGCCGCCGCCACTGTTTCCTCCGCCTATGTTCAGTGCCGGTATATTCTGTCTGCCCATTCCAGAGCCTCTCGGCGCATCCCTGAATCTATCTTCTCTCGGTCTGTCGTTGTTTCTGGAACTCGCCAGACGTCCGTACTTGTCTCGCTCCACGTCATAGTCCTGAACGAAAAATTACAGTTCCCTCATTTCTATGTCTTGCGATACAATTTATTCCCACTGTCTCCCTGATTCGTAAAACGTAAAATATTTAGGCTAGCTGTGAAAATAAAAAGTTCTCCAAGCCAGAAAATACCAATAAACCAAATTTATCCATCTTGGTCAAATATTTCAAAGCCTGTCTGAAACTCGGTAAATCTTAGTTGCCACATAATATAAAAATCAACGACGTTGTAGTTTGCATCGTTGGAATGCAACGATTTTTATTTATTTATTTCTATCATTATCCAAAACCTTTTTTGCAAATTAAGGTTGCAAATCTCTATTGATAATACGTAAAAACCTTTAAGGGTTCTACACATTTTAAACCGCCAAAAAAATTTTAACAATTAAAAATAATTAATTTTCGTTGCATTTCAACGATGCAAACTTCAACACCATAAAAATCAATGGAGTAAGTAACAAACTATCTTCACAATTTAGTACTGTTTTTCACTTGCGTTTTTTATAACATTCGTCAAATACTAGAGCAAGAATCATGGTGTTGAAGTTTGCATCGTTGGAATGCAACGAAAATGAATTCTTTTCAGTTACTCACATTTTTGTTGGCCGATTTAGACTGCGAAAATAGCTCAAACATTTCTACGGATTCTTATTAGAAATTTACAACCGAAATTTGCAAAAAAATAAACTTGGACGATGATAAAAATGAAGTAAAAAAATGGAGAAAAAACATCGTTCCCCTCCGACGTTCATGTGGATCCCATCGTTCATAGGATTTTATTTAAAATGCTAAGAAGATTGAGAGAAGGCTTAAAAAAATTAGGTAAGGCGAGTCGTTTGCGAAAGATACTGAACGAGTAATTAGCGGATGCTGAAAATATCTCAAGTTGAAGATGTCTGCGAGAAAGTAAAAGAATGTAATAAGATATAAGAATGAGTAATAAGTAATAGGAATCATCGTATCAGTAGTACCAATAATAATATGAAGTTTATAGTATGGTGTTGATAGTCTGATAAAAAGAACATAATGGTAAGAGTATAATTAATGGCGAGAATAACGTAAAAGATAAAATAATATTAATAAAAATAATAATACAGTAGAACCTCGATTATCCGAATCAATCGGAACCGAAGATTATTCGGATAATTGAAACGCAATTTTTTCTGAAGGAATAATATACAACCTGGACACCATAGCAGGGTGTCCTGCTATGAATGGATAATCCTGAAACTGTCGATAGGTCAGATCATGTCCTCCTATCTATACAGGGTGGATCAATAACTATTAGCACCTTGGATATCTTTGAAACTATAAGGTACACAGAAATATTTGCCGAAATGAAATTGTACGGTACGAAAGGGGCCATCCGATAGCGATAATAGTTTTTTGCAGGTACTTTGGACGTTTAAAGGTCAACACCATTTTTTTTTAATGCATCGGTATGTTTTTTTCTGTATCTTGAAAGAGGAGCTTAAAACGAGTTCAACGACCTATAACATAAGGTCATTGAAGGCCATAGAAAGTACAGAAGGGCGATAATCCTTACAGTTTAGGTAGTAAATAAAATGACTACATTTATAGTAAGTGTTCGAAATGACGACCATCAATATCAATGCGTACGTTATTATGTACGTTTACACATTTCTTAGACAGGTCCAGAAAGTACAGAAAGGCGATAATACTCACGGGTTACTTCACTGAAAATAAACACTGTTTTAAGGACACTTTAATAAGTTTGCAGGTTCGCCTTTCTGTACTTTTTATGACCTTTAATTGTTTCATGTTCTTCAACATTTCTAATGATTTTTATCGGTCAATTTATAGATGGCGTT
Source organism: Ophion ellenae (assembly GCA_963210295.1). NCBI lineage: Eukaryota > Metazoa > Arthropoda > Insecta > Hymenoptera > Ichneumonidae > Ophion > Ophion ellenae. The sequence goes on along the minus strand of OY723390.1, from coordinate 35,861,117 downwards.
CTAAAAACTGGTCATACATGTGCAAATTCAGCAAAAATGACTTTTTTCAGAAAAAAATTCATTACTCCGCCATTTTTCAATATGAAGGGCTAAATGTTTAGGATTGTACACACAACATATACCACTACCATAAAAAAAATAACAGTATCCGCCGATAATTCAAAAAGTATATTTATTTTGCAAAATTACTCGAGGGAAAAATGAAAAAACATAACAAATCATACAATTTGCTTTTTTTTGTATTTTATTAGCTTCTAAATACATATTTACGTACATAAAGGTGAAAAAAATATTTGTATATTTGAAGAAAAAAAAATTATTTTAAATCCTATTTTATTGACCGGCACACTTCATGCACAAAGGGAACCAATGTTCCTCGCAAACCGGTCTTCTACAGGCCGAACATCCAACACGCGTCTTTTTGTCCTTTTTTCGGTCGCACAGTACGCACCTCTGCGCTTGGTCGAAGGTATCTTTTTCCAGGTCGCCCATTTCTTGGATGTTGTCAACTTTTAGGATGCTCTTTATGACCATCTGTAGCTCTTTCCGAAGAAATGGTCCTGCCAATCTCTGGTGTAACATCGGGAAGGTGAGGTGAGCAATCAGTTTCTTCAAAACTATGATCGCAGAAGTGGATTCCCGTGCGTCGCCGACTTTGAGTTTCCACATAATGCGGGAATTGACGGCTGCTTGATCGAGCATCCCGAAGAAAATCCGCATCGGCCACCTGTTCGTTCTCCGAGCGACTGAGTAGGCGTGGCACAATTGATCGAAAGTATCCGTCCCTCCTTTCGTATCATTATAGTGGAGAATGATATTCGGCTTTCCGTCCGTTATCTCTTGGGTATGGAGATAAGTCGAAGCCACCAAGACGATTTTGTTCTTCTTCGGTGTGTGGGAAAGTAAAGTTATGTCTTTGGTGTGACAAAACTTTGTTTCAGGAGGATTCTTCGACGCCAACTTCATCTCCATGGGAATCTCCAGTCTATTCTTTCTGATAGTTCCAGTCAGAGACATGTTGAAAGGTTGACCCAACATTCTGGTCAGCAGAGGGACGGTGGTGAACCAATTGTCGCACGTCACCGTGCGATTGGTGCCGTGTATTGGAGTCGTTACAGCTTGAAAAAAGTATTCTTCGCTAGGTAATCTCTGAGGATTATCAATGATGGCGTCTTTTCCCAGGTACGGGATAGCGTGAATTAGGTAGGCGGTCGAAGCGTCGTTGAGGGTTAACAGCTTTAGTCCGCACTTGTCTGGTTTTGACTTGATGTACATCCGAAATGCACACCGGCCCCTGAATCCAAGCAGCTGTTCGTCGACGGTACATTTATTACTTGAATTATAATACTTGGTGCAGTTGTTGATGAAAATGGACCAAACTTTTCTGATGGGCGAAAATCTGTCATTTGGATCTCTATTCTCTCTTGCATCGAAACGCAGACAAGACTGAAGAAACTCAAACCTCATTCGAGGAAAGACACCCCTGTAGAAGCTGATTCCGTTTCTTTTGTCCCAGAGTTCGTTGTTATCCACCTTGGAAGACTGCCATAAGCCAGCATAGTATAAAACACCGATGTAAGCTCTGATTTCAAGAGGGTCAGTGTGATGGTGGTAGGTCTGGGCTCTATCTTCAACAACCAGGCTAGCAGACACCTCCTCGATTTTTTCATTCGTGCTGTCGACGATTGTTTCGATGATTTCTTGATTGAACAAAAGATCCCAAAAGTTCTCTAGCGAATCTAGATTTACAGCATCATCTGCCAAGCTTGCTTCAAACGGAACTTCACCTCTGCTTACACGATTTGATCTTTGTTTAGCGTTTTTTAGCGAATTTTGCGTTTCCCAGGCAAAATTATTTTTACCGTATAATTTGGTCGATGGGCGACCACGTGGACGAGATTTTGAAGAAGACGATTGATTTACTGCTTCACTCGCTTTACGTTTGCGAGATGCTAGAGCCCGTTGATTTTGAACTGCATCTTGCATGTCTTCTTCGTCGAAATCATCGGTTTGGTAATCGCTCGAGTCTGACAATACATCTTGTTCTGACTCCGTGTTCGATTGTTCTTCACAATCAGAATGAACGTCAACAACTTCTTCCAGCAATTCTCTTCGCTGACGTCTCGTTCGAAAATTGTACATCTGAAGAAAATAAAAAATTCATAAAAATAAGTTTATAAAAAATCCGATAATATGTATTTATACATAAAATAGTATGTTCGAAAAAAATATAGATATGCGTTTGAATGAATACGCGCGCGCCCCACGTGTACACGAATATTATTGTGTTCGTTCATTGGAAAGAGAAAGTATACTATCCCCGTGGACACGTATACATTCTTACGCGGGAATAGATGACAAAAAAGCCAACACGCAGTAATCAAATGAAAAAAAATCTATTTCACTTCTCACATGTAGACGCGGAACTTTTTAGTCCAAAAATTGTTTGGAAAGTATCGTGTCAATTGTTTTATTTAGAGGCATTTGAGACATAAAAATTATTCATATATATGAAACTAAGTTTATACATCGTATTTACATAACCTAGAACCCACGTGTTATCCTACAATGAACGTACACTAGATTTATTCAATAAACAATATCATATAAACATGAAACTGAATTATTTCACATGAACAGAATTCCATAACGACTAGAATTGAAAAAAAAAATTTACTATAATATAAAAAACTTACCTTTATTTTGTCTATTGACACCACAAACAAGTCGATTTGAAAAAAAAGATCTGTGCCGAGCAACGGTTGCGGCCACAGTGGGGTAACTAGTTACCCCACGCCGAGAAAACGAACGCTCAAAGCGCCGCCACGCGTTTTTTCGGCTTCCTATGTAATGGAGTCACATCTCACACTTGTCTATTACCGGCAGGTGTCGTTACTTGTATCAATTTCAAAGGTTTTAGACCTCTAATTTCACTGTTTCTGAGCCTGGGGTAACTAGTTACCCCGTGTGGCCGCTAAGGGTTAAGGTTGCACATCTCTATTGATAATGCGTTAAAACCTTGGTGTTCTACACATTTTAAACCACCAAAAAAAATTGAACAATTAAAAAGAATTAATTTTTGCTGCATTCCAACGATGCAAACTTCAACATCATAAAAATCAATGGAGTAAGTAACAAACTATGTGCACAATTCAGTACTGTTTCTCACTTGCGTTTTTAAAAAATAACATTCGTCAAATGCTAGAGCAAGAATCGGGGTGTTGAAATTTGCATAGTTGGAAAGCAACGGAAATGAATTCTTTTCAGTTACTCAAATTTTCGTTGGCCGATTTAGACTGGAAAATGGCTGAAAAGTTTCTACGTATTCTTATTAGAAACTTCCCACCACATTTTGCAAAAAAAAACTTGGATGATGATAAAAATGAAGAAGTAAAAAATGGAGAAAAAACATCGGTGCATTCCGACAATGTAAATTTCGACGTCATTAAGAATCAATGTTTCAAGGGATTTCATTCAAAGTGCTAAGGAGATTGAGAGAACGCTTAAAAGAATGAGGTAATGAAAATCGTTTGCGAAAGATATTGAACGAGTAATTAGCGGATTCTGAAAATAGTTGAAGTTGAACATGTCTGCGAGAAAGTAAAACGTTGTAATATGATATAAGAATGAGTATAAGTAATAGGGATCGTAGTATCAGGAGTAGCAATAATAATATGAAGTTAATAGTATGGTGTAGATAGTTTGATAAGAGGAATATTGAAGAGTATAATTAATGGCGATAAGGTAAAAAATAAAATAAGATTAATACAGTAGAACCTCGATTATCCGAATTAATTGGAACTGAAGATGATTCGGATAATCGAAACGGAATTTTTTTCTGATTTTTTTCTGAATACAACAAAAATTAAAATAAATACACAATCTATATTATATGTATACACACGCACACAGGGTGTCTTGCTATGAATGGATAATCCTGCAACTGTCGATAGGTCAGATCATTCCCTCCTATATACTGGAATTTCAGATTAGTAAAAGTCCCACGGTTTTCGAGATAAAAATCATCTGATTTTGGTTTTTTGCATGTCATTTCTACAAATGATAACGTCTGACCCAGTTGTTTGGAAAAAAAACCCTTAATTATTGGTTTTATCTAGAAAATCTTCTTTTCAACCTTAAATGTTCAGGAAACATTGTGAAAAAAAAAATCTTATGCAAAATTTTCATACAAACCAATCGAACATCTGACTTTGATAGTCTGCAGTGTAAAAAAAAGTACTACGCATCTCGGGCCAATTACTTCATAAAGTTGCTTAGTTATCGTCGATTCATATCATTTGTAGAAGTGACATGCGAAAATCAGATGGTTTAAAAAAAAAAGAAAACATCAAGCCTGAAATTTCAAAAACCATGGGACTTTTACTAAACTGAAATTCCAGCATATGGTAGGACATGATCTGACCTATCGACAGTTGCAGTATTATCCATTCCTAACAGGACACCCTGTACATATACACTACCGGCCAAGTTTCTGGAAACTTCAGATAATTGCGAAACACTTCAGATAATTGCAAAGCTCTGTACAATTGATTATACTATTCTAATATAATTTTGCAATTATCCAAAGTGATTGGAAGTTTTGCAATTATCTGAAGTGTCTGGAAACTTTTGGCCAGTAGTGTACATCTGTTTCAAGCTTTGAATACTTATTTGATTTCTTTAGTTTTGTATAGTCGTCCATCTTCGAGTCTCTCGCTTTCTCTTTATATCAGAAATCGTTATTTTTCGAACATCATAAGGGCAGACTAGAGTTACGCTAGTTTCGCTCTTGTCTAGCTTCGAAAGAATGTCCAGTTCTTCCTCTAATGCAAGAACATTACGTTTATGCTTAGAAATCGGAGGACTCTGATTCAAAGTCCTGACTGAAGTCAGTGAATTTGCTAGAATTCACATTTATCTGTGCGCTGCACCGAACAAATTAAAGTTGCTGGTAGAAGCCAGTGTGCAATCGAACTAACAGCAGGAGACGAAAAACAGGCTTGAAACCACACGGTTCTTGCTAGACCGTGGGATATATTTCACACCTACGTTCAGTGATAGAGCGTTGGGATGAACCGAATTGTGGTTAGGATAATCGAAATTCTGTAATATAGTCCGACCTCCGAATAAGAAACCAAAAGCCCCCAAGAGGAAGAGTTTTTGTTATATATCGTATACACCCACCAGGCGCGCGCTCCACTCCCACTACGTCTGTCTGTCTCTCTCACTCTTTTCCGCATGCGATCCTCTCAACATGAAACTCGCTGGAACGAGTTGCAACTTAGTATTCACATCGCCCATGCAAAAACGTTTTCGACTGTGCGTGGACATTTATGTAGCGAATTTTCGTTTCACGTTAATATACATACTATTGAATATTATTGTGTACTACTGTATCTGAATTACTATTAACTGTTATAAAATGACCGAAACTGTAAAGAAGCGTTAGAGATCAGACTGTAGTATACAAGTCGAAAAAAATATTACAGAATCTGTGCCACAAGGTGATAATTTAAACGAAGAGCTTTATGTCCATATTGGTTTATCTCATTTAAATAAAAGAAGAAGTCAATGTCTCTAAGGATTCATCTTCAATGGCAGAGTTCGACTCTCTCGAAAATATTCCACCGTCAGTTGAGCGCGTTGCGGATCAAAATAATACGCAACAAGACGAAAACGCTGTCCTTTACGTCTTGGAAACTTTTGCTGTTTTATATGAAAATCTTAAAACGCCCTTATCTTTGTTTTTATTTTATATGAAATCTTTTCAACACATATATGTTGACAAGAATTTGAATGAATACAAAAAATGTCTAATGAACTTGTAGATTTTTTGTTACATTCACAGATGCACACACACATACGCGCGCACATACTCACGCACGCATGCACTCATTAATTTATACTACAACGTTCACTCTATTTTGCCAGAATAATCTATACCAGGCTGGTTTCTTAACCAGAGGTTCCGCGCACAAAATTCTCAAGCTCGGAGTTCGAGTCGGAGTGGGGGAAGCGCTCGAGTGAGAAACTGGAGAAAGTTTCTCATTCGGAGGTCGGACTGTAGTAATAACTGTAATGGTAATAACGTGATTGGCAGCAGTAAACAATAAAGGAAATAGACCGACATACCTCCTTAACAACTAGTTTTCTACCCTTGATATCGAATCTGTGCATTTTGTCAACGGCGGTTTTGACAGAATCGGCGTCCTCGAATTCTACGATGCCGCAGCCTCTGGGCTTGTCGCTCTCATCGGTGAATAGCTCGACGTGCGCTACTTTGCCGACTTCGGTTCTAAAGAGGTCCTTGAGATCCTGCCACCTGAAGTCGTAGGGTATGTTGGACACGTAGATCCTGCGATCGGAAACTTTGCGTCCGGCTCTGTCGTTTCGATCTCTGCTGCGGTCTCTACTGGAAGAACTCATGCGGCTCTGACGGTCGGAGCGTCGGTTGCGATCGCGCTCCCGGCTCCTTTCGCGATCGTCGTTCTTCACTTGTGATCTGCCATAGAGAACAAAAACCACCGGGGCGAACTCCGTAAGACGCGAGGCCCGAAAAATGACGAGAAACGACCAAATTTGCGAACGTTCGGCGTAACAACGTACAGGCGAAAATTCGAACCGCCATTCCGATGCATAAACAGAAGTGCAACGAAGGATTTACGCGGCGTGAATGGATCGCGTATGATACGCGCGATAAGCACAAACTTACTCGTCCGTTTTCATCGTCGTCGAGGGCTGCTCGGCTGTGTCAATGTTGTCACAAGATTTTCCTCGTGCGAAGCGGCGAGTGGGAAACACGAAAGAAAAAAAAATTACGTCAAGACGCAACGTATGCAGAGACAACGATGGTTAGAGCGACAAGCAACGGGGGGAAAGCGCGTCTCACAAGATGGCGGATACTTCGCGACCGGAAGTCAGGTAGCGGTATCGCAAACTACGCGCTACAGCTGAACGACTTTCGTCACATTGGGAATTTCCGGCTCGCCGTGCGTGCAAGCGGTGTGGGAAGGACAAGTGCCAGTTTTCGTCACTGGCGGCGCTAGCGTTGCACGTCCCGAGCGAGGGGTGTTTGAGCGTTTGTTTTCAACCAGACGGTCAAACTTATTCATTTATTTACGATTTCTCTAATTATTTACGGGTATATAGCTGTTCTTTTTTAAGGCGTTACCTCCACTTGTAGCGCAAAAAAAGGACTTTTTCATGAATTTTTTAAAATAAAACTACAAAACTTTTTTAATCGATCAATATACCATCTTAAAGAACACATCTTGAAGAACTTTCAGTAATTTTTTTATTGAAAAATATTACATTGTTTAGTGGCAAATGGCCGTCAATGAAATAATGTTTTTATATACACGGTTTGCGGTGACCAACATTGCGGCAAAGTGGATCATCTGAAAAAAAAATGCGGATGGATTTAGTCAAATATAAGTATAAACTAGTCTTTAATCGAAGGGTTTCAAAAAATATTCATTTTTCACAAAATGGCGGACAGTCAAAGTCAATGGTTCGATTTTAACGAAAAAAAACGGTCGTTTTTTTGCTATAAAACGGCCATTTTTTTCGAAAAAAAAATCAAACGATTAAAGACTACATTTTTATGTATTAAATAAGCCTGCAAAATTTCAAGAAGATCGGTTCATTAGTGTTCGAGTAATCTTGGTCACCGACTTCAGAAATGCCATTTTGAGAAAAACGCGTTTAAAGTTTCTCTTCTTCTTCTCTTTCAACGCGGATTCTTCTCTTCCAACGCTCATATCTCAGTCAATTTTGTTCGGATCGACTTGAAATTTTCAGGACATATTCTCAGATACTTCTACTTAAAAAAAAATGCAATAAAAAAATCGATTTTTTCAAAATCGCAAGTGGGTAACCCCTTAAGGGAAGGGTAGGGGTTTCAGCGTGAAAAAAAACACGTTTTTGCGATTTTTTTTCATTTATATGGATAGAGTAAATTTATTGAAACCTTTTGTACATTGTTAGGTGTAATTTCAAGACCATCCCGTGAAATTTGTACGCAAAAATATCCACAAACAAGCCGGTGACAAAGCTTTTCCAAGAACGCCTTTGGAAAAACACGATTTGCGGTGTTCACTGTATCTCAGCTGGGAATTATCTGAAATCAAGTACCATCTAAATTTAGTCAAAGTATCACCAAATCCTCTCCCCAACGGTCTTTGATAATTTTTTTTTTTCATTTTTAAATTTTTGGTGTTCATGTAAAGTGAAAAGTGCTATTTTTCATGAAAAATTCCCTCATTTTGGGGGTGGAAAAACCACTCAATGTAAAAAAAAATATCGAACTAAACGTTGGGGGAGGTATTTTATATGTAGAAAGTGTCTACCAAGTTTGAAATAAATCGGTCATGTAGTTTTCAAATGGCAGTGAACACGGACTTTGAAAAAGTGGTTTCGAGAAAAACGCGTTTGAAGTTTAGAGAAGTTGGAGCTACTGTGTTAGAGGAGCGGGACTAAATAGTCAATAACTTCGAGAGTTTTGCTTTGATTGACTTGAAAATTTGGGATTATATTCTTAAAATGTTTAACTATAAGAAAAGACAAAAAAAATCGATTTTTCAAAAGTGCAAACCCTTATCCTCCCCGTAAGTCGTTCAGCGTTGTGCGTAGGATGTAGTACTAAGGGACACATTTTTTTCCTAATGATGACGCCGGGCGCAAACAGTGGGAAATAGATTTGCCCCCCCCCCCCCCCCCCAGTTAGCTCCTCTCCTTCTGAGGATGGATGCCACTTCTTCGACTCTTAAGGCCTTAGGCCACAGTAGCGAGTATAAAATCATGTGTGAATTTAACAATTTTTTTTCGTATGAAAAAGTGATTCAATAATAAAATTAATTACATATCTATTTAGTATGAATATCAAGCTGTTGGAAAAAATATATATATATTTTTTTTATGAACAAAATGGCCGACTACTCGAAACGTCTCGAAACAGCTTTTTTCCAATTGGCGTGACAAATAACTTCAGCAATTTTCACTCGATTTACTTCAACTTTAAAAGTTATGTTCCTAATTGCATTTCGCAGAGAAGTACGTACAGAATTTCTGATTAATCAAACAATTTCTATTCTATGAGCAGTTTATGAGCAGTTATAACGAAATATTTCACTGAAAATTCATTTCTTAAGTTCAAATACCTACAACTTTTGAATAAAACAATATTTTTTAAATTCCGTACGTACTTTTCTAGGTATTCTAATGTATATTGACGAGAATTTTTGTTTTTTGTTCTAGGTAAAAAATTGTGGATGCTACATGTCACGCCGCGGAGCGCTAAAAAAAATTAAAGAAAATATTAGTAGCCGGCCATTTTGTACAACGAAAAAAAAATTTTAACAGCTTGATATTCATACTAAATAGATGTGTAATTAATTTTATGAGTGAATGACTTTTTCATACGAAGAAAAATTGTTACATTCGCACATGATTTTAAACCCGTTACTGTGGCCTAACCCCTTAAGTAAGCGAATTTATTTTGAGCACTCATTGCACACAACAGAGAATGCAGAAATGTCTCTCTTCTGTGCACACAATAACAAATATACTCTGCAGTAACCTCAATGTCATTCACAGATATACGGTACAAACAGCGACGTGGGGTGCTCTAAAAAATCCGTTTTAATAACGGAAGCACAAGAAAATTTCGAACTAACGAAAAATTCAGATTTTGAATGTTAAAATATTCTATTGTCCGAAAAATAAGTATAATCATTCACTTTCGGGGACGTGCCGTGAGTTTGAAATGTTGGGACGTGCTATGGTGGCGCCATCTGCCCCGAGCTTTGCGTTGACTTTACCATAATAATTGAAGAAGAAAAAAATGGTGTCAGTATTTCGCGAGAACACGAGTAGATAGAACATGGCGAGCATTGCCATGAGAGAATAATCTTCCACTGACTTTAACTACACTCGTTGAATTTGAGAAAAGTGATATTTCATTAATTTTCGTAACGTAATTCGAATGAGAATTGAAAGCGCGCGCCATCTGTATTCGCGTGTTCGAAAATTCGCAATTTTCGGGGATTCGGTATATCTCAGCAGAAGACACGGTCCTGAGTGGACCAATCGGGTACTGGCCTCGTCTCTCTTTTCTCTCGTCGCGTATCGGGCCTGACGTGCGGTAACTCAATCCCGTAATAAGGTTTATTCGTTCGGTTGTATATCGTTAAAATAATGGCTGCCCAGTGGATACGCAAAGCAGTAAGTAAATGAGGAGCCTGTGACTTATCCCGGATATCCAATGAAAACTCCAATCCCAACGAATTGCCCGTCGATTATGATTTTTAAAAGGTTAGAATCCACACGTAAGGTTATATATTCGTCTGCTCCGATCTCCATCTCCTTTGCTCTTCGAAAGTTTCGATCCTCTCCTTCTCTCTCTCTCTCTCTCTCTCGTTGTCTCTGGGCATCGGAATATTCAAATTCGTTTCATTGATCATTATCGTGTGCAGATCTCGCCAAAACTCGGCGGTGTGCGTCTTTACAGTGGCAAACTACAAAAATGCACACTTATACCAGGCGACGGTATTGGCCCCGAAATTTCGGCTGCTGTGCAGAAGATCTTCGACGCTGCCAAGGTGAGATATTTTTGTCTTTTTCGTCCGCCCCACTCTCGCCTAACGTGTGTTACGGCTAACACTCTGCTTGATGTCGACGAATCTCGCGTTTCCTCGTCCTCTCTTGATTGTCACTTTATTCACTTTGTCTGCCTTTATCTTGCTCCGTTACTGCTGTGCCACAATTATACGATTAGCACTTTTGTCATTGGTGCTTTTTACATGGGAATTAAGTAGTGGATTATGGATTTTTCGAATTTTTGGTACTTTGCGTTTCATTTACCATATGCGAAATTTATTAATTCATGTATTATGGATTTTATGAATTTTCAATAGTTTATGTTTCATTTACCATATGCGAAAATTATTAATTCATGTATTTTTGATTTTTTTAAATTTTAATACTTTACCTTTTATTTACTATATGCAGAAATAATTCATTCATGTTTTACAGATTTTTTCAATGTTTCATTACTTCACGTGTCATTCACCATTTGCAGAAATAATTCATTCTTGTATTACGGATTTTCTGAATTTTTTTTACTTTACATTTCATTTACCATATGCAGCAATAATTATCCTTTATAATTAGTCTCTGTATTCTCTCATCGGCACTATACTTACTATACTAATAACGTATAGTTTCCGTACAATTATACAAAGGCTATTATTATGTATCTATTTTTTCTTTTTCTCGTCTTCTATTTGCATTTTCCGTCTACGTTTGGAATGTATCTGCAGTCTTGAAGTTCGCATAGTTGGAATGCAACGAAAGTTCTTCTTTGTATTTTTATTATTTTTGAAAACACTTTCGTTCGTATTTTAATGCTAAATCTCGAAATAAGCGACATCAAAAAGATTTGAGGCTTTTTCGTAACGAATATTTGCCAAAAGAAATTCCAGCAATTGAAAATCAATAATATTCATTGCATTCCAACTATGCAAACTTTATTCTCATATATACATTCGCTGTTATTGTAAATGTTACAATAGGTAATCAATTTGATGTAATTAAATTATATAAACTTAATAAGAAATAAGCATCGATGGGGGAAAAAAATTATGCGAAATAGATGAGTTATAAAAGTAATAATGGGAAACAGAATCAATTCTTTTAATTGAATTATCAGCAATTGACGAATTATTTATAACAAGGCTCAACGTTACTTAAAATGGACTTTTCATTTGAGTCATTGAATCGCAGCTTCTCTTTCTTTTATTGGTAATTTTCAGAATCAGATAAAAGTCTATATAATACAAAGTATTCTTTTCTTGTATCTTATGCGTTGAGATGCTCAATTTCCCTTTTTTGTCGCTATTAGGTACCTTCGATACAGAATATCATATTTCGTTGAAAAAGACAGACATTTGTAGCCGTAACGATGAAATAGCAAAGAGACAATATAAACAAAATAGCAAAATCCACAAATGAAAACGGTTGCTATTATTATGGTCAAGAAACATTGCCCTTTTTTGTATCGCCGAAAGAGTAGGTGCCGATAGAGTGGGAGACTGTCGATGTCACACCGGTTAAGGGGCCCGACGGCAGATTCGGCATTCCCCAGGCAGCCATAGACTCTGTGAACAAGAACAAAATCGGTCTGAAAGGACCGCTGATGACACCCATCGGCAAGGGTCACAGATCTCTTAACCTCGCTCTGAGAAAGTGAGTTTTCCCATGTCACCTCTCTCTCTCTCTGCTTTTTGTAAGAAATGATAAGTTTATCAGTCAGAAAGGAGAATTTTATCACATTACGGAGCATTCGATATCACCGTTTGGCAACTTTATTTCAAGCGTCTTTTTGGCTAGTGGAGACGATTACATAACATCCAAGGGGAATGGGCAATGGTCGAAGGAGAAAAAGATTCCGAATCATCTTTCAACGTTATCACTATGAAAGCATAAATTAAATTTCGGCGTGGACGAACAGCACTTTAAATCGTTTTTTTTTCATCATACGCGTTTTTTTTGTCGGAAAGTGTAATAATATCGTGTAGGACGTATCGAACTTTAAAAAGAATCTTTGCCCTTTCTAACAGTATTAGATATGGAAAATGTTTTGTGTCGAATTCGAGCTCTTTACTGCAAGTGATAGATATGTTCCTTTTCAATTTACGCGAAAAAATATTTCTCTTTACGTTCAAACTTGAATAACGAAACAACTAATGAATATTGACCAAAACGCGATGAAAATTCTCGAAGCTGACCCTCGCAAACCCAAACGAACACGATTTTCAAGTTTGCATAGTTGAAATGCAACGATTTTTTGGTTTATTTTCCATTTCTGCAGTATTGTGCTTATCTAAAAAGACGTTGAGGCTTCCATCGACGGAATGCAAAGATTTAGAAAAAAAATTCTTATCCCAAATCTTTTTTTTTTTTTTTTCAAATCGAGCTCAATCTCTAACGAGGGTAGATAAAAATGTACAAGTTATTTTCATAGCGCGAATCGGCCAAAAAGACATTTGATCAATCGAAAAGAATTCATTTCCGTTGCGTTACAACGATGCAAACTTCAACATCATTATTCAAAGGCTTTTTTTGCAAATTGAGTTCGTAAATCTCTAATAAAAATACTCAAAAACGTTTGAGTGATTTTCAGAACCAAACAAAAGCTTTGAAAAATAAAAAGAATTACTTTCCGTTGCATTCCAACTATCCAAACTCCAACATGATGTTTGAACAAGCTTTGGTAATTATTTAAATCAGTGACTTTGCCGAAAAATGAGCTTAAAATAATTTTTTTGATCTTTTCTCATTGATTGGGTTATTAACGATGACATTCAGTCGGGGGAAGCTGAAAATCACTCTCTATAAAAAGTTATGGGGTATTGAAGGGTATTGACGCGGAAACACGTGATAAAATAGGGCATTTTTGAACATTTCCACGCCTGTATTAGCTTTGTTTGGGTTTTTGAAAAATTCGAAATTATTTTTAACGAATGTTTGCTTGTAAAAAATTTGTTAATGGAAATCTCAGCTTACCCCGACTGAATATCATCATTTATAAATCAATAAATGATATTTTATCCGATAAATCCGGTAATATTTTTCAGAAAAGTCACGGGGCTGAAGTTTGCATTGTTAGAATGCAACGAAATTTTTTATTAGTTTTTTTATTTTCATGATCATCCAAAATCATATTTTGCAGATTTGTTGTAAATTGCTAAATGAGAAGCCTAAAACATTTTTTCGTGATTTTGGTAGCTTTAATCTGCCAAATGAAATTTTCGAAACAAAACAAAAATCATTTTCGTTGCATCCCAACGATGCAAACTTCAACATCATGAAAAGTCACTTATCTAAAGAGCTACCCAAGCCTTTTTTAAACATCTCGAATCGTTATTTCTGCACAAATTACCGGCACTTGCCAAATAAATGTTTTTCTCGTTGAAAATAGAAACAGGCATTTTCCCAATAGCTATCATTTTTATAAAAATAATATCGAGATTCATAAAACCGTTTGGTGAAGTTACCGGTTCCGCTTTGAGAATCTTCCTCGAGATTTAGCAAATATTCATTAGTTGTTGATTTATAAAAATTTGAACGTAAAGAGTATATTTTTTTTGTGTAGATCGAATGGGAGAAAAAATTATCGAGCGCTATCACTCAAACTTGAGTTGGAGGGCTCGAATCAGGCATGCTTTTCCTTATTTTACTTAATAATATTGTTCAAAGAGATAAGAGTTGACATATTTTTTGTTCCGCGCATCCAAACGCACTCTCGGAATCCCTCACTTTTTGGACACGACTGCATGCTTCTCATTATCTCTCGGTCGATCGGAGCTCATTTCCAAATCGGTGCCAGGCCGCGCAATCTGTACAAATATAGGAAACAGACGCTTTCGGCTTGCTCGTCCGCTGCTCGACTTTGCAATGTCATGAATATTTAATTTGTTTTCAGAGAATTCAATTTGTACGCGAATGTTCGTCCTTGCCTTTCCCTGGAGGGATACAAAACGCTTTACGACAACGTGGACGTGGTGACGATTCGCGAGAACACCGAGGGCGAGTACTCAGGCATCGAGCACGAGATCGTCGATGGTGTTGTACAGTCGATTAAATTGATCACCGAGGAAGCTTCTAGCAGAGTCGCCGAATTCGCCTTCAAATATGCAACCGACAATAACAGAAAAAAGGTTCGCTTTTTTTAAGGGGCTACATATACCTTCAGGTCTCAAAAAATGGCCAAATTTCATTTTTTTTTTTTTTTGGAAACGTTTGGTAGAAAAGAAACGCATTTTTTTTAAACACAAAGGTACATGTATTGAGAGCCTTTAAAAAAAATCACCAAAAAATACCGAAAAACTACAAAATCATGGCCACCGGCAAAAAATGAAATTTTTTTCGCGCCGTTTGACGATGGACATTCCAGCTTAAACGGTCCATCCGAAATCGAAAAACCAAACGGGTTATTCAAGTTAACAATAAATACGAGTCAGTTTTTAAAATAATTTTTTTTACAACGTGGAGACGAACAGAAACTCGAGCGTACAAAATCTGATAAAAAAGTCGTCATTTTTACGTAACTTAATATGAAGATGGATTTAAAAAAAAAAGTGAGATCGTCATCGACCTTTAAGGGGGGCAATCCCTATGGCACGCTAAATCTTAGTCGATTTTCATGATTTTTTCGGAGGTTAAGGAATGTATATATATTTTCAGGGTCATAGGTACTTTTTATTACATAATTCTAGTTTTCAAAACGATTTTTGTTGCTTAAAAAAAGTAAAAATTGGCGGAGATGTAACCAGTCGCCGTGAAGCTGTCCGGAAGGGAGGCCGAATGCCGGGTACACTCCAGCAATCCGTAGGATTATCTGAAACAGTCTGCGCAAAAAAATTGATTAGTATATACATGTGGTCACTTGATAAACCAATAATATTGGAAACATGATAATTGGCTGAAAGGGAGGCCTTAGAGCAAAAAAGTTAATTTTTTCGGAAAAAAGTCATATCTTAAGCCAGCAAAAAATACGTTTGTTTTGATCATTTGTAGTCGGTTTATTCATCAATTGGACATAAGTATCAAAAAAAGTGTGCCAAATATGAGCTTGATCGTTTAAATCGTTTTTGAGTAATTGTGTACACCGATTTTCAACTCATTGAAAAAAAAGTTTCAAGATAATCGCGTTTGAAATTTCCGCAAGGGAAAAACGTATGATTTATGACTTACCGACTAGTCAGCTATTCCAGCACCATATAATAGTTCTTCAGCTTTATATTCAGCTGAATATCTCTATGTGTATAGAAGCGTTTCTAACAGCTATTATTCAATAAACGACTCACCTCTCCACATGGTGCCTGTACCTGCGCCCAGGGCTCCAAACGGAGCAGAGGTGGGTCACGCTCAAGACTCTAGGGACGTCATTTCTCAGAATCGACCAAAATCACTAACTGCATCGTATTCTACAGGTTTAAAACTATGAATTTAGGCAATAAATCAAAATTCATTTTTTAAAGCCTCTATAGGGAGTGCTTCCCTTAAATATTTCTCATCATATTTCCTGGAAATTTGGAAACATTTCATCAAGTGGTTCTCGAGATATCATATCTTTTGAAAATAGTGGTTCGAGAAAAACGCGTTGAAAGTTTAAATTATGGTGCTGCTACCGCTCGCCCGGCCGACTGTTAGAAGCTGTAGCTTATTTAATTTTAGAAAATAGAACATTTCAATGAAATTTTAGAATTTCAGAAAATTGGGTTTTGGAAAATTAAATATAGAAAATTGAATTTCAGAAAAATAAATTTTAGAACATTAAATTTTAGAAAAAAAAAAGAAAATTTCAATTAAATTTTGGAACATTAAATTTTAGAAAATTACATTTTAGAACGAAGAAAATTTCAATTAAATTTTCAGAGAATATAGCCAAAACATGATACCATCGAATAAAAATATTTTGTGAAAATGCAATTTTTCGACTCCTAGGTAGACCTAGGTAGATCTAGCCCGTGAAATGTTTTACCACAGATTCCTCTGACGGTAAGATAAAAATGAGTTTTCTCCACAGGTCACGGCTGTCCACAAGGCCAACATAATGAGAATGTCCGACGGTCTGTTCCTGAGATGTTGCCGCGACGCTGCTAAGGGATTTCCAGCGATCAAATTCGAGGAGAGGTATCTCGACACCGTTTGCCTGAACATGGTACAGGATCCGAGTCAATACGACGTTCTCGTTATGCCGAATCTCTACGGTGACATTCTTTCCGACATGTGTGCGGGTTTGGTCGGAGGTCTGGGCCTGACACCCAGCGGTAATATCGGCCTCAACGGTGCTCTCTTCGAGTCTGTGAGTACGATACATCTCTCCTACAAAAATGACCGCCGATATTTACGCTTTGCCGAACTATCTTAGCTTCGGGAGCCAACAATTTGAAAAAAGGGCTCGAGGTTTTTCTCTCGGGATGTAGCATGGGTGGTTGTGGATACAAAATGATGGCAACGAATAGTCTGCATGTGTGAAACGAGACTGGAGGAATATTCGTCAAAAAAGTATCATGAGCAGGCTACTTTGGATTTGCGATACTTTTTTCGGCATTTCCAAAGCGTAATGAAAGGGTAACCGTATCGGGCGGAAAACTAAGGTTACGGTTGATTTTAAAACGTTAATGAACTTTATGGGAAATTGACATTTGGCTCCTCAAAATATACACGAAAAAGTGCAAATCTTTTTCCAATGATTTAACCCTTCTTTGGCACACTGGGTCATTTTCACCCGAACGAATTTGAAATAAAATGCTCACTTTCCTAAAATTGAAAGTTTTCAATCATTTTTTACAACAATTGAATTTTATACGTTCGGAATTTGAATTATGCAGACATATTAAGAAATTTTTAAAGTGTAACCCTTTTTTTCAATAAAAATCGATCGAAGGGTTGTTAAGGGCAGGTAGATTAAGTACCGGGTCAAATTGACCCAGTGTGTCAAAGCCGTGGCCAAATATAAGTGTGTCAAGGAAGGGTTGAGGTACTCCTTCCACGAAACCCTCAAATTTAACAATTAAACGATTTTCGTCTATAATGGAGTAAAAATACATTCCAGTATACTGGTAATATTTCAAGTAAAGTTACTGAAATTTTAACGAAAAATTACGGCTCTAAAAATTGTCTCATTTATACACCACTTTATGGTGTTGAAGTTTTCTTTTTTACATTTTTTCCATATTGTTATTATTATAGAAGATCTTTTTCTAATTAATTTAGATTGTAGATCGCTAAATAGATATCTCAAAAAATGGTTGAATGATTTAGATTTAGATTTATTTATTCCACATGTCTTGCGATTGCTATGACATTAACCAGCTTACAGTGATCAGCACATTTTTACCATTTTTTCATTCCGCATAAAAATATATGAGAGACTATAACAACTAACACTATATCACGTTAAGTTTCCCTAAAAGTGCTCGCCCGTCCATTGCATGCCTACGACTACTAGTTTAGAGATATTTGATAAACTGATTCGCGTATTTTTCAGCCTGCTGCGTCGAGACCCCTGAATTGTGAATTCTCCAAATTCTTTGACTATTTTTCCTTTCAGCGTTTCTATCCACCAGCCTTTCAGGCAATCTCCCACCCTATTCCCTCTCCAGTTGTCGACTCCCTTTACCTACTTATTGTTAATTTTACAAATTTTTCCAAATTTTCCAGTCTCCTCTTCCTCTTCCAACTGCTGTAGCCTTTCTTCCCTGCCCTCTCTAAGTTACCGCATCTCAGTCTTTCCCACTCTTCTTTTACGACTCCCCTAACGTCTTTGTCTTCCCAGAAAACCTCTCTCCCCAAAAAAATGGTTGAACGATTTTGTAGGCAAAATCTGTCAAAAGGAATAAAAGGAATATAAAAATATTGATTCTCGTTGTATTCCAACGCTGCAAACTTTGACCGCATGGCACTTCATGGATATGGCACGCTGGCCACTTTTTTATCTAATAATTTATACACTATACAACTCTAAATGCGTGATACAAACTGAGGAGCTGGCGAATAAAACCGTCCGGTTTTCCACACCACGTCAAATTGAATTTTGATTTAATTTATTTTTGTGCTTAAGGGGTTATATACAGTCCGGAGGGCCAGGAAGATCGATTTTTCAAGAATTTTTCTTGAGAAGACCTTTAAATTAACGTAAAAATTTGTACACATATCATGGTAACTTTTAACTGTATTTGAACAGTTTTTATTTGTAAAAATAATTCTTTTGAAAGCTGCTATAGCTGATTCCGGGAGCACCCATAAAAAAAGACGTCTTGCGGTGAGCACGATATCTCTGAACTGGATCATCCAAAATGAAAAAAACCAAAAATATTTCGTTAATATAATGGATTATCTTGTAATTGATCGAAGGAATAAGCAAAATACTATTTTTTGTCAAAATGGCGGCTTCTCACAAAAAAAGCAGCTTTTTGACAAAAATGTAGGCCTTAAATTGTTAGAAAAAACCTTCGATTGATTACTAAAAAATATACTTGAAAAAATCCTGTTAAAATTTGAGACTGATCGGTTCAGCCGTTTCCGAGAAATCTTGCTCACCGACTTTAAAAACACAGTTTTGAGACAAACGCGTTTAAAGTTTTAACAGCACTTCCGAAAGCTCTGACACGTCATTACAAATGTGCGTGTAACTTCGAGAATATTCGCCGGATTGACAAGAAAATTTCTGTGTGTACTTAAATATATGTACATTACGGAAATGAAATAAATAAGAAAATCGATTTTTCGAAAATTTTAACTGTATATAACCCCTCAAAAACTGCCATTTCGCTCAAAAAGGCAGTTTTTAACAAACTTTGAGGTGTTTATTCCGGTAAATATGCATTTTTTACTTTTTTTGTAGAGACCTGTTATTGTAGTAAATTATCCATATTTTATGGCCCTAAATTTATTTTTTGACAAAAACGAAAATCAAATGCCAAAGCATTCGTTCAAAGTGGGGCATACGTTGAAAAATACGTACTTACACGACAAAAATCAGTGGGTCAAAACGACCCAGTGTACACTCGAAGGGTTAAAGGACTACGCGCGGCTTTCCCGCAATCCAACGAATTTCTCGATTGTTCGACACGTTAAAAAAATGCATCAACCATCGATCGCAGGTCCACGGTACGGCGCCGGACATCGCCGGGCTCGACAAGGCGAATCCCACGGCTCTCTTGCTCTCGGCTGTGATGATGCTCAAGTACATGGGCCTGAACGATCACGCGAAAATAATCGAGAACTCGGCTTACGCGACGATCAAGGAGGCGAAGTACTTGACGGGTGATCTCGGTGGATCGGCCAAATGCAGCGAATACACCAACGAGATATGCAAGAAAGTAGCCGCTCAAACGAAGTAAAGCAAGTGGAAGGAATCTCCGTCGAGAAATCAGAATCACCAAATACTCGTAGATATTTTGACTCGCCATGGCAAAATAGAATCGGTTGAATATCCATCACCGTTGATTTCCTTTCGATCTCGTCGTTGACGACTTTTCTTTATCGGGCAGCCTCGAAACTCGGAACGACGAGAGATCGACACGAGCTCGCAACGTTGAATTTTCAAAATTCACGCTTCACACCCTTTCTCTCTCACACTCTCTAATCGTTTTTTTTTTTTCGAAACGCGTTCGAGTACCTATTTATTTACGTATTCGATTCTCTAGTCTGACCAATCTCATCTCCACAATCTTAAGCTTGACAGCATTTAAACATATTTTAATCGCGATGTGCGATCGAGCAGTCTCGTGAGCGTGTTTCGAAAAAAAAAAGACAAAAAAACAGCCCTCGACAGTTCGTCGTCTGCAGGTACGCACGTTGTGGCGAAACGCTCATTGCCTACGACTTTAGTTACGACTATTATTATTATTGTTAATGTAACTAGTACTATATACGAAGGCTAAAATCGTGCACGATACGACGAGAGAAAGAGCAAACGGAATCGTAGGAATACAACTGTAAGATTATTCGAGAAACGAAATATTGAGAATTCGTTACGCGAGACGAGTGTCCTCGACGAGGAAACAAAACAAAAACAAATTTAGAAACGTGCTGTGCAGTATTACGAATCAATAAAAAAAATGGAAACAATCCAAGTACACCGAGAGTACGAACTTCGAATTGTGAAATTTCCGAAACCGTTGCGTCGTTCCTGCTCCCGCTTATCCGCGGATTTTCGAATTCGTCCTGTTTTATCCAAAATTCGTTGGCCAATTCGCAAGCGCAGCTGTGATAACGCGACGGGTATCAACGACGGTTACGATAAGGCACATGCTTCTTTCTTTTTGCTGCTGTGATGCGAGTTGCTCACTGGGTGAGGCAGCGGCGATTAACGACCGATGACCGTTCCAAAAATACCCGATTTGAGACGTTTCGTTACGTAAGGTATCAGTCGCTTTTTGTTGCGCGAGCAATTATCTTTTTCTGATATTGATAATAGATGTTTCGTACATTCAAAGCTTAAAGTTAATTTGGAATTTTTTACGCCGTAATTGGAAAAAATTGGATTTTTTGAGAATTTTTGTCGTTTTTTTTTTACGATGTTTTAAGCCAATTTTTGGGGGGAAAGGTTGCAACCTCATTTTTGAGTTTTCAATCGAATAAAATAAAAATCGGGTCTACCAGTTCCTTTAAGGGGTTATATTACTGTGACGACCCGAAAATCGAAGTTGAAAAAAATCATTTTGAAGGAATTAGTAAAACGATTGAAAACATTTTTGAACATTTATTTTTATGTATATTAACAAGGTCGAGTACTAAATTTAATAAAAACATAGCAGTCAACGCTGAAGATTTGGATTATTTTCGGGAATTTTTTGGAAGAAAAATACTGAATTAAATGTTTCGGAAAGTTAAGAATATATTTGGCTATATTTGACCTATATTCCATATTTTTTTCTTAGAAAAATATTGAGATCCAAGCGACTTATGCGCTGCCTTCGGAGGCGCCAAAAAAAAAGTTCCTCCACTGCTGACATGATTCTGGCCGATTGAGTAGCTGAAACCGAAAAAGGAAAAAATGTCATAAACTGGAAGGTATTTCCTGTACAATGACGTAGATTTTCGAAAAATATCAAAATCTAACAAAATGGCGCAGTTATGAAAAAAAGTCTGTTTTCCTGCCTGAGTTACAATGTCAGCAAATTTGAAAAATCTCATTTCGAGAAAAACGGGTTTAAAGACTTAACTATCGATTTTTTCAAGATAAAATGATATTGATATAAATGATATAAATGATAATGACATTCTTGAAAGTAAAAACTGTCGAAAAAGGCAACAAAAATAATCGATTTTTTTAAAGTGTCACACTGGTTTTGCCCCTTACAGAAATTATAAACAATCTCGTGAAGGACCTTGGAACGTAAAGGGCAAATGGTGTACTTGATTTTGGCCACCTGGTTGATCTGAAACAAAAGAAACGAGTTTTTTAAAATAATAGATAATATTGTCTAAGACCTGACCGATCTTTTTGGCTATCATATTTCAATCAAAAAAATTAATTTGATTTTTTTTTTTGAGGAAGAATGACGTTGAGAATTAATGAAAAAAATGTTAAAAAGAAAAACGTCGGTCAAGACTAAACTGCTTTTACACTGAATAAGTGCATCAAATTTCGCCTCAGTCCGTTCATTAGATGTCGAAAAATCGTGTACACCGTTTTGAAAACCATAGTTTTGAGAAAAACGCGTTTAAAGTTGTACTAGCAGTGCTATCGTTGCAATCATAAGTTTACCTTCAATCTGCGATTCCTGCACCATATGTTGGACCTTCCTCTTCAATTTGAGTTGCCTCGAACGACGAATGAACGTTCGTCGTTTTCGCAGTAGCCTAACCGCTTGAACAAACAAATTTTTGTGATTGGATTATAATGAAAATTATTTATCAACCTCACCATGGAAATTAAGAATTTCGGCTTAAGTTTACTTATCGACTTTTTTAAAAGCGATATGGATTGAGGGTGTTTATAAAAGAGCACTATTAATTTAAAGTATCGTAATTTCGCTGGAACCGCAGAGTTGAAGTTGACGTACTTTGAAATGAAAATGAATTTTCTGCAATTGCCCAAACCTCTCTGTGCCAAATTTAGGTCAGGAAAATCACCAAAACATTCTTTAGGATTCTCATCTGAGACGTGCAATCCAAAGTCCTAAGATCTTGGCTAATAAAAATAAGGTTAATATTCGGAAGTGGGGCTCCTGCTAGAATCACGTAAATTTTTTTCTTATATTTTGTTTGAGTTTGTTTGTTTGGGTTTTATATATATATATATATATATATATATATATATATATATATATATATATATATATATATATATATATATATATAGAGAGAGAGAGAGAGAGAGAGAGAGAGAGAGAGAGAGAGAGAGAGAGAAGGTGATTAAGGTGATTCTGGCAGGAGCCCCACTATATATATATATATTAGAGTGGTTAAAAAAAATCGCGTTACTCAACGGAAAATGTTACTACGTTATCAAAAAATAATTCATACAAAATTTGAGAGGTCTTAATATTTTTTTAGTTAGTGCTCAAACGACTTAATTTTCTTCTCGATTTTTGGTCGATTTTTTTTCCCCGCCAATAGACATAATAATATGTCTATTCCGGTTTCGCTCCAAATATTAGTTATTTTGTCGATAACGTTTTGTGTACTCTCTCGACCAGAAAATTTAAGAGTATTCTGATAAATTTCGGCACTTTCACTATCGTCCAAACCCGCGACCATTCTTTACATTTTGTTATTTTTACGTGTACTGTGACGTACCTCAATACAGCAATTACTGGAAACAGTCAAATGAATCGCGAAAAGAACTCACGGACAGTCGGAGAAACAATGGTGCAGCAGCGTCAACAGCGCCGCGGTTTTCAACTCAGGAATCCGTATGACTTTGTTTTCTTACTCCACAACAACATATTACTCCAAAAAAACGCATACTTGTTAGACGTTCAGTGATGCAAACACCGTGTTCTTGTTCATCAAGTAGTTGATATAATTTTCACAACCGAATTACATATATTGATTCTTAATCTGCAAATACAATTTGTTTATGGTAAAAACAAATATTTAAATAAAAATTGTGTATTGTTACAGTAAAAATTAAATCAAGACTTACATTGGATCACGCAGTAACATTTTATGCATCGCGATAAAAAAAAATTAATACTCCGATAATCATGAAAAAAATGAAAAAGGCGTTTGAGCACTAACTGAAAAATTGTTTGGAAGTCTCAAATTTTGCAAAACTTTATTTTCCTTAATATCAATTTTCCGTTGAGAAAAAGATCGATTTTTTCAACCACCCTAATATATATATACATCAAATCATTCAAACAAAAAATAGCCTGATTCTAGCAGGAGCCCCGCTTCCGAATATTTAACAAGAATAAAACAAATGAAAAAGAATTTCCATTGCCTGTGGATCTTTATTCACAATAAATATTGCACACGCGCGACGTTTATTCAGCAAAAAATGCGAATTCTCGTCCTTGTGAATTTCATTTCTCCGATCAATGAGTTTACATCCATTTGTATCCTCTGGCACGACGCGGGTTATAACAACCATGGAACTCCTCCGCCATGATTCTCCTTTTCACTTCTCATGCACTTGTTCATTATTTTCATGATTATTTTTGTAGATAGAAGGTGCAGCTGTCGAGGGAGTTTTATTTTTCACCGGGAATTCATCATCTTTGAGGGAAGGAAAAGTCATCAAGTGATGTGAAGAGTCCCGTTGCGTTGTTAGGGAGTAACAGGAGCGTTGGGATGAGAGAGACGAGAGAGAAAAATCTCGCGAACTCTTGTCTCATTCTCGTGGAGTATCAACGCGATTCTTATACACGTGAAAGTGAGTAAGATACTTCATACCTCTTTCTTAGTCACCCCTCGAGCTGACGCCTCTCCGCTGCATTTATAGAACATCCCCTTACGAACGGCGTTCCCCTTCTTTTTCAGGTCTCTCGCTTTGTGATATACAGCCAGGAGGAAAAAAAAGTGAGACGGAGCGAGAGTCTCGTGGCTCTTCGCGTGGAAAACTCCCAAGTATGAGAAAAGTTGTCAGCCATATTTCATCCCGTGGACAAACGACGCGCGGCGAGGGCTATAGAGCTAAGAGCTGGACGAGGAGACGAGGAACCAGTGTCGTCTTCGCGTCCCTCGTTAATTCTCGCAGGATTTATCAACGGCGGGATATTACTCGGCATCGGGAATGAATAATGGCGCGTGTGGCTTGTAAATTTTGTATATTGGTTCCGCGAGTTATTAACGAGGCCCCGTCATCCCGAGGCATTTGGCCGCTCGATCTCGCGGCCCTCTTACGCCAAATTATTAACAATTGTTGCAGCCGAGGAGATGTTTGCGGCAAAGAAAATCGACTCTGCGAGAATCCAAATACCCGGAGGAAAAAAAAACGCGACGAGGGTGGATAATGATGGACGATGAAAAATTGAGGAGGGGTAGTAGCCGAAGACAATTGGTACGAAGCGTCTTTGTGGGAAGGGCAGGGACGTTTCGTCAACGCGTGTTGAGGGGCTATGCCAGTATGAACGCTGAAAATTTGGGTGATTTTTGGGAATTTTTTTGGAAGGAAAGTACTCAATTAAATGTTTCGGAAAATTAAGAATATATTTGGCTATATTTGTCCTATATTACATATTTTTTTCATAGAAAATATTGAGATTGAGATTTTTCATAGAAAAATATTGAGAAAAATTCCTCCACTGCTGACATGATTCCGGCCGATTGAGTAGCTGAAACCGAAAACGGAAAAAATGTCGTTAAACTGGAAGGTATTTCCTGTACAATGACGTAGGATTGTCGAAAAATATCAAAATCTAACAAAATACCGTAGTTATTAAAAAAAAGTCTGTTTTCTTGCCTATAAAATGATCGTTTTTTCAATGCCAAATCGTCAATTCTCATCCAATCAAAAATATCCTACGTCATTGTAGAGTAAATATATTCAAGAGTACTCACTTCAAATTTTAAGTCAATCGGATAATTGCTCTTTGAGTTACAATGTCGGCAAGTTTGAAAAAAATTGTTTCGCGAAAAACGCGTTTAAGGGGTTACCCCCACTTGCGATTTTGAAAAAATCGATTTCTTTTTTATTGCATTTTTTTGAAGTATAAGTATCGGAGAATATGTCCTGAAAATTTCAAGTCGATCCGAACAAAATTGACTGAGATATGAACGTTGAAAGAGAAGAATCCGCGTTGAAAGAGAAACTTTAAACGCTTTCTCAAACTTTCTCAAACGTTTTTCTCAAAATGGCATTTCTGAAGTCGGTGACCAAGATTACTCGAACACTAATGAACCGATCTTCTTAAAATTTTGCAGGCTTATTTAATACATAAAAATGTAGTCTTGAATCGTTCGATTTTTTTTTCGAAAAAAATGGCCGTTTTATAGCCAAAAAACGGCCGTTTTTTCGTTAAAATCGAACCATTAACTTTGACTGTCCGCCATTTTGTGAAAAAAGAATATTTTTTAAAATCCTTCGATTAAAGACTAGTTGATACTTATATTTGACTAAATCCATCCGCATTTTTTTTTCAGATGATCCACTTCGCCGCAATGTTGGTCACCGCAAACCGTGTATATAAAAACATTATTTCATTGACGGCCATTTGCCACTGAACAATGTAATATTTTTCAATCAAAAAATTACTGAAAGTTCTTCAAGATGTGTTCCTTAAGATGGTATATTGATCGATTAAAAAAGTTTTGTAGTTTTCTTTAAAAAAATTCATGGAAAAGGCCTTTTTTTTGCGCTACAAGTGGGGGTAACGCCTTAAAGATTTAACTATCGATTGATTATTCGGGGAGTATTAGAGATACGGCTTTGAAATGTTTACAGTATATTCTTGAAAGTATAAACTGTCGATAAAGGTAAAAAAAATCGATTTTTTGAAAGTGTCACACTGGTATATGCCCTTAAGGGGACAGATACCTTTGGGTGAGGAAAAAGTTAGCCAATTTTCATGATTTTTGTTAAAAAGAAAGATTTCTTCACCAATTTTGAGACTTAGGGTTTTTTTTACTACTTTTGGCTGTTACATGGTACTTTTTTATTTATTAATTTATAAAAATGGCGGAGGTATCCCGGGAAAAAATGGTCATATATAAACATAAACAATCATGTATGATCATAAATGATCATGAACGAAATTTGTCTCTTGTAATCACATATAGTAATAAATAGCCAGATGTGATTATATAGAGACACATTCCGTCCATTATGAAATGTACATTGTCATATTTTAATAATAATTAATTCAGCAATTTTCAGTAGATAAGCTAAATTTTTTACTCTGCTTTCAGAATGATCAGAACAGAGCCCATATGTATATTCACTGGAAACAGGTGAGAATAGAGCACCAGTGAATAAACATGTCTAATTCTGACCTATCATTACGAATATATGTAAAAATTTTGCAAGAAATCAAAGATTTATTCTTTCTCAAGTAACGAAAGTAATACTTACCCTCAAAACTTATAAAAACTATTGCTTTCGCGTTTTGAACACCTACTATGCACAGCCGTATCGTAACTGAGTTGCGCGGTTTACAAGTACTAGAAACTAGAAAAATTCCGTGTAGCGTTAAAATTCGATATTAAACTGAGAAATCGGTTATAACAATAGAAGTGATTTTTTTTGCTAAATTACAGTGATTCGAGTTTTTATCGACAATTCATATTCTTTACGAATTTTGAATATAAATCAGCTTTTGTCCATTCACTGGTCGGTTGACCCTAGTTTTTAATATGTCAACTTGAACATTTTTCACATATTCTTGAATATGTATACATTGAGAAAATGCAAAAAATCGATTGTTTACCCATCACAGTGGTGTCTCGCCTCAATGCGGACGCTTGAATTAGAAGCTCCAAAAAAAGCGGGAATTTTTTTGGGAATTTTTTTAGAAGGGAACAAAACAAGTGAGCTCAGTAAACATTGAGGTATCTTTTCATGTATATTTGGAATGCTTAAGAAAAATTTCAACATGAAATAATAAATGACTGCAGATTTATCAGCCTATTCCATTTGCGTCTTGCCGCTGCAGTCCCCAATCAGCGGGAAATATGCAGCTCGCAATACTTGACTGAACCAAATACCTCAATAAAATGTTCAATTGTCATATATTTTTCTTCTTCGTGAAGTAAGAAAAAGCTGAAAAAATCGTGAAATTATAACTTTACTCAGGATTGAAAAAAAGTGTTAAAAAACACTTGAACGTGCTGTAAAAATTATTGAAAATATTTTTTCAACGACTTTTTTAATTCGCTTAAAAGAGATTTTCATACTGAAGAAAATAAACTTTGGTTTGATTCAATAGGTCGTTTAGTTTTTTGCTATCACGCCAGCCAATTTAGAAAAATCGTGAAAACGAGAATTGGAGAAAACGTGCTTCAAAGTTTTCAATGGAAGGAAATATCAATCGATTCTCTGCTTTTGGCTTTGTATCTTCGAAAATATTTACAATTGGCATCTGTAACATTGTAAATATATTCTTGGATGGTTTATCTATCGATTTAAGGTAATCCTATCGCCAGGCTTCAATCCATAGGATTTTCATATTTTCTTTTTCAACTTCAGTAAATATATTAATTATCGTCTGTAAAAAATCATAAAATTTCAGGGTCGGCTATCGATCTAAGTACAGAGAAAAAAAATAAAAATTGCGTACCGTGAAGGAATTCCGAGACGACATACAAAAACCCAATTTCCGGTCGCCACAAAAGTGTATATAATAGTGGGAATCCGTCTAATTCTTAAAAATAATCAGATTTACATACTTAACACTTGTAGTAATCCTATGCTCTCAGCAAAAATTATGCCTATTGACCAAATTTTTATGTAATATCAAGTTTAATTTGAACTTCCGATATTGGATTTATTACCACTTGCTACGATAAAGAGACGTGACAGCAAGGCGACAGCTGACTGTAGTCCTAACCTCATCTCACTCTTTCGTATTCCCACACATATTTCATTTTTAACCGACATATTTCGCCGACACGAATTTTCCACGCTTTTTACCAGTCGTGGTCCGAATACAATGCTTTATATTTCCCGCACCTGACATTGTTTTTACAGATCGACGTTGAAAAGCATAGAGGTTAAACTCGCCTGGTTGAGTAAAAAGAGACGGAGATAGAACCAATGTTGCCAAATATCAAACCTAGAAATACCGCGCGAATCGTTGGAATAACTATTTTTTCATTTTTCTAATCAAATGTGAACATTCATTAAACAGTTTGCAAATGGGAAATTTTAGTTTTTACATATTATCATTTTTGCATATGTTAAAAATATAAATTGTACAAGTCTCAAGAATTATCAGTGGTATGACTAGTGTGAGGCGATAGGATTACCTTAAGGGTGTGTCAGATCTAGTGTGTCTAGTGTGTCAGATCAAAAGAAAAGAAAACGGCCTTGCATGAATTCTTTGAAGTGTACTCTATGGTCCAGGCATAGCAGATTGATGGTGAGACCCTTTTTTCATTATGAATTATGTGCAACAACTTTCAAACGCGTTTTCTCAAAACGCGATTTTTTCAAACTGGTGCCATGATATCTCAAAAACTGATTGATTCTGCTCAAATTTATACAGCATCTTTAGTACATATATTGAACTACAAGTTGAATTAAAATAATTAAGATTGCTTCGTTACTTTTCTTTTTATCAGCTATATAGATCCAACAAAAGTACGAAAAATTGATTTTTTTTTCTAAAGCGTAAAAAGAAATCATTTTTTGGGATTCTAACTTTATTTTAGTTCCATGTAAAGCCTCAAGTCTCACGATTAAAATTGCCGGTATAAAAAAATTAATTTGTGTGGTTTCTTTTTTTTTACCCTAGAACTTCGATCCGTGCCACTCTGGCGATTTTTTTGCGATATCGTCAGACGTACTGGAAGACTCTGTAAATTTTCCAGCCAAAAAAAATGGCCGTTTATGAATAAAAATATAATTTCCCTCTTTTTTGGTAAAAGATCAGCGTTACCGGAACGTAAAAATTATTTCAAGTCGTCCGCTCGAAAGCTAACACAAAACTACAACTTTTGTGTACAGACATTTTTTTTTCAGCTACTTCTAGTTTTCTAGTTTACTGGAAAAAAATGGCATTTTCTAAAATGTTGAATTAAAAATACCGAAAAAATTCACATAGAATGCCTTTTAGTAGTACTTTGATATAACCAATTATGGGGAAAATCTGAGATGGTCGAAAAAAAGTGGCTGAATTGACGGAGAATCCCTCATATATGTGTTCCTGTTGGGCGGTGTATCTCCGACTATATTCTATATAATGACTTCAAAAAATTCACGAAGTTTGTTTAAATGTTAATAAAAATGATATACAATTTATAAATTATTTTATTTTAATGGTTTGTCAAAAAAAAAAATTCCCCAAAAAAGCATTAAAAAACAGCCTTCACACTAGACGACCGCCTTGAGCAATTTAAAAAGAACGATTTTTCGAACCTTCATACATATAGACCCAGCTAATAACACGGCCGGGCATCGCCACTGTCGGTTGCTTGGACGCCAGCGATAGCCAAAGGATTTTTCCATTGTTCGTTTATCGGCCGGTTCGCCGCTACAGGGTAGATCGTAGTCTGTTGGGTTTGTCCATCAAGGCGAAGTAGCATAGCCTTCCCATCCCCGGATAGCGACCTTTACAATAAATGTTCCTCACGTTTGCATATCCTTTTTTTTTAAGGGGAGGGTAGGGGTTTCAGCGTGAAAAAAAAACACTTTTTTGCGATTTTTTTTTCATCTATATGGATAGAGTGAATTTATTGAAACCTTTTGTGCATTCTTAAGTGTCATTTCAAGAACATTCCGTGAAATTTGTACGCAAAAATATTCACAAACAAGCCGGTGCTGCGTTTTTCTCGAAACCACTTTTTCAAAGTCCGTGTTCACTGCCATTTGAAAACTACATGACCGATTTATTTCAAACTTGGTACACACTTTCTACATATAAAATACCTCCTCCCAACGCATAGTTTGAGATTTTTTTTACATTGAGGGGGTTTTCCACCCCCAAAATGGCGGAATTTTTCGTGAAAAATAGCACTTTTCACTTTACACGACCACCAAAAATTGAGAAATGAAAAAAAAATTATCAAAAACCGTTCGGGGGAGGATTTGATGATACTTTGACTATCGTGTTTTTCCAAAGGCGTTCTTGGAAAAGCTTTGTCACCGGCTTGTTTTTGAATATTTTCGCGTACAAATTTCACAGATTGTTCTTGAAATGACACTTAACAATGTACAAAAGGTTTCGATAAATTTACTCTATCCATATAGATGAAAAAAAATCGCAAAAAGGTGTTTTTTTTCGCGCTGAAATCCCTACCCTCCCCTCAATTGGAGAGTAGAATTGTTCAAAGATTCATCCCAAGGCGGCACAGAGTTGTCCGTAGGGTCGAGTCAGCTATAAAAGCTCCGACGCGATGAGTGTCGCTCACTCATGGATATTCATAATCGCGGTTTATTTAATATTTGCACACTCACACGAGGGGAGAAGCGAGTATACGTGTGGGCGGCGTGTGGCGGTCCTGTGGTGGGTTTCGCGACGTCAACTATGCGAATAACGAAAAATTCGAGAGCTGCGTCAAATTATTCAGATTTATGCCCGTGCGCTCTTGCCCTCGCGGGGACGCGCGGCACAACGAGAGGAACCACCGCGATGCATTCGATTCCAACGGGGAAACAAATTTCATGAATTATTCAAGCCTCGTCGATTCGATGCACCCGCTATCACGGTCAACGCGCGAACGATACGTCCTTTGAGGCGTAAGCTGCGATTTTAATATTTCATCGTTCGCACGGCGAAAATCCTCCGATCACACACGCAACCCTGTTCCTGCATCGAAGATATATACTCGCGTCTTTGAAGTATTTGTCGTCTGGATTTTCCAGAATGACGTTCGAATTATCATCGCGGGACAATTTCCCACGTTTCTTTTTTCCTTAGGCAGCCGAAAATACGCGAATTTTCAAGATTTTGGCTGGCTCGAAACTGTTAATTCTACATTATAAAAATTTTAAGTACATATTATTACATCTTTTTATTAAAATTTTTTTTTTTAGTATTAAAAAATTGCTGTACACGTGCTTGAGAGACTTGCCGTCTGAGTTATTCCACAGCGTACAACCTAGCGTCTGGTGCATTGATCTGATACATCAGAGCCGAGAACTTTTAGATCTCTAAGGCCCACACGCTCTATGTGAACCTTAAAACTCCAAAGAAAAGTGAAAATTGGAAAAATGGTAGGTGTGTGAAAAAATATTATATTTTTTATGACATTTTTTATATAGTGTTTGTTAAGGGGTTATATACTGTCAGGAGGCCCGAAAAGATCGATTTCTCAAGAATTTTTCTTGAGAAGACCTTCAAATCTATTAAGGGGTGAGATGCAGTCAGAGTTTTCAATTTTTTTTACATTTTTTTACATTTTCTTGACGTATGATGTTTTGAAAATATTCCCTGAAAATTTCAAGTCAAGTTAGTGAAGGGGCCACGTCTATTCTCAACGTATAGACGTGGCTCACAAACGCGCATACGATTATACCCGGGAAGGCAGAATGCTTCGAAGACAACAACAAATTGATATTTTGGAAGCTTCCACATCGGCAGAAGCCCTATTGTATGGAATGGAAGCTCTATTGTAGGAATTGATGATTCGATGAAAGTCATTTTTTCATTAGTATTTCGATACATAAATTAAGTGTGAAATTGGAAAACTCCTTGAGAAATTTTCAAAAATGTATTACTCAAAAACTATGAACTTCAGCAAAATTTTATAAAGAATACTTTCGTTTTAAAATTGCCCAATATGTTAAAAAAATAATAATTCATCCCGAAAAATTGTAAGTTTTTGAAAAATTGTTTTTACAATTGGTTATAAACAATTGAATGCTCGACTTTTCGGCAAAAAATTGTGATATTCGGATTCAGCGGATCAAAATACATAAAAAAGGTTAGCTTCATCCATCGAGCTCAAAATTTTACGAACATATAATACCGTATCCACATCGAAAAACTTTAAACGCGTTTTTCTCGAAACTATGTTTTTCAAGTCGGTGATCACCATAATTCAATAACCACTCAATGGATTTTGAGGAAATTTGGTGTGCGTATTGATAGCATTTCTTTTGAAAGAGAGAAAATTTCTTTTTTTTTAACAATAAACGAGCGATTTTTTGGTCGAAAATCGAAAGTTATCTGTCGGAAGCCGCCATTTGGCAATTTAAAAAAAAAAAAGCTTCGATTAAGGACTACATTTATTATTCAACTAATGATTTTTTTTGGTTTTTCGATTTCAGATGATCTAGTAAAATTTTATTATGGTCACCGCGAAGCACTACATGCCGAAGGGGGTCCGACAAAGATGGCGATATTTTTATAAATAATCAATATTTTTGTTTAAAAATTTGTACAAGTCAAGTTGAAATATAACATAAAAAGTCTGTGTAACCACTTTTGTAAAACAAACTTAATTACTATAAAAATAAATGATTGAAAATGCTCGTTTTTTCACGCCTCTGACGGCATCTCACTCCTTAAAGTTTCGAACGCTCTGACACGTAATTACAAATGTGCGTGTAACTTCGAGAATATTCGCCGGATCGACAAGAAATCTGTGTGTGTACTCAAATATATGTACATTACGAAAAAAAGAAATTAAAACGATTTTTCGTAAATTTTAACTGTATATCACCCCTTAAGGGCTCAGATACACCTGGGTAGGTCAAAAAGATCGATTTTTCAAAAAGGCGCTCATTCGAAAGTACTGTCCTTTCAGTGTTTACCTTGAAAATTTCATGAGGAAATTTGGAGTAATGACGAAGTTATAGCGTTTTATAAATGACCAGGTGAGCAACGACTAACGGTTGGGGCGCAGGTAGACGCGGCCTTTGTCATCTGTTTGACTATGAGCCGGGTGTCCTCGCTCCTGTTGAATTTCGGGTATTTGTGACCTTTTTGATAGCAAGGTCATGTTTCGAAAAGTGGGTCGGGTCCTATGGCCCAGCAATCGACGATTTCATGTAAGTTCAAAATAAACCAGTTATTTCAGTGTAAAGTGTACTCAAAACTTTAAACGTGATTTACTCGAAATATTGTTTTCAAAATCGGTACCAGAATTATCTCCGCAACTACTGGACCGATCGGGATCAAGTTTCGCACAGTTATACTTCACACAATAATCTAGTACTTATCGAACCATTTTTTCGATACCTGGCTTATTTTTGTTTTTCATCATAAGTACTGAACAATTTTGAGGCGAAAAATCGCCTTCTTTATTCCAGTGACTGCCATGACCCGAAAAAATTGAATTTTTACATTCCGGCTCGATAAGTACTAGTTTTATCTATGTACGTTAAGAAAGGAATATTTTTTTTTGGATAAGAAATGGCAGAGACACGTCTGGCACCGCACACGCTGTCAACAAAAACACGTCCCAGGAAAACGACTGTAACTTTTTTACCGCTTGAAATTTTTTAACCATTTTTTCATACAATGTAGATAAAATGTATGTCACGGTTGTTCAATAAAATTCAGTTTCATACACAAAAATATTCTCAAACATGACCTTACTCTTAGCCGTCTCAGGTGTATGTAAGCCCTTAAAGGAAAAATAGTTTTTTCCAAATAATTTTGGAATAATTTTAGGTTCCGATAGACGGTAATTATGTTATCCAAAAGTGTCCAAAGTTTTAAAATGATCGATTAAATAGTTTTCGAGTTATCTTGTACGAGGTCCACGAAAAACTGTTTTTTAGAGAAGCGCGTTAAAGTCATTCCTTTCGCGGAGGGCCATATTTTACTAGGGTACAAAGAAGGCCCTTTTGAATAATTGGTAAATTACAGTGGCGCATTATGAAAATAAGTCCCTATCAATTATTATACCCAACGATAGACTGGAATAATAAAAATTCGCGCAAATTTAGTAGATTTAGACATTTTTATATTTTCTCTGAAAAGTCTCGGTTACAAAAATGCTGCTGGTCGATTTTTTCTAAGTTTTATCATCAATATTTTCTTTAAACATTCGGTGACCCTCTGTTTTGATTGTCGTTACGGAATCTTTGGAATTTTTTTCACGCGTGAATAGTTTATATCAGGCATCCAGAGTTATATATTTACTGTTTAAGGTGCTATACCAGTGTGAACGCTGAAAATTTGGGTGATTATCGGGAATTTTTTTGGACAAAAAGTACTCAATTAAATGTTTCGGAAAATTAAGAATACATTTGGCTATATTTGACCTATGTTACGTAATTTTTTTATAGAAAAATATTGAGATCCAAGCGACTTATGCGCTGCCTGCGGAGGCGCGAAAAAAAAGTTCCCCCACTGCCGACATGATTCCGGCCGATTAAGTAGCTGAAACCGAAAAAGGAAAAAATGTCGTTAAACTGGAAGGTATTTCCTGTACAATGACGTAGGATTTTCGAAAAATATCAAAATCTAACAAAATGGCGTAGTTATGAAAAAAAAGTCTGTTTTCTTGCCTATAAAATGATCGTTTTTTTCAATGCCAAATCGTCAATTTCCATCCAATCAAAAATATCCTACGTCATTATAGAGTAAATATATTCAAGAGCACTCAGTTCAAATTTTAAGTCGATCGGATAATTGCTTTTTGAGTTACAATGTCAGCAAATTTGAAAAATCTCTTTTCGAGAAAAACGCGTTTAAAGATTTAACTATCGATTTTAAGGCGCCGTATAAAGGAGACGATTTTTAGAGTCGTAATTTTTCGTTAAAAGTTCCGTAACTTGGCTAGAAATTTTACCAGTAACTGGAATGTATTTTTACTATATTATAGACTAAAAATCAGTCAATTGTTAAACATTCGGGTTCGAGAATTTTTATTTCGCGAATACTTTAAAGTTTCAACACTCAAAAATGTCTTATCGTTCTATTTATTATCGTTTTTCTCGCAGACGAAAAAAAAAATAATAATCTTGATAATCTTTCATAAGATATTCTTCGTACATTAATTATCCACCGTCTTGATGTCGATCATCTTTCTCTCTCTCCCACGTCAGACCGAACACGTGGTCCACATGTTCCCTAATGATCAACCTTCCTGTGTATAACGTTTGGCGGAAGGAGGGGGGGGGGGGGGGGGGGGGGGGTAAAAATCGACTTAAAGGATTAAGTAAAGAGGATGATGGTGTGAACGTCATCGAAAAAATAAGACCAGCAGTAACGAGGTTTGAGCGAAATAAACGATCGCCACTTTACCCGCGTTCGCGATCACGACCACTCCACCGATTGCTTCAATTTCACCGTTGATTGCTCCCCTTTTGTTTCCCGCGAATAGCACAACAATGGCTTGCAAAATGTTGTGCATTTCCGGTCTGATTTTTTTTGGCTGCTCACTTGCGAGTGCCCGAGTTTTCTACGTCGATGGTCCGCGCGTAATCGAGCCAAGCCCAGCGCGCCAGAACTTCATTTATCCGATGGAAGGGACCGAGCAGTCGTCTCGCGATTTGGATATGAGCTTCTCCGCTGGAGATCCGAGCGAAGCCTCCGAGGACCGAGGCTTCGTCTATCCTGCGAAAAAAGTGAGTTGCATTTTCTTTCGTCATTCTTGCCAGAAAGAATAAAACGTTATTCCATAATTTTTTAAATCTTACCTTAAGGGGAGCACTCCATATAGAACGCCAAATTTTAGTCGATTTTCATTTTTTTTTTGTGGGTAAGGAATGTGTATATCTTTTCAGGGTCATGGGTATTTTTTATTACACAATTCTAGTTTTCAAAACGATTTTTGTTGCTTGAAAAAAGTAAAAAATGGCGGAGATATAACTAGTCGCCGTGAAGTTGTCCAGAAGATTATCTGAAACAGTCTGCGCGAAAAAATCAATTAGTTTATACATGAGGTCAATTGATGAACCATTAATATTGGAAAAATAATGATAATTGACTAAAGGGGAGGCCTTAGAACAAAAAAGTTGATTTTTTCGGGATAAATTTCAAACTTCGACCCAGCCAAAAACATGTTTATTTTGATCATTTTTAGTCGGGCTTAAGTACATCGATGGCACATAAGTATCATAAAAACGTGTGCCAAATATGAGCTTGATCGGTCGAATAGTTTTTGAGTAATCGTGTACACCGATTTTCAACTCATTGAAAAAAAAAGTTGCGATATAATCGCGTTTAAGGGGGAATATACCTTTGTGAGGGCAAAATCAAGGGTCATGTTCGACAATTTATTTAATAAAAACAAAACAATATTTTTAAATTAGTTTTTTTATACATGGTAGTACAAGTCTTTTAGTAAAACAATTTTTTTTTAAATTATTTTGAAACAAAATGGCGGCGCAGTAGTCAATAAAAGAAAATTCCTTTTTTTCATAGTCCTCTACAGGCGTATTCGCACAGGTCATGATTTTCAAGCTAGAACAAAAAACCAAAAATAATTTGAAAGTAAATATAAAAAACTAACTGTAAAACTGTAAAAAAGTAACTGTAAATTTAGGCAATAAAAAATGCATTATTTTGAAGCCGCTATATGAAGTGCCCGCCTTAAGGGTAGACACCGCTGTAAAATTTTCGAATAATCGTTTTTTGGAAAAACTTTTAAAAAGCCTTTGAATTTCAAAAAATATGATGCATATTCGTTTATAGCTGAAAAAATAGTTTTAAAGTGGATATCGATCTATTTTTGAGGGGAATCTCCGAGGGCTGAAAAGGGTAGACGCAATACCAGCTACACGAAATACTGTCCAAAAATTTGATCCTTAAGTCACAACCGTTCCCAACGAGGATCATGGGACCCACCGACTCAAGAAGCTCCCACGCTTCTGCAAATTCACTCTTGCATTTTTTTCCTGCCGGGTACCGGAAACTTCAAACACGTTTTTCTCAAAACCATGTTTTTTAAATCGGCACGCGGCGGAACTCGACCAATTTTCGTCCAATCGACTTGAAATTTGAACTGTAACTTCTTAGATTGCGTTAACAGTACGACCCTTTTTTCGATTAATTGAAAATTATAAAAAATATATCACTTTTTATTTAAAAATTATGGTCGAAAAAGATAACTTTCTTTCAAACTCGTCTCTATTTTTTCCATCATTTTTTAATTACCCCCCGTACTTAACTGCTAAAACTAGTATAATTAACGAAAAAAATACGCTCTTAGTTCCAGGATTGAATTTACGACAGTTTACGACAATTTTCGTCCAATCGACTTGAACTTTTAACTATAGCTTCTTAGATTGCGTTAACAGTCAAGTACGAGCGCTTTTTTCGATTAATTGAAAATTGTAAAAAATAAATCACGTTTTATATGAAAATAATGGTCGAAAAAAAGAACTTTTTTTCGAACTCGTCTCTATTTTTTTTTATTATTTTTTAATTACCCCCCGTACTGTACTGCTGAAACTAGGATAATTAACGTAAAAAATACACTCTTAGTTCCAGGATTAAATTTACGACAGTTCTACTGCTTGCCGCGGAAAGGGTTGGTTGAAAACCAGTACTGCTATAGCAACTTGTTTGTATTCTTATGGGAACTAATTTTTTTTACATACCTCAATATATACCTAACAAAGCCTAAAAGGTCTTTTGACCATGTATTTCATTCCTTTCTTTAAAAAAAGTTCCAAAGAAAACGGTCGAAAATGGGCAGTTACAGTTGTATCCTCCCTTAACTTTTCTCCAGAAAAAAATCCCACTTCCTCAATAGCGCAAGCTCCATTGCACGTCGACAACGTAGAAGAATTAAAAAATCATGTTCGTAAGAAAAGGTGGGCTCCGTTTCACTAAAGTGGAAATATCCTCCAAATAAAGCTTGAGGGAAATCCTGGTCTGCGAAAAATGCATGCTCCGTTTCACCATGGGGTAAAATGCGTCCCGTAAAGCTTGAGAAAGAAAGATAAAAAAAAGAATATTCTGTTAAAAATGGGAATTCCACTTTTTACAGTGAAAAAAACTTTTATCCGAAGCTTGAGAAAAAAGGAAAAAAACGTGCCGTTCTGTGAAAAACGTAAGCTCCATTTCAATGCAGTGAAAAAATCCTTCCAATAGACGGTTCAAAAAAAAAAGCTCCCAGGAATAATCCCCATAAATCCTGGGAAAACAAAAAAAAAGAAGAAAAAAGTGAATAATGAAATTGAGCTTCATTGTGCGAGATTAAAAAAACGCTCTATTTGCAATTTGACAATGGCACGAGGATGAATTCAATCCCGTAGATAATACGAGCGTGCTTTTTCTAATGATCGCTCATCACTCATCAGCATCGACGGATACTAATTATCAATATTTTTTCGAATATCTTTCAAAAGACGTACGCCTACTCGAACGCGGAGAGGCCAATCGTCGAGATAAATCGTGATTATGAACGCCCAATGCCGTATTACAAACTCGTGGATCCTCCGACTCGCCGGATCGTCTATGATGATCAATATCCAACGTCCCACCGTAAACTCATCAAGATCAACGGCGGACCTCGCAAGGGTGAAATCGTTCTGGAATTACGTGTCACGGCGAACAGCAACAACGACGATAATCGCTACTTGGAATAATAGTCCAATTTTTTCAACCAACGTCTCTTATTGTTTAAACAATTACAATAATATCGGTGTCAAATATGGAATGAAAAAAAAATAAAACAAAATGAGTATACTTAATAAAAATTTTATCATAATATTATAGTATTTAATTTTCAAAAAACCTTGTGTTTTATCTGACGAGCAATAAATGTTTGTGTGTGAGGAAGATTACAGCAACTAAAGACGGATCAATGTAATTGGAGAGAATAAACTGCAGGTGGCATGACGGAGTGATGAAGTCATTGGCCGATTTATACTACACATGTATTTTTATTAATTTATAATTACTAATTTTATTTGTTATTATGCTGATTATTGTTATCTCTAATCACTAGATATAGCTCCATGCCTGGAACGGTGGGTTGAAATAAATCGCATAGAAAATTACATGCGAGGGATTTTTGCAATCTTTTAATGAACTATAGTGACGGATAATTAGGTCTCCTAAGGCGGGATATACATTTACAACGATAAAAAAATCGAGTTCTTTTTTTTTCTTCTTTAAACGATAGAACTATATATGTAAAATATTTTCCCAACGTTTCAAAGCAAAATTCGAAAAACTTCAAACGGTACAGCCCGTCAACGCTGTGCTTCACCGCTCGAATTCGGAGCGGGCGTGAACTTCAAACCCGTTTTTCTCAAAACTGCATTATCGAAATTGGCGTGCAGGAGTATTCAAAAACTATTAAGGCCTTAGGCCACTCTAGAGGCCGAAAAAATAGGCTTTTTGGGGATTTTTTTTTCAGAAAAACTACGAAATATATCGTGATTACAAAAAAAGGTGTTTATCATACATATCAGTGACTGTTTACAATAATTTTTTTGAAGCGATTAATTTCAAAACGGCGGCTGTGCAGTGTTTATCTCAAAACTGCATTTTTTAAGTTTCCCGGAAACATAACTCAGACAATTTTCAACCGATTCACTTGAAATGTTGAAAATATCTTGAAAAATACATTGTCTATGGGAGTATGTAGAATTTTTTTTTATATTGCATACCTCATTTGTTATTGACAATTATCTGACGATTTTTTGGGAAAATTTTTGGAAAGTGAAAAATTTGCCTAAAAAATCGTCAGATAATTGTCAATAACAAATGAACCCATGTGCGAATGTCGGTATTCCGCCAGAGTTGCCAATACGGCCCAGAGTTGTGCAAGTTCTGGCGACCGACTCTCAGTTGGCGGTACTGCCCCAGTATTGGAAACCGAACGTATCAGCACCGTCCCAGTCTGGGTTACTGAGTCTTGGGTGAAGTACTGGCACAGTAATGGTAAACTATTTTATCAGTAGGGTGCCAGTCCTGGTTACCACGTATGGTTGAGTCTCGGCTGGAGGTACTACGCCAGTACTGACAACTGAACGTATCAGTGCCATGCCCGTCTTAGCTACCCAGTCTTGGGTGTAGTACTGCCCCAGTATTGGTAAACAATTTTATCAGTGCGGCGCCAGTCTTGGTAACCAAGGTTGGTTCAGTCTCGGCTGAAGGTACTGCGCTAGCATTGGCAACAGTACCACGCCAGTCTTAGTTACCGAGTCTTGGGTTAAGTACTTCCCCAGTATTGGTAAACAATTTTATTAGTTCAGTGCCAGTCTTGGTAACCAAGGTTGGTTCAGTCTCGGCTGGAGGTACTGCGCTAGCATTGGCAACAGTACCATGCCAGTCTTGGGTACCGAGTCTTGGGTTAAGCACTGCCCCAGTATTGGTAAACAATTTTATTAGTTCGGTGCCAGTCTTGGTAACCAAGGTTGATTCAGTCTCGGCTGGAGGTACTGCGCTAGCATTGGCAACAGTACCACGCCAGTCTTGGTTACCGAGTCTTGGGTTAAGTACTGCCCCAGTATTGGTAAACAATTTTATTAGTTCGGTGCCAGTCTTGGTAACCAAGGTTGGTTGAGTCTCGGCTGAAGGTACTGCCCTAGCATTGGCAACAGTACCATGCCAGTCTTGGTAACCGAGGTTGGTTCAGTCTCGGCTGGAGGTACTGCGCTAGCATTGGCAACAGTACCATGCCAGTCTTGGTTACCGAGTCTTGGATTAAGTACTTCCCCAGTATTGGTAAACAATTTTATTAGTTCAGTGCCAGTCTTAGTAACCAAGGTTGGTTCAGTCTCGGCTGGAAGTACTGCCCCAGCATTGGCAACAGTACCATGCCAGTGATGGTCACCGAGTCTTGGGTTAAATACTGTCCTAGTATTGATAAACAATTTTATTAGTACAGTGCCAGTCTTAGTAAGCAAGGTTGGTTGCGTCTCGGCTGGAAGTAGTCCCCCGGCATTGGCAACAGTACCATGCCAGTCTTAGTTACCGAGTCTTCGGTTAAGCACTGCCCCAGTATTAGTAAACAATGTTATTAGTACAGTGCCAGTCATCGTAACGAAGGTTGGGTGGGTCTTGGCTGGAAGTACTGCCCCAGCAGTGGCAACATTACCATTCCAGTCTTGGTTAACGAGTCTTCGGTTTAGTACTGCCTCGGTATTGGCAGACAATTTTATCAGTACGGTGCCAGTCCAAAAAATATGGATTGAATGAAAAATGTAAGTTTTGCTTCCTCATAGAGAAACTTTGTGCCGATGAAAACATTTTTTTTCAGTTTTCAATATCAACGTGCTCAAAATGTCCCAAAACCTCGAAAAATCAAATTCACAAACAATGTCTGCATGCATGTGCGCCTGTGTGCGTATGCGCACGCATGTACGTTCTGGCACTGTAAAATTAAAACGTCTGTAACTCGAGAACGGTTTGGGTTGAAGGGCTCCTGTGTCGCTCAGATGTTAATCTGTACAATCTCTTTATTCCCTGCAAATTTTGTCGAGAGAACTAAAAAATTACAAATTTAACAGCATTTTTTAATTTAAAAGAAATGTCTGTGACCACGTTAATTTGCAAAAAATTTCAGAATTTTGTAAATTTTTTTTTTTTACAAATAGAGTATCATGAAATGACGGCTGGTATTGAATTTAGGGAATTTAGGGAATGAATTTTGGACACTTTCGAAATATGTCAAACTGCTCTAATTTTTGCATATATCAAGATACTGTGGTGATTTTTTTACACAAAGTATTGTAAAAGTAAAGTTGCTATAACATTTGGAGAGAATCCCGAACCATTACAGACTCCTCTGGACTCTTCTGTCTCCTTACGGATATCCATAAATTGGCTAAGTAGACGATGTAATTTTATTTCACTATTTCGCGTGTTCGTTCTGAACGTACGCCGCGACTCTGGCGGCTCTCGCGCCTTCTTGCGTCGAGGCAGACATTGTTATGCCTCGACACAATGCGTGTGTGTCAGTGGTCATTCGCTACGTCGGGCGCACACGGTTGAAGATTGTTTTCTTCCCGCATACTGTCCCTCCGCGGCAAGTATACACTTCGTGTGAGTATATGCACCTATATACCCACACGCTGATCCACGCTCAGCGTCAACAAAGAATTAGGATTTCTTTGGCAGCGTTGGGCATCAGTCTTTCTCGTGCCGTCTACGTGTGAACTTGTTTCAATCCCCAAGTGCTTTTCATCTATTCCCATTCGTTTTTATACAGTACACTTTTTCTATTATTATAAATTAATTTTTCTCGTCTTAACACGAATTCGAGTGCTCTAAGTGTGCTATAAAAATTCGAACGTTCTATAAGGTGAACCAGGTAAGATATACAAAGAATTTTTCTTTTACTTGTTTTTTCATTTTATTTTGTATTTTTTGTCTACTGCATGTTAAGGCATAATAAACAATTCATTTATTTTCTCTCCGTTCCTTACTTGCTGTGGGACTGCGCTATCTCTCTGTCTCTCTCTCTCTCTCTCTCTCTCTCTCTCTCTCTCTCTCTCTGTCTCTTATATTTTCTTTACTTATTCTATCATTTATTTTAAAGAATTTGTTCAATTTGATCAGGGAGTCTCGGAGGACAAGGGGAAAGAAAACGCTTTGGTAAATACAATGTTATTTACTTTGACCGAAATTATGTATGCTGATGTAAAATTACAGAAGAGTATCTTAATTCATACTAAATACTCTGGAAGTGGCTATATTTTTCAATTCTGTTTAGATAGAGGTGATGAGATCCTTGGTGGGTTCACCGACCGACGGAAAAGGTGTTATCCGCAATGTGATCGCTGGCCTGATATCAAAGGCGGTGCA
The DNA here is from genome assembly GCA_963210295.1 of Ophion ellenae. Lineage (NCBI taxonomy): Eukaryota > Metazoa > Arthropoda > Insecta > Hymenoptera > Ichneumonidae > Ophion > Ophion ellenae. Next base: position 35,817,834 of record OY723390.1, on the reverse strand, counting down.
GGAAAAATACTCGGCCACGGGGAAACCAGGCGCGAACGGTATAACGAAAAAATCCTTCAGTGCGACAATAACGTACAAACGTATGAATGGTAAATATTTTTCAAATTTTTACTAATATAATTTTTAGAACTGGGTGCAATGAAATAATTTTTTTTATTTCAGATATTTTTTAGATACGATCGGGAAAAAAAAACTACTGCGGTGGAAATATTTTCGACAACCAGCCGATGTTTATCTGATGCCGGTGACCGGGAACACGCCGCAACTCTGGCCCAATATTGGCAGCCGGTACTAGTCACCAATACTATGCCAACGCTTGCCAAGCGGAGGACCGGTGTTATCATTTCGGAATTGGGCCAGTATTGTTTACACGATCTGACCCAATATTAGCATTCAGTATCCGGCCAGTACTGGCGTCAGTACTGAGCCAAGTTTCCAGTCTATACATGGGCATATACCAGCAAAGTACTGATTTACTGTTTGTCTCAAGACTGGCTACAATATCTGGCCCAAAACTGGGCACTTATTCTGAGCCAATACCCGTAAACAGTGTCGGGCCGATTCACGCCGCCATAACTTGGACCGGTGTTAACAAACCAATTTTGTCTCAATAGTGATTCCGACTTGGGCAAGGCTTGGCCCTTGGGAGCCTGCCCGTATTAGCAGCCCTGGCATCAGTACTGAGCCAAGACTAAGCCAAGTCCTCAGTCTATACACGGGCATGTACTGGCAAAGTACTGATTTAGGGTTTGTCTCAAGACTGGCAATGATATCTGGCCCAAAACTGGGCACTTATTCTGAGCCAATACCCGTAAACAGTGTCGGGCCGACTCACGCCGCCATAACTTGGACCGGTGTTAACAAACCAACGTTGTCTCAATACTCATTCCGACTTGGGCAAGGCTTGGCTCTCGTCCAAGTACCAGATGCCTGCCAGTATTGGCAGCTCTGGCACCAGTACAGTGCCAATACCAAGCCAGTTTGCAATACGTACATGGGAACTATGCAATATTTAAAAAAATCCTATGTACTTCCATAGACAATGTATTTTTCAAGATAATTCAACATTTAAAGTGAATCGGTTGAAAATTGTCTGAGTTATGTTTCCGGCCAACTTAAAAAATGCAATTTTGAGATAAACGTTGCACAGCCGCCATTTGAAATTAATTGGTTTAAAAAAAATTATTGTATACAGTCACTGATATGTATGATAAATACCCTTTTTGTAATCTCGATTTATTTTGTAGTTTTTCTGAAAAAAAAACCCCAAAAAGCCTATGTTTTCGGCCTCTAGAGTGGCCTAACCCCTTAAGCCGATTAAGTTGAAACTTGGTAGAAATATTGATAATATTGGTACCTTCGACTTGACGACAATTGTTTTTGAAAAATTAAAAAAAAACTACTTTTTTAATCCACATTTTACAGAAATGTTGCGTGAAATGTTGATCTTTTTCTTGTAAGTGCGTGCCATTTTCTCAAATTTGCATTTTCTTTGTTTTAATTACCGTCACATAGAAACTATACACGTTCTAACTGAAAAAATGTTTGAAATTTTTTGCAAATCAAAGTGTACGGGAAGCTAGTCTGCACGCCGATTCGCAACTTCCGCGGCGACCTCGCTGTAACACTCTGCCACAGCTCTGCCATTTTGATGATAAATTGATGACAAAAAATTGTTTCGTATACTTAAATATACTATTAAAGTATACTTAAAGTTTTATAATTGTGGAATAATTATTTCTTAGTTTGAAAAATCGCTTAATATTGCTTATTTTTTTGAGGTCTAAATGTACATCTCGTCTTAAAAATTGCACCGGGCGCGATTGCGAATGGAAGAAATATTTTTTTCAATATGACACTGGTCTTACGAGCCCTTATGCATGGATATTTATTTGCATATGGATATTTGAATATTTGGAATGCATATGGATATTTATTTCAGTGATAAAATAAAAACTTATAAAAGACGGACGAAGGATTTTTTCAATTTGGTTGAAGTTCCTTTAGGGGCTACAATTGGTTGAAATTTTTGAAAATATCGATTTTTAGTATTTGACGGATTCTCAAAATAAAGTATTTTAAAAATATTCTCTGAAAATTTCAAGTCGATCGGTTCAAAATTGAGGAAGTTACGGGCGTTCATATATAGGTTCCGCGAACCGGTGAACTTTAAACGACTTTTTTTTTAAACCACCTTTTTAATATCAGTGACCACGATAGCTAAAAAATCACTTCACCAATCAAACAAAATTTTTTCAACCTTTTTACATTTCAAAAAATCGGTGCTTGAACTTAGGCATTTTTTTCCATGCATAGTTTTTTTTATTAATGAAAAGGCCGTTTTTTTAACTGAAAATCAATACTTTCATTTTGGACTGTCACCAATTTTGTAAAAATCAATATTTTATTAAATCCCTTGTCCAAGCACTAGATAATTTCATGCAAAAACTACATACAAAAAAGCGTTTGATTTTTCTTTTTCGGATGATTCGTTTCCGAGCAGCAGTGGTCACCGTGGAGAACGTTTTTCAAACAGCGGTCTGTACAAACCTTCGCATCTACCCTATTTAAATACAAATGTTTTTCAATACAAAAGGTGCAAAAGATACTTAAAAGTATACACGTCGATGTAAAAAAAAAAAGAATTTGATAAACTATACGTTTCGGAGACAACGAAATTCTCGAAAATCCCTCGTTTTTCCGACCACGAACTAGGTGTAATCCGTTAATATTTAAATAAGTAAATTTAATGCATTTTTTTCTTTAAATTTTAAGTTTTTTTTTTAAACTAATTATTTTCTGACGAGCGTTTATTTTAAAAAGCACAACCCCGCAATGAAAGCTACGAAAAATATTTCTTCAACACCCTGGATTTTGTAGAAAAAAAGATCGCATCACAGTCATATTAATAAAAGATCGCAGCATATCAATAAAAAAGCTTGGAATACTTTAAATTATTGTCTTAAAAAATCCATTCCAATCCATGCATGAATAATTATGCAATAAATGCCATTTTCCTTATAATACTGTCCCTACTAAAGAAAATACACTCCAGTAGACGACAGTTTCAATAATGATAACATTTCCGAGAGTATTTCGATTTTCCATACCACTTTTTCTGCCAGCTGAAATGTGAAACGGGGTGGACCTAAAAATCAAATTTTTTTTTATTTCGATACACCAAAAAAATAATATTTAATTAGAAAAAAAGTCCTTCTCGCTTTAACTAAACGAATATTTTTTATTGTACGGTACAATGATTTATACATGTGCCACGTCGCGGAGTGACGATTTCGCGGCAAACAGATACATTTAATTTGCGGATCACGCTTTGTTAATTGGATTAGCCATTATTTGTCGTTCTCGCGATGTTTGCCAAAGGGAAAATGCAGCAATCGCGCAATATTTTTCGTTTCAATTCGTAACTCACCCCCCCGATCATTCACGTTAATTAATAACACTCGCTAACCGAAGAGACGGGAGCTACAGTTTCCGGTGACGGAATTTATTAATATATACCATAGAGAGTTATATATCAATATTATCCATTTACTATCGTTAGTATTATTGTTACCATTATTATTATTATCATCATAATGATTATTTACAGAAAATATCACAACCAGTAAAATTCGGTGCAGAGGATTCGATCTAATGGGATTTCATTATCTTTGACAAATGTTCAGAAATTAGTCATGTTTTTCTATATATATATATATATATATATATATATATATATGGGACGTTCCACGCTGAATCAGTCGTTCCAATTAACGCAAAGAGGCCTCATATTTCGCTAAGAGACTCCTGAATGGAAATCTTACTTTATTCCGGAAATATTACCGGAAGCTTTCAGCTTTATTATGCCCATCGAGACTTTCCGTGAATATTGTACGGAAATTCGAGACAATATAATTCCACGTGCTCACGAGCACAAATCGCTGATTCGCGAAGTCTCGCTTCGCAGATTGCCTCGAGCGAATTAACAATCAATAAGTATACGCGATGTTCGATTTCCGCTGAACTCGATTCACAATAATTATTCAATGCTGGAAAACGACGCTCGAGAATCTCTTGGGACGAGAACAAGTCGAGGATCGCTCAGGAAAACTTTGTTTCAATTTCGTCTACTTTGTGGGTTGATGTGAGTGAATCTTAAAGATAGGTACTTCAAATTATAGCTGAAATTATTTTTGCATTACTTTTATATTTAATTTTCGCAGCTGCCGTTTTAGCTGTCAAAAATGAGAAAAAGCTTTCTTTTTCTCAGCTGTCAAAAATGAGAAAAATTTTTCTTGTTCTCAGCTGTCAAAAATAAGAAAAAGCTATCTTTTTCTCAGCTGTCAAAAATGAAAAAAATCTTTCTTGTTCTCAGCTGTCAAAAATGAGAAAAAGCTTTCGTTTTCTCAGCTGTCAAAAATGATTTTTGCTTGGGAAATTATTTTGAAAATGGTTGGGCAGTGATTGGGGAATGCAATTGAGGTTTTCTAATCAGTATCGAAATTTAAAGTTTCGTTGTGGGATGTAACTGATTTAAAATAAGTTATAAAATGTTTCTCGACAGCAATACTTTTTTTTAAAATTTTATCGTTCAACGAAAAGAATAACACAATCGAAAAATGTGAGCATCCGAATAAAAAGAACGGGATTAATATTGATTGAGGTGATCTAGAAGGGAATCTTCAGGGTAACGTTAAAATCAAGTAGCGTTGGAATTTCAAAAAAAGTTGAAACAGTATTGAAATAATGGAGTGAGAGGAATTTACTCCCCGACGTCGGGAGATTGTTCCTCATCGACGGTCACATTTTCCTTGGGTTCCTTGACATAATCCACGACGAGTTCGAGCCCTATGAGGGCACGAAGATCCTTGCCTTCGTTCTCCTCGTCCTTTTGATGTCGACTCTCTCTCGAGGACGAGGAACATGCCGAGATGTCGCTCTTCGGTAAACTTTTTCCTGTAAATACATGTATATGTGTGCGTGTATATATATATATATATATATGCGTATATTACACGTTTTTAGTGGAGAAAGTTTCGTCTCTTCCGTCACAGCGTTCTCCGATCCTTTGGGAGCGAACTCCAAGTGTATTCGATAGATCAAAGAGCACCGTAGTTCATGGCAAACTTTTCCATAAGTCGAATCAAGTGCTCGAGAGAAATATGAGGAGAACCAAAAAGGCAAAAATAGACGATACATGAAAAATAAAACGATAAGTTAGGATATAAAAATTTGATAAAAAAAAGTTCAGAGTACGAAATTAACCCTTCGTTGACACACTGGGTCATTATGACCCGGATGAATTTTTAGTAAAAATTGAAAATTTTCAAAAATCATTGTAAACGATTTAATTTAATAGTTTCCCAATTTAATTATGCAAAAATATTAACCGGTAACATCTACCAAGGTGGGTAAAAAAATGGAATTTTCCAAAAATATTTTTATTCGATAGTATCACCTTTTAGCTATATTTCCCGAAAATTTCATTGAAATATTTTTTAAAATGAATGTAATTGAAGTAGCAGCACCATACTTCAAGCTTCAAAAGCGTTTTTCTCGAAACACTGTTTTCAAAGTCGGTGGACATGATATCGCGAGAACCACTTGAAGGATTGTTTTCAAATTTACTGGCGACACGCTAAGAAGGATTTACAGGTCGTTGACGATCTCACTTTTGTAAAATCGATCTTCATTTTTCAATAGTTACGTAAAAATGTTGACTTTTGTCATAGATTTTGTATGTCCGAGTTTCAGTTCGTCGTCTCATTGTTAAATAAAATTATTTTCAAAATCGACGATCGTCAACGACTCGTATTTATCGTTAATTTGAATAATCCGTTTGGTTTTTAGATTTCGGAAGAACCGTTTAAGCTGGAGAGCGTCCACCGCCAACCGTCGCGAAAAAAATGTCATCTGCCGGCGGCCATCCTTTTGTTATTTCTCTGTATTTTTGGGCCTCTAGGTAGATGTAGTCCCTTAAGAAATGTTTAAAATGCATGTCTGATTTTTATCAATAAAAACCAACCGCGGAGTTGTTAATGGCAGGTGGATGAAGCACTATTCAGGTCAAATTTGCCCAGTGTGTCAAAATCGTGGCTAAATATAAGCGCGTCAACGAAGGGTTAAGGCCTTACACCACTGTACACGTCTAAAAATAAGTGATTCTTCGCGATTTTTTTTTTTGGTGGAAGGACAAGTAAGATGATAATAATATTCAAGAATGTTATTAGTCATATCTTCAGGAGAACAAAAAAATTATACTAAGAGTTATACAAAATGGTGACGCTGGAGCCATTCTCGCGAGGCATGTTGAATTTGGGACGCTCTGCGGCACGCAGTATAACTGACGCAACTTTAAATTTGGAAAAAAGTAAAAAAAATCTATTCATTTACAGGAGTATAGCTAGAGAAATACATAGAAATATTGAAAATATGAATTTTTGTGTAATTAAAAAGCATTCAAGTGACAACTCAATTTTCCACAGCAATAAAGGACAATAATTTGTTAATAACTAATGTTATAATTAACTCATGGAAAATCCCATGCATATTTCCCGTCGGAATGTTATTTTAAAGATGTGCTCGAAATTTGGAGTGAAAAGAATGAACAATGTTGGAGTTATGCTACGTGCCATTTTGAAAAATTGTCTTCAGAAAAAAAACGGTCCACGTCTCGCACATGGACCAGCCACCGTCGCCGCAGACCCGCACGGCCCGGTGGACCTTTGTTTTACAGGTACCAAATTTTTTCCCCCTTATTCTACATGGTTCAAAGCATCTCTTACGGCGGTATATACATTTAGATAGATAAGAAAAAATAAGCAATATTGAGGTATTTATTAAACTGAGAAATAATTATTCTACAATTATCAGACTTTAGATATACGTTAATAGTATATTCAAGTTAACAAAACAATTTTTTTAATTAATTCATCATCAAAATGACGGAGCTGTGGCAGAGTGTTACAGCAAGGTCGCCACGGGAGTTGCGAATTTGCGTGCAGTCTACCTTCCCGTAGACTTTGATTTGCAAAAAGTTGAAACATTTTTTCAGTTAGAACATGTATAGATTCTATGTGACGGTAATTAAAATGAAAAAAATTCAAATTCAAGAAAATGGCATGCATTTACAACAAAAAATCAACATTTCTGCAAAATGTGGATTAAAAAAGTAGTTTGTTTCCTTCAATTTTTCAAAAATAATTCTCGTCAAGTAGAAGGTAACACGCGCGCGTGTGTTCTCTTAAAAAAATGAGACACTCACATACACACACACACAAAGAAGCGTAAATCCATCCGCACAACCTCCACGTGGTACGCTTTGGATAAAGTCGGTGGTAAATAAAAATGACAGCGTCTTAAAAGAACGAACGATTTTTTTAGTGACTGTGTACTTTGTCAATATTGTACAGATGAAATTGAATAATTTGGTTATCGAAGGACATTTCAAAAAAATTATTTCTTGATTTTTCCATGTCATACATTTTTTGATGAAAAGAATATTGATTCTTACGAAAAAAAAACTTCAATTTAAAGAAATGGCTAAAAGGTAAAAAATGCATCCGTTAATTCGTTTTTCGCAAAAGTGACAATTTCAATCGTTTGGATCACAGTGAAAGAAAAATCGCAGTGGTTTGAATACTTGAGGGCTTCTTTGGGATACTTTGAGGTTAGAAAAAAACCAAATCTATCCTCAGTCTATTCGTTATTTCTTGAGTTATCTCAAGTTTAGTGAAACCCCGTGGAAACGCGATTTTTTACCTGTTTTTCATTCAAGGTTTTAATATTGAAAAAAAAATTGTTTATTAAAAAACACTAATCACACCTTTTAGAGGATACTTTGAAGTATTCAAAACCCTCCGTATATTTTTTGTACGATCATTAGTTCCCGAGTAATGAATGATCAAAGCCAAAAAGTCCTTTTTCGCTTCGAACGACGATAACTCAGCGAAAAAATCATCGTACAAAGCTCAAAAACCACTCACATTAGAGCGGAAGAATCCAACTAAACGAGCATCTCAGTTACATTGCTGAAAAAAATTAACCCAAGCCCGTACACCTCTTCAAAAATGGGCGAAATTTTTTAAATTTTTTCTTTAGCGATCTCTTTGAGTTAATTCAGAAACGTTCATGGATAAAAATATTTGATCTACAGATCTCGAAACTAGAGACTTCCAGCTTGAATTTTCTTTTTTTTTATTGCTCTACTACCATTTTTTGCCGAGTTATTCTTCTGAAGATCACCTAAAAACATTGAGATTTTTTTCTGATCCTTTAATTGCTGTGCCTAATCTATATAGTTCTATCGTTTAAAGAAAATGAAAATAAATCGTTTTTTTGATCGTTGTAAATGTATATCCCGCCTTAAGCCGATAAAAAAAAATCTACAGTGGCGTAAGCCTTTATCGAGCTGATATAGTTTTTCGTTAAAATGAACGTCATTTGGCACCAGATCGAGTAATCATCTCTATCATCTAGAAAGGGAATTATTTACTCGTCATCCAAAGGGGCAAAAAGTAGAAAAAACTATAACGAAAACCGCAAGAAACAAGCATTTTCCATAGAGGAACTTTGGGTTATTTAGGAATTCCTTTTATTTCTCTTGAATCATAATGGACCTCATATGAGGGCAAGGAAAGGATTTCTTGTCGACGGTAGATCGCGCAACTCGACGATCCCTGCCGTCATTTCTGTACACCAATACTTTTCGCTTGATGATAAAAGAACGAAAGAATTGACCAAGAAGAAAACAAGGTTGAAGAAGTATCGTACCCTGGCAATCTTTGGTGTTCTCATCGGGGCTGGAGGCATTGGAGGACGATATCGTTTCAGCGGTGTTTGCCATATTCTCCATGTCCCTGATATCCTTGTACGTGTCGCAGAGGTGCCTGAGTATGAAGTGAGTGCCGCGTTGATTGCCCGGGCCGCTATTTCCGTGAGAATTCGACGAGGTGGTTGCCTCGTCCCTAGTGAGATCCAAGGGTCGATTGTACTCTTTGGCCTGTGGTACGCTGAAAGCCGAGCAGTGTTTGCTCTTGAAGGGGAGCTGTCTCTCGTTGATTTTCCTGTCCCATATGTGGCCGGAGACTCGGAGATCAATGAAGAAGTGGAGAGGATCGATACCGGGATAGGATTGCGGCATAGCGGGATATGGAGGATACCAGAGTGGTCCGGAGGGTAAAAAGTCCGTGGAGTTGGGCACGTTGACCCCGGAGAGGCCGAAAGTCTTGGATTGCTCGTCGAGTCCCGGTAGTCCGGGCAGGAAATTGCGTCCGGCGAATTCCTGCAGTTTGTTCTTCTGTTCGGCCAGAAAGGACGAGTCTTGAGCGGCCATTTTGGCTCTTTCCTCGGCGAGGGAACTTCCATCGGGGCTCTCCGCACGATTTTTCGTCTCCCCTGGGATCATCTGTTGCTGCTGGGCTGGAGACTCTTCAGGCTTGACCTTGAGGGTAGCCGCAGCGAAGAGAGCATCCCGGTGCGCCGATTGCTCGGTACTGAAACGCCTGGACGAATCGTCGTAAAAGTCTCGAGCTTGCTTGCAGAAGTCTGGACGATGATTCTCATCCATAGGCTTAAGGGGTTCGTTGATAGTGTAGGGGCTCGTCCGCCGCTCGTAACTCGGAGCCCTCTTGATGCCCGGGGTCTCGTTCCCGTAATGTGACGTCTCCTCGGGCACGCCATTGTGGTGACTCTTGAATCTGTTCTCCGGATGAACGACTTCCGGTGGCGAGGCTCGTTGCTGTGCCTGTTGGGTCTGGGCCTGCTGCATAGCGTAATACTTGTCCTTCTGCTGCTGCTGTCCCTGTTGATGCTGATGATGATGATGGTGATGGTGATGGGAATGATGCGGAAGATGATGAACGCCGTTGTTGGCGTTGCTGTTACTCTGAGGCTTCTCCTTCGTCGTCAATTCCAGGGGCCTCTCGCGAGCGTCCCGCCAAGATCTCTTTCGACGACGGACTACGCTCCCCGTCGCATTACTCGTGCCGGAAGTACTCGCATCGGCTTTGCTCTGCACGAACGATCGCAACATCTCGCTGAAGAAAAAACTGTGCGGCGTCAGTGGCACGTTGTACAGATAAGGGGGCGTTGCGGCCAACAGACGCGACACCAGATCACCGCCGGACAGCGACGCCGGCGTCTTCAAACTCGACGGATCACCCGTTGTCGTTGTCATCCTGTCTACGAGATTCTCTTCTATGCCGCTTTCCAGACTCCAATACCCGGTCACCAGACTGATTTTCGGATCCTGCGAATCGCCCCGGGAAAAACATTGACACATATAAACATAAATAGTCATGAATGACATTTGTCTCTATATAATCATATATAGTAATATATAGCCATATATGATCACATGTAATCATATATGATCATATATACTCATATACTATTGCATATAACGATATATAACCATGTTCAGTCATACATTGATTTGCATACATACGCATAAATAAGAAATTACGAAAAGACAGATTTTGTATTTTTATAAAAATTATATTGTCATGTGTATCGCAAATTCAATATGTATATATATTAAGCAAACGATTCTTCGTATAATCTTTCATTGATAATAGTAATGATGTTCAGTCTGAAAATGTAAAAGGTTATTTAACATTTCATAAAATAGTGCACCGTTCATTAGGCTTATACATTATTATTCAACTCATTGTCAGCAAACAAAGTAACATATCGGTCTTGACATAAATATTTATAAATCTAAAAATTCTTATTTAAGAAAAGTATAACATTTTTACTTTCATATGTAACCGTGGTATGTATATATTTTTTCTTATAGTAACTTTTGGCTGTACTAACTGTACTAAACTTTAGCTGTATTAACTGATGTATAGATAGAAAAATACTGATTGAATGGGTGGCGTTCACTCTTAGTATATATGGAATAATATCCACGGTCGTATATGTTTTTGTTATTATATACGTTTAAATATGGTTGTTGCGGATAATTACGATTACATATTTGATTATATGACACCAAAATAGTTTGTTCATCATATATATATATATATATATATATAATAGGAACCTATATCATATATAGGTTCATATACACGGTCTCATATGCAATTCTATACGCTTATATATGGGTTTTGGGGGGCAAATGCAATTATATATGATAATATATAGTACATGTTGTAGCATATATGAGTTCATATATACAACCATGTGTTCATATACGATTTCAAAGTACCAACGTTTGAACATACATGATCATATATGGGCATATATGGTCCACACCTGGAAAAAATAAATACTATACATGGTAATATATCTACATATATGATCATTCGTGATGTCATGTTAAGGCATATATAATTGTATGTAATGTTATATATGAGTATAAATAATTATATATGTTTATATATGTCCATTTTTTTCACGGGGCCGGACCTTTTTACCTTTTTTTACCTTTTTTCTCGAGGTCGAATAGGCTCGGTTCACCCGAATCCTTGTTTTTGACAGTTGACTTATTTGTGAGTAAAAAACTTTGAAAGTCATAGATACTATTGTAAATGTAGATACAAAGATTTTTAAACTGGTGAATAAAATCGAATCTTCATCTAGGTATTTCGTTATCTTCGTATTATTACTATTATTATTATACGCGAATATTTCCAAACGAAATGCCGAGGCGACATTTTTTTCCACAATAACATCCTTTGTTCGTGTATGTTTCTATCTTCATGGCTGTACACCGTGAAAGGGTGTTGAGGGACGGAACGTCTTGGTTAATCCCACCCTTCCGCCGAAACCAGATATAAACGTTCATCCATTGTATTCCTGAATTAATTGAATGGCGGGCCTGGGGAAACTCCTACGAGGAAGAAAGAGAGACGGTAAGAGAGGAGAGAGAGGAAAGTAAAATCACTTGTGAGACACAGCCAAGAAAAGGGGCGTATACGGATTTACCACCGTTGGCAAGGAAAGACATCGTCTTCGCCAGCTCCCTCCCTACTTCCTAGACGATTCATTAAGGATTACTCCTTTCTGTCAAGAGCACTGCGGTCCCTAATCTCTCATAACTGCATTTATCGTATATCTTCCTTCAGACAATTCGACAGTCTTAGATAATTCCTATTATTGTTATTATTCGACAATTCAGTCGGTCTGACCGCGCACTTTCTTTTTCTACTGCTCCACTTTGGTCATATAAATTCTGCAGCAAGCAATCAATATTTAAATATGACCGGAATATTTACTCTGTAGAATGCGAGGTACCAGAAATTTCGTAACGGAAGTATAAAATACTAACGGTTATTAGAGCACTTCGATAAATTTCGCAAACAACAGTGCACAATTTTCATGCCTGACTAAAAGTTTGCTCGCTCTACTGGCAAACCAAAATGCAATTAGTTCGAGTTGTTGCTGTTTCGGATAGTGCGGGATGAAACATCAAGGAAATAAAATGTAACGTTTCATTTATAGAGAAACGCGGAATTCAATCGTATCTGCACAATCTCTGAGTTGGGCTATTGGACACGGATTCAGATTGCCAGAGATATCGAAACGTCCTACCTCATCCTTGAGGGAAATTTGTAGATGATTGGGGAGGTTTTCTGTAGTGCAACATGAATAATTGATGTTTGAATCGCGCGTCTGATCGGAGGTTGACCTACTCTACTGGTGAGAAATTGTAGATCATGAAAATCCTCGAAAATCCCTAGTCGTTGCTGCTCCGGATAATCAAATGTGAAGGTTTTATCAATCGAGAAACGCGGAACTCAATTGTGTTTGCACGAACATTGAGTTGCTCTACTGGACACGAATGCAGATTACCAGAGTCATCGATACGCCCTACCTCATAGTCGGGGAAAAATTTGTAGAAGTTTGAGGAGGTTTTGTTCGGTGTAAATTAAGGCCTTAGGCTTTTTGGGGATTTTTTTTCAGAAAAATTACAAATTAAATCGAGATTACGAAAAGGATCTTTATCATACATATATCTGTGTACATACATATAACTGTATACAATAATTTTTTTGAAGCGATTAATTTCGAAATGGCATCTGTGCAGCGTTTATCTCAAAACTGCATTTTTAAGTTGGCCGGAAACATAACTCAGACAACTTTCAACCGATTCACTCGAAATATTGAATATATCTTGAAAAATACATTGTCTATGGACGGACGTAGGATTTTTTTGTTATATTGCGTAGTTCATTTGTTATTAACAATTATCAGATGATTTTTTAGGCAAGTTTTTCACTTTCCAAAAATTTGCCTAAAAAATCGTCAGATAATTGTTCATAACAAATAAACTATGCAATATACAAAAAATCCTACCAACTTCCATAAACAATGTATTTTTCAAGATATATTTAACCTTCCAAGTAAATCGGTTGAAAATTGTCTGAGTTATGGTTCCGGCCAAATTAAAAAATGCAGTTTTGAGATAAACGCTGCACAGCCGCCATTTAGAAATTTATCGCTTCAAAAAAATTTTACGTACTTCCATAGACAATGTATTTTTTAAAATATATTCAACATTTCAAGTGAATCGGTTGGAAATTGTCCGAATTATCTTTCCGGCCAACTTAAAAAATGCAGTTTTGAGCATGTGCAAATGAAATTAATCGCTTCACAAAAATTCTACGTACTCCCATAGACAATGTATTTTTCAAGATATATTCAACATGTCAAGTGAATCGGTTGAGAATTGTCTGAGTTATGTTTCCAGCCAACTTAAAAAATGCAGTTTTGAGATGAACGCTGCACAACCGCGATTTTTAAATTTATCGCTTCAAAAAAATTATTGTATACAGTCATGTATGATAAACACCCTTTTTTGTAATCTCGATTTATGATGTAGTTTGTCTAAAGAAAATCCCCAAAAAGTCTTTTTCTTCGGCCTCTAGAGTGGCCTAACCCTTTAATAAATTGATGCTTGATTTGCGTGTCCGACCGGATAATGGCCTATTCTACTGGCGACGAATTTAAGATGACAATAATAATCAAAAGTCCCTAGTCGTTGCTGTTTCGGATAATGCGCGATAAAACATCGAGAAAATCGACTATATAAACGTTCCACCAATAAAGAACCGAGGGACTCAATCGTGTCTGCACAAACACCGAGTTGCTTTACTGGACACAAATTCAGATGACCAAAATCATCAATACTCACCTCACACTCGGAGGAAAACTTGTAGAGGATTGGAAAAGTGTTCTTCAGTGCAAAGTGAATCAATCGATGTGTGATTCGCATGTCCGACCAGATACCGATCTACTCTACTTGCGATGAATTTCCGACAATGAAAATCATCTCAATTCCCTGCAATTTTTCATAAAACGTTTGCAAAAGCTCGTGCTCGTGCATAGGGCAAAGTAAATGTTCGAAGCGCGTGTCTGACTAAACGCTCGCTCGCTCTACTAGCGTCACGATCGCTGATTATAAAAGTCGCTGATGCTTCGGGATAATAGAGACTGAAACAGCCGAAAAGGGGGATGGTTGGCGGACCTTTTTCTACAAGCACGAAGGTTTTCGGGATGATTGACGTGGGAGGTAAAGACCCAGACTGAGAGAGAGCGAGAGAGAGGAGAGTTGGAGACCGAGAGAAACAGAGAGCTTTTAACAAGGGTGATAGGAGAGGGGTGAGAGTAAGGTTGCCAAACGCTCCGACGAGGCAGAGGCTTCTTCGGAAAAGAGAGACTCCCCGCGAGCATAGGCAACACTGAGAGTACAAGCCAGCATTCTCGCCGTTTCTGCATATACGTATATATCTACCCGAATACATATCGTAGTGAACTGCCATTGTGGGGAAGAGGGATGGGCATTGTTTCGGTCCATTGTTATCCAAACAAACAGCGTCCACGTTGTTTCGTCAGGACGAGTGGTATATAGAGAGCGATCGAATGCGAACGAGAGAGGAAAAGGGTGAGTGAGAGAGAGAGAAATATTATGTTTGAGACAGACAGGCAGGCCGGCGGAATGAACGGGAAATGGACTGCTGTCAATTTTACTCTGTGTGAGAAATACGGAAGAATACCGTGTCGATGTAGTGCACATTTACTCATTCTCTCTCTCTCTGCCTCTCTCTCTGCCTCTCTCTCTCTCTCTCTTGCTTTCGCGCTCTCGCTCTCGCTCTCATTCTCTTTATCACTCTCCGCAGATTATGCAAGAGTGTACTTTCGCATGAAATTGCGCACCCTTTGGCAAAAGGATAGCTGGGTGCACGAAAACAATTCCAAAAATGAAAACGAAAAATCTCGGGCTGCCCGGTACTTGTATTTTCTACTAGAATTGATTTCAGTATAAATCACCATTCAATTCGCTGGATCGCTATTTAAGGTATTCCTTTCATGGAGGACCGTATTTAGGCCCTTTTGATTAATTGGTAAATTACAGTGACGCTTAAGGGGTTACCCCCACTTGCGATTTTGAAAAAATCGATTTTTTTTATTGCATTTTTTTGAAGTATAAGTATCTGAGAATATGTCCTGAAAATTTCAAGTCGATCCGAACAAAATTGACTGAGATATGAGCGTTGAAAGAGAAGAATCCGCGTTGAAAGAGCGTTGAAAGAGAAACTTTAAACGCGTTTTTCTCAAAATGGCATTTCTGAAGTCGGTGACCAAGATTACTCGAACACTAATGAACCGATCTTCTCGAAATTTTGCAGGCTTATTTAATACATAAAAATGTAGTCTTTAATCGTTCGATTTTTTTTTCGAAAAAAAAAAATGGCCGTTTTATAGCCAAAAAACGGCCGTTTTTTTCGTTAAAATCGAACCATTAACTTTGACTGTCCGCCATTTTGTGAAAAATGAATATCTTTTAAAATCCTTCGATTAAAGACTAGTTTATACTTATATTTGACTAAATCCATCCGCATTTTTTTCAGATGATCCACTTCGCCGCAATGTTGGTCACCGCAATCCGTGTATATAAAAATATTATTTCATTGACGGCCATTTGCCACTAAACAATGTTATATTTTTCAATAAAAAAATTACTAAAAGTTCTTCAAGATGTGTTCTTTAAGATGGTATATTGATCGATTAAAAAAGTTTTGCAGTTTTCTTTAAAAAAATTCATGAAAAAGGCCTTTTTTGCGCTACAAGTGGGGGTAACGCCTTAAGGCGGCAGCATGAATTAGAAGGTCCGAAAAATCTTCTTTTTTTTTACGCTTAAATCGATAGATAAACTATCCAAGAATATATTTACAACGTTACGTTACGGCCAATCGTAAATATTTTCGAAGATACAAGGCGAAAAGCAGAGAAGCGATTGATATTTGATTTTGATATTTCCTCCTATTGAAAACTTTGAAGCGCGTTTTCTCCAGTTTTCATTTTCATCATCCAAATCATTTTCATGATTTTTCCATATTGGCGGGCGTGATAGCAAAAAAACTAAACGACATATCGAATCCAACCAAATTTTATTTTCTTTGGTATGAAAATCTCTACCAAGTGAATTAAGAAAGTCGTTGAAAAAGTCTTTTAAGGCATCTGGCCACCATGTAATTTTTATTTTTTTCATTTTTTTAAATTAACCCCGAACTGTTAAGAATAATTTAAGCCATAGTACGTATTGAAAAACGCAAAATTGACCAAGTTACAGTTATTTTTCGGCAGGAAGGTTGAGCCGCTGCGGGCGGTCGACCGTGCGGTTTGATCCGTGTTTACGTTTACGTTTGCTACACTACAGCAAACGTTCGCGCCCAAAAAAATACAAAAGAAGCACGAACAGCACGAAGAGCTTTTTAAAAAAAGACCCAAGACTCTCAGTCAGCTGCCGAAGGAGACGTCTATGGCCCAGGAATCGCTGATTGAAGGTGAGACTCGCAAAAACTGCACCGTCAGCTGAATAACAGCATATTTACTTTCTTTGGCGATTATCTCGAACCTACATTTTTTGAACTGGTACTATCGAAATATCGTAAACTATCGGTCCGATTGCTTTCAAATTTTTACCGATACTTTTAGATACATTATCTAAAATGACACGTAGGATTTTTGCGATAACTTGATTAGTTTTTGTTTTATTATAGTTTTTGTTCGAAAAATTTCGGTGAAAAATACAAATTTTTTTCTTCGGCAGACCATAATTATTTTAATGGTCGAAAAAAAACGCCACGCTACATTGTAGCGACACTTCTCACGAATGAGCTGATGTTTTTTTCAGATGTGACATGACTGAGTATTTTTTAATATGTTGAACGGAAATTTATTAACGTTATTCTTAAAGCCCTTTCTGACGTTGTGTAAAAAAATAAAAATATTGCGGCCCATACTTTCGAATTTTCTATATTTTTTAAAAATATACCCATTTTTCGATCGGCCAAGATGGCCAGACGCCTTAAATCATTTTAATAGCACGTTAAAGTATTTTTTTAACACGTTTTTTTTCAAACCTGAGAAAAGTTATAATTTCACGATTTTTTCAGCGTTTTCTTAATTTACCCAGAAGGAAAATATATGACAATTAAAAATTTCATTGGTTTATTTGGTTCAGTCAAGAATTACGAGCTGCATCTTTCCCGAAAGTGGCAAGACGCACATGGAATAAGCTGATAAATCTGCAGTCATTTATTGTTTCATGTTGAATAATTTTTTTAATACATTTCAAATGTACATGAAAAGATACCTCAATTTTTACTGGGCTCAATTGTTTTTTTCCCTTTTAAAAAAATTCCCGAATAAACATTTCTTTTGGACTTTCTAATTCAGGCTCCCGCCTTGATAAAAATAAGTTACAATCAATTGTTATATTCAACGAGAAACTGGAATAAAAAGTTTCGCAAAATTTTAGTAAATTTCGCCGATTTTATATTTTGCTGAAAAATCGCGGCTACGAAAATTCCTCTGCTAGCCACATTTTTCCAAGTTTTAGAATTCTTTACACGCGTAGAGCAGTTTATATCATACATTTAGCGTTATTTAGTGCACAAATTATTAGATAGAAATGTGACCAGCGTGTCATCTCCATAAAGCGCCATATAAATTAGACGATTTTTAGAGTTGTATTTTTTTTAAAAGCTCTTGGCTCCATATTTGACCAGTATACTGGGATGAATTTTTACTTCTCTGTAGATGAGAATCCGGTAATTGTCAAATATTCGCATTCGTGAAAGAAATCCTTTAATTGGAGTGAAGCAAAAATAAAAAATTCTTCGCTGGCTCACGACATAAAATTATGGCAAGGGCTTCGCTCAGGTCCTTATTTAATTTGAGTGGAGCAAAAATAATAATAAAATCGCTATTGACTTCACTAGATCGCTATAGATCGCCATTTAATCTCGACGAAGCAAAACTAAAAAAAATTATTCGCGCTTTCAGGAAAATTAATTACCGTACGGCTTGCCTAGATCGCTATTTAATTTGAGTGTAGTGAAAATAAAAATGAAACACGCTATTTTATTCACCAAATCGTTTTTTAATTTGAATAATGTGAAAATGAAAACTAGATCGCTATTTAATTTCAAGGAAAAAAAAACAAAATATTTCGCCGTCTCTCGAAACCGAATTATCGTAGGGGAACAGGTTTCCAAAAGAAATGTTCCCAACAACATTTCTCTACATGTCTACACATTTTTTTCCGAATCGTTCGTTTCTCGACAATACTCGGGTTTCTGCCACGTTGTACTCTCTCCCGGAGTTCCGGAAATTTCGATCGGATTAAAATAAATTTACAAAAACACAAAAAATCTCGAAATATTCTAAACCGTATGAGGATCAAAGGAAAATGCTTATCATTCTTGAACGACCACTCAATGTGAAACTCCCATTCGTATAAGTGTACGTTTTTTTCTCGAACCATCGTACTTTTCAAACGCGCCTGAAGTTTTTACGCTTTCATTGGCGACATTCCTGACGCGCAACGAATCTTCGGTAGCGCGTATGCAAAATCGAGATTTCGTGCAGAACGCGTATGTTTGCCGGCAGAGGGGAATAACCGATGCGACGACACAGCATCGTCCCGTGTAGAGCGAATATTGTGTAGCCCAATGCAGACAGACGTATGTACGTATATAGGGTTCGGAGAGAATTGAGTTTGCGTACTGCAGGAATCACGGATGGGAAAACGCGGCCTGGTCGGTTTACGATTCATAAGACAACTCGGAGATTGAATTAAGCGAGCGAACAGCCAGCTGCCAGTTTGCTGACGTCGATTCTCGAGTCTGTCTGACTGTGTGACGCCGTTACTACTGCGATCTTGAGCGGGGAACAAAATTCTACCACTCGGACCTCTGTCTCTGTCGTTCTTTATCCATCTTTTTGTGTCTCTCTTTCTCTCGACCGTTCTCTCTCTCTCTCTCTCTCTCTCTCTCTCTCTCTCTCTCTCTCTCTCCCTCTCTCTGATTCTCCTATTCGCCAGCTTCCTTTTTCTCTTTACGTCATTCCTCCCTTCCTATTCTCCTAGTTCTCGCTCTGTTTTTCTTTCTCCCTCCCTCTCTGTCCCTTCTGTCGTCACTACGACCACGAAAATCTGCATAATCGCGTCATGCCGACGATTCTAATTGGCGGATTGTTTCAATTTCTGTCTCCAGTCAAGAGAGAGAGAGAGAGAGACGGAGAGGCGAGAGCAAGAGGGATAGCGGGGAGTGAGAGAAAACCACGTGAACGATATTTGCATTTGCTCGGCACCGCGTGCATATATGTATAATGGATTCAACATCAAGGGGATGGGAAAACAAATGATACTGGTATGGAACGTTTCATGTAAAAATACCTAACTCAAAAAACAGCATAATTCAACGTATGAAAAAAGTTCATTCGTTGATTTTCAGAAGGGGGCGTACACAAAATACGTAACGCCAAATTCTCCAATTTTCGACACCCCCGCCCCCCTATTTCGTTACGCAACGGATGCTTCATCGTCAATAATTGCGATTTTTTTCATAGACATAACTTATTATGAAAGGTTCGGGTTTATACTCATTTTATTAAGTATATATTCATCTACTTTCGTAACAATCTTTATGAAAAAATCTTTAAAATTAACCAAGATATATGCCTTGATTTGACGACGAAAACAAAAAATTCTCTTCATTGTCCCATCGATATTTTTATAAAAGGTTATCTGTAAATGAAAAATGTTAAAAAATTATCGAGATCTATACAAATGTAGCTCACGTTATGTATAGCCGTTTTTTTTTTTACAAAATGCCGACGGCTTGGACATTTTTTTCCATTTTCAAGGCCCTTTTTTGTATTGAAGCAGTCTTTAAGGATAGTAATTATCAAAATTATAAAAATCGGCTACGAACAACCTTAGTCTCGGGGATTACAAAAATGTCAAAAAAATATTGATAATCGGTTGATAAGTTTTTGAGTATTCGCTGGGACAAGGTCGAAAAAAGTAGTTTCGAGAAAAACGCGTTCAAACTTTTCGTTCCGTGTTTCTTGATATGAAGTTATGTTTTTTCTAAAATATTGACTGGTATATTAAAGTACCTATAGCCGTTTTTTTTACAAAATGCCGACGGTTTGGACATTTTTTTCCATTTTCAAGGCCCTTTTTTGTATTGAAGCAGTCTTTAAGGATAGTAATTATCAAAATTATAAAAATCGGCTACGAACAACCTTAGTCTCGGGGATTACAAAAATGTCGAAAAAATATTGATAATCGGTTGATAAGTTTTTGAGTATTCGCTGGGACAAGGTCGAAAAAAGTAGTTTCGAGAAAAACGCGTACAAAGTTTGCGTTCCGTGTTTCTTGATATGAAGTTATGTTTTTTCTAAAATATTGACTAGTTTATTAAAGTACCTAGTCCCGGGAGATATGGGGGTTCTTCATCTTCATTACATTTCACAAAATGATAAGAGCCTGCACTTCATCTATTGTGAACGATGCCACACCTGTAGGGACTGAGGGCACAGGCTCGTCGCGCTAACTATTCTCACTAAAGTGACTTCAACTCCGTCAATTTTCGGACTTGTGACTAAAAATGTTGCCAATATATTTTTGAATATTTCAAGAATATTGATTTCAAGAATTATAAAAAACAAAAATTGTTTTCTTCTAATTTTGCTTGAGGAGAATGGGAAAGCTACTGTGCAAGTTCTTACACAGTGACTTTCCCCCTTAACTGACATTTCGTACGGAAAGCTGCCAACTTTCCGCTGTAAAATTGCGCCCGAGTTTGAAATTCAAAACTCGAACATGCAGAAATTTTGCTGTTTCTGACAGTTCTAAAATCGTGACGTAACGCAAATCGGGACCCCTTCCCCCACGTACATAGACCGTAACGCCTGGGGGACCCCCCCCCCCCAAATTGCGTTACGTAATTTGTGTACGCCCCCGAAGGAGCTACGATGTTCTCAGGTCTCTCCGTTCTCTCCGTCTATTGAGATATTTATGTTTTGGATCACTGTCAACGTAAACAAAAATAATAATGCTAGGTACTAGTTCATTTTTCATTTTTTCCCTCAAATTCGTCAATTTTGTCCTCCTTATTAGGATAGACACGAAGAAAATATATTTCAGGAAGAACCGTGTGCACAGACACATTTTCACATTTTTGGTAATTTTTTTTTTCGATTTTTTTATTCATTTCGTTTTTTACATATATATATCTCGCTCTGGTTGCGAGCAGAGAGTTTACGTCGGAACGAAAAAGTCCGGAGAGCCTAGGAAATCTTTTTTCAAATAAAAATAAAAAATATAGGAACGTACGAGAATCCCGAGAGGACACGCGGGGACCGCAAAGCCCTACGGGAGCTTGATCTCTCGCGCGCGTCACGTTGAAATTAATTCCGCAAAAGATTTCTCCTCACTCTCATTGGCGCTCGCTCGAGCAGCAAAGAGG
Organism: Ophion ellenae; assembly: GCA_963210295.1. Taxonomy (NCBI): domain Eukaryota; kingdom Metazoa; phylum Arthropoda; class Insecta; order Hymenoptera; family Ichneumonidae; genus Ophion; species Ophion ellenae. Next base: position 35,796,064 of record OY723390.1, on the reverse strand, counting down.
GATGGGAGTGAGGAATCATGCTCCGGATTGAATATATCCTCGAGAATATAATCACGAAAATTGAAATTTCTCTCTCTCTCTCTCATTCTCCTTTCAATTACTCATCAAGCATACAAGGAAATTCCGGAATTTATACAAATCGAGAAATAGAAGTTTTCACATTTAACTCAGAGAAATACGTTTTTATGGAATTTCCGTCAAATTATCGAAGTAAAAAAGATATCGGGTTTTTGAGTGAATTTTTGCAGCGCTGTGTTTTCCCTTAGAATTGCGCTCGCTTCCTGGGTAAGGATGAGTAAAAATGAAAATCAGCAGTCTCAAAATCCGTTTTTGATTACATTTTTCGGGTTCTGGAGCACACTTCCCAACAACGTATCTGAATCGAAGGAATTTAAAAGTTTCATATTTAAAAAATGTGATTTAAACAAAATTCTGTATCCACAAGTGGAAGTAATTGTGGACACTTTTAATACAAACTAGTTTTTTTAAAAATATGTACCCAGAAAATGTGTATTCTGCTACGTGGGGAGATAACTTTAGGCGAGGAAAAAATATGCTGATTTTCATGATTCTTTTTAAAAATGTCAGATTTCTTTACTATTTTTGAGACTTGGGGTATTTTTTTTACTACTTTTGGCAGTTACATGGTATTTTTTTTTCTATTAATTCTCAAAAATGACGTGACGCATGGCTAAAAAACTAATTGACCGGTCCTGACGACATGTAGTATAAATCTTTCTAACCTTATTGTCTTAAACGTGACCCTAAATGTTTTTTTTTTTTAATAAAATAAAAAGTAGGTTTTTATTGCAAAATCTGGCCATTTATTTCGGAAAATTCAATCTTTTTGTTTCAAACCGTACCATTTCATCGATTTTCACATTTATCACTTTTTCTTGGTTCACATTCTGCGTATGAGTGTTAATGAAAGAAAAATCTTCTTCGATTTTTTTTTCAGATTAATCCCGCCGACGCTACGTGTCACGCCGTCTGACGACCTACCTCCGCCCTTTGAAAGATTAATAAAAAGAACAAACTACACGTAACAGTCAAAAGTAGTAACGAAACATACCCTAAGTCTAAAAAATGGTGAAGAAATCTTTCCTTTGAAAAAAAAAACCATGAAAGTCAGCAATTTTTCCCTCCCCTGAAGGTATCTCCCCCCCTTGATAAGCCTACTTTGATAAGAATATAAAATTTAAGCTATTATAGCGTAAAAATGATCAATAAATGCATTTTTTTTTAAATTGAGAGTGTCCAGAATTAATTCCACCAATGTACACGTATCATAACAATGGTAATAATAATGAAGCCCACGTCAAGCATCGTTTGCGAGGCTCATACTTGGATGGGTGACCGCTAAGGGGCTCACGGGTGTACGCCTCAACTACTGACCGGGAGGTGATTGCACGAAGTTTCTCACAGTGCGACAACTGAAACTGAGTAAAAAAAAGGAAATAGCCGCCTGTATCGGCACAGTTTTTCCACACTTTCTCTGTGCCCCCCTGCTAATGCGGTAAGAAAGAACAGCGACTGGCAACACTCTGGTGGGATCTCTGAGAGACTCGAAATGGTGGAGTGATAAGATGAGTGTGGTTAAAAGTGAATATGGAGACGTGAAAACCCACAAGACCATACGGAAGAACATTACTAATAAAATTAATAAACAAATATTGGAATAATAATGATAATAGGATTTTTTTTTGTTCAATTTTGAAAAATCAGATAACACATTTCAACACCAGATTTTCCTGCGGGACTACTTCGAGAATTCATTTTTTGTGCCTGCCAAGTTCTGTTTCGAAGCAAAGAAGAATATTTGGGCGAGCGCGTGTGCGTAGGTGTAAATATACGTATATATTTCGTTCTCCATAACGCTTATCTTTACTTTCTTTCTACTTGGTAACATTCTACTTCTATCACGACGCAGTTTTTTTTTCTCTCTCACTGTTTTGCTCTCTCTCTCTCTCGCTCCCTCTCTCGCTCTCTCTCTTCCTCGTTCCGTCAAACTCCTGCGGGTGCGATTTCGCCCCCGAACTCTTCGTCGTGTTCCCCAACATAAACATTTTTATGACGACGAGCTCTTTCGTAAAACGATCTTGCTTTGCATAGCGGGCCTCCCCCGTGGCCCTCTCCCGAGGGGTGAAAAAAGGCCACGTCCGCGTATGCGGGGACGAGAGAAACAGAGAGCGCGAGGGAGGGAGACGGAGAGACCAAAAAAACGTGAGGCCCTCAGATTTCGTCATAAGAGCAGGAAGAACTAAAAAAAACCGCGTGAATGTTAAAGTCTGAGAGCAAAGGGAGAAATGTCACACGCATGAGAATGCAGGGGGTGGAGACGAAGAAGGCGAGGGCGATGAAGACACGGCAAACACCCCCTGGAAACATATTCGCCGTGATATCTTGCTCTTCTCCGTTTGCTCGCGCGAATCTCTCCGCCGGAGAGCGGTTGAAGTCTCCGGCATTTTCCTCGACCATAACTCCCGAAGCATTTCTTGAACAACGCTTCTCTCTCTCTCTCTCTCTCTCTCTCTCCCCCCCCCCCCCCTCTCTCTCTCTCTCTCTCTCTCCTCCTCCCCCCCCCCTCATCCCGCACGGACACAAACGTCTTCGGCGCGAAGCTTCCCATGAACTGTCGAATCCAAACGAGCTCCAGACGAATAAGGGTGGAAAAAAATGAAAAAAGAGACATGCAGCGAAACGAGGGCGAAATACTCCGGCTCATCGTTGCCGACCGCGAATCTCCTGAGTCTCGTTCTGTATACGAGGGTGCACGGAAAAAATACGAAATATCAAGCGGGACGCATTCAGCTACGCGATCGCGAGAAAGATCAGGCAAATGTCAGCCGGATCGAACATTTATTAAGACTAATTGATTAGAAAAAATCGTTGGAAACATATTGCCGAGTGTGTATGTATATTATTCCCAATATATTACTGACTATCATAAATACATTGCAGTAATATCTCTATCCTGTCATTACTTTTAATGAACGTATGAATATTGGTGACATTGATAGTGATTTATAGTGATAGATGATTTATAGTGACCCAGGCAAGTTTCTCTCAAACGAAGCAAGATACGAAAAAATGTTCAATACATTAGTTTCTTGTTTTCATGGTTTCAAACTTTGGTTGTTTCAAATGGGATGGTGTATTTGTTGTTCCGGAAATCGAAAGAGCATTCGATTCCAGGTCAAAAAGTACTGGTATGCTATGGTCTCAAAACCGAAGAATCATGGGATATTCATTAAAAATGAAAAATAAACCGGTTTACTTTTTAATGACGTAGGCATACAATCGTTGTCATTGGCAACCAACGATTCTTGGTTTTTACCAGGAGCCATTTTTTCTGCATCAATAATTCCTGATTGCCAATGACAACTGTTGCTATCAAGAGCCATTGTTTATCTTGGCATCGTTATTGCAACAAGTTCAATAATAAAGCAACCTGACGTCTCCAGATTTTTTTTTGTGGGGGTACATAAAAGAAAAAGTTCACAAGGAAGTACCGACAACACCCAACATGCGCCAGCGCGTCTTTAACGCCTGTGCCAGTATCAAGGATGACACTCTATTGGCAGTGCGACGTTCATAAATTAGACGTTATAAAAAATGCATCGAAGTGAATGGCCAACATTTTGAACATTTGTTGTGAAATTTCATCGAACGAACTTTGCCCCCGCAATGTCTATATATGTATATACGTATGTGTTTATATGTACAGTTTATATGTACATATATACAGTGCCGGTCAAAAGTGGTCGATCGCTTTTGATAATTGCAAAATTGTATTAGAATAATGTACTTTTTTAAATTCAGAAGTGCAATATGGTGGGAATGTAAGAAGGGGAAAGACCCCGTACAATGGAATCTAAGAGAAATATATATATATATATATGTATATATTACGAAGATAGTATATATGGCTTTATAAAATGGATTATTGTACATTATTCAAATATAATTTTCTAATTATCACAAGTGATTGAAAACTTTCGACCGGTACTGTATATATAAGAATTTCTGATTGATGTAAATGCTGAACAATTCCGAATTGACATTGAAAATCAATATTTAAATATATATATACATTTTTTTAATCCCCTTTGAAAATTGCCACCAGCAGAGCAACATATTTATTTTCATAGCTAATTAATGAGAAAAAAATAATTTAAAAAAATACGGTCTTGTGTGTAGAAATATTGCTCGAAATATATGACTGACTATCGTAAATACAGGGCAGTAGTATCACATTGCTGCCATTACTTTCAATGAACGTATAATCAAATGTTCATTTAACGTTTCATTTTTAAATATATTATTTAAAAAGTAACGGTAATAAGATATATATATATATATATATATATATATATATATATATATATATATATATTCTGAATTTCTGGATGATGTATATTCCGAATAATTCGAAATTTGCATTGAAGATCAATATTGTAAAATATATATATATATATATATATATATATATATATATATATATATATATATATATATATATGTGTAAATCTCCTTTGAGAACTGCCACCACGGCGATGTTATTGAAAAATTGCAATTTTCACACACACTGACAGACGTATGTGTACACAGACATATATGTTCTATTGAAAAGTACGATTCTGACGTTGAATAAAAAAAATCAATGAAAACAGCTTTATATCGGTACGACTGACTCTCATAAATACATGGCAGTCATATCACATTGCTGCCAGTGCTATCAATGAACGCCTGAAAATTGGTGAACAATTATTTTCAACTGTATTTTTTTAAATAAATTATTTGAAAACCAAACGGTAAATAAAAACATATGTACCTATATTCTGAATTTCCGAATAATGTATAATCTGAAGAATTCCGAATTTACATTGATCATCAATATTTCATTTCAAAATTGCCACCACAGCGATACCATTAAAAGATCGCAATTTATACCCATAAGCACACACTAACTGACACACATACATGTATATTGAATTCAAAAGTACGATTCACACGTAGCATAAAATAAATCAATGAATACATCTTTGGTCAAATGTTCAACGCACTCGAATTATTTGTTCGCTACAAAACGAATTGCTTCAGTCATCGAAGAGGAGCCACGAAAATATTAATAATTTCGCAACCGTATTTTCTCACGTCCCGTACTCTTAAATATCCTACGATGAAAAAGTTTCGCGATTGCGAGATCATAATACTTTTTCTGATTTTTACGGTCGAGATTTTTACGTCCATTTATCCACAAATTTCCACACAGCCACTTCATTTCAATTATTTTACGAGCTCGAACTTTTTTTCCACCGTCGTACTTTATCGTCATCCTACATCTCCAAACCTATGCTCAGATGGCGACAGTCACAAATTTCTTTTTCACCTGTCACCAGTGCACGTCACTCCCCTCAAAGAATTCCAACTACATGCGCCCTTACGTATTGCCAAAGAACTGTCCCAAAGTTAAATCCACCCCGAGTCCTTTGGCCATAAAAAGGGCCTTCAGGTATGGGCGAGAATACTTCAAATCCCCGCACACTTACCCGACACGATCGTTCCGCACTGTGTATATCGTCGAACCGACCACGTGGCACGCGTGATCCTCGTGACACGGGATATTCGATCTCGCGCGCTTATCGCCCGCGATCGATCGATCCCTCGCGGGGCATTTCCCCGCTAACTTTTCTACCTCCCCCGCGGGACGATTTTTTATATTTATTTTCGTGTATGCGGCTCGGAGTAAAATTTCTTTACGACTTTAAGTTGGACGAAACGAAGAAGCACGTTTGATTATCAAGCACGATTGATTTTTTGGTACCATTGGGTGTATATGGATATTGGTACATGTGTAACAACAAATGTCCATATATTAAAATATTTATTATATATACGCGTATATAAGTAGATATCAGTGTATATGTATACACCCACACACACATGTATATATATGTCAATATATATACACCGATATATATATATATATATATATGAAGGGAAGAAGTTCCGGCGCGAGGTCGCGTGTCTCGCGTATAGCCGCGGTGGCAAATGAGATAATAATCGGAGGACTCGAGTGGGACTCGTCTCGCGCGTTGGTGATGATGTGACGGCGCGCGCGTTCAAACCGATGAAACATCAGGGTTCGCTCGCGAGAGACGAAGCATCGACGGGAGGTCGTCAAGGGGGTGCATAGTCGTGATGGTGGTGGTTCTCTCGTGGAACGTCTTGTCTCTCTCTCTCTCCTCTCTCTGTCTCTATCTGTCTTTGTCCATCCCTCCCTCTCTCTCTCTCTCTCTCTCTCTCTCTCTCTCTCTCTCTCTCTCTGCCTCTCACTCTCTCTCCCTTTCTCTCGGTGGTGACAGGGGGGTAGCGAATATTCAGCTCGTAGAGTGGGGCCGAGTGAAATCAGGGCGAGCTCTTTCCCTCTCGCTCTCTCGTTCTTTTTCTCTCTCTCTCTCTCTCTCTCTCTCTCTCTCTCTCTCTCTCTCTCTTACTCCTGGTATTCGAAACCACCCCTTGCTGGTGGTCGCCCATCGTGCGTACAGAGACAGATAAAGAGAGATAGAGAGGGAGGGAAGAGGGGGTACGAAAGCGAGGGATGCTGCCGGTTTTCGAGATGATCCGGCCAATCTGCGCATCATTTTCTCATCCCTCCCGGCACTCTCCTCCCACTCTCTTCCTCTCGATCTCCACGCGTACCTACCCTGCCGACACGACGACACATCCGCGAGGACTACAACACCTATTCACGCCACAGAATCCTGCTCCTCCTCTCTACCTCCCTTAACCCCCCCTCTCTCTCTCTCTCTTCACGCGGTTAGACGGGGAGAAAAGGGGCGCGAGAAAGAGCGGGAGGGAGAATAAGTACGGCAGCCCCTGTTGAATGCCACATTTCGAGGCAAACCACGAGAACTCGCGATAGAAAGAGGTTACCGCGATGGGGATGAAGGATTTCATGTATATATTTGTGTGTGTGTGTGTGTGTGTATGTGTGTGCGTGCGTGCGTGCGTGCGTGTGTGCGTGTGTGCGTGTGTGTGTGTGTGTGTTTGTGTGTGTCTGTGTGTGTGTGTGTGTGTGCGTGCGTGCGTGCGTGCGTGCGTGCGTGCGTGCGTGTGTGTGTGTGTGTGTATTTGTGTGTGTGTGTGTGTGTGTGTGTGTGTGTGTGTGTGTGTGTGTGTGTGTGTGTGTGTGTGTGTGTGTGGGTGTGTGTGTGGGTGCATATATACTAGAGGTCCTGTGTTTAAATAGCATTTTCGAAGGGATTGTTGAAATTTTTACATGATACACTTAGGAGATTTGTACTACCTCAGTCCGTGGAATTCCCTCTCACTTTTTTCACATGGTTTCTTATTAGCGGTTTTGTGGGTTTTCAATTTTTTATATTTAGCTTGTTGGAACAAATTATTGAAAAAAATTCACATATAAATTTGGGAAAGATTGGATATAAATTTGACATAATTAGGAGATGACACAACATCGCATCCATCGCATCCATCCATCCATCCATCCATCCGTCCATCCGTCCATCCATCCATCCGTCCGTCCGTCCGTCCGTCCGTCCATCCGTCCATCCGTCCATCCGTCCATCCGTCCATCCGTCCATCCGTCCATCCGTCCATCCGTCCATCCGTCCATCCGTCCATCCGTCCATCCGTCCATCCGTCCATCCGTCCATCCGTCCATCCGTCCATCCGTCCATCCGTCCATCCGTCCATCCGTCCATCCGTCCATCCGTCCATCCGTCCATCCGTCCATCCGTCCATCCGTCCATCCGTCCATCCGTCCATCCATCCATCCATCCATCCATCCATCCATCCATCCATCCATCCATCCATCCATCCATCCATCTCATTGTCAAGTGACATTGAGCTAACTCAGACCCCTATACTCGGCCAACTTCAACAACCATGGTGAAGTTGGCTTCAATGCATTTTCAATGCTGAAAGCCAGGTCGCTCATTTTTCATGATCGGATCTATGGTTCCAATACCAAATAGCCATAGAGTAATGGTCAAGGTTGAAAAACCGCGTGGAAAGGCCATTGGTGGCGTCATCGTCTCACATTGCAGCAACGTTCCATTTGAAATGAACGGCGGTTGAGTAATAATTCGGTTATGGATGAGCATGATGATCAAAAGTTCGTTTGGATTTGTTTCGGTACAAGCCATTTTTTGGACCTCAGAATCAGCATCGATTAGCATCAGCCTACATACTAGCAAGCTGGATGCTGATGAAATCGACAACGATGAGTTTCGGCTGGAACGCACAAGATTGATTAAATTCATTGAAGCTTCTCCAAAACCTGGACATCTTGAATCACTGAAGACGGAAGGGCCTTTACAGCTTCTGCGCTTTATTCAAGAGTTCAGCCTAGCTGATTCAGTCCCGAACATCGTTGTTTGCTACAAATCTTCCTTATCGTGGCCATCAACGTCGCTACTTGCGAGAGAAGTTTCTCCAAGTTGAAACTCTCAAAGTATTATCTACGGTCAACGATGGGTGATTCTAGATTGAACAATCTGGCGATTTTGTCCATTGAACGAGATCTGACAGACTCAATCGACTTCGACAGTGTGATCAACGACTTTGCTAGTCAGAAAGCACGTAAAATAGTTTTGTAAACATTCTTAACTTCATCCTTTCAGCATAGCCTATGTCAAAATGCAGATTTTACTTAATAAAAAATGTTCACGTGAGTTCCTGTGTTGAAATTTTTTATGGCACAGTAAAAGTTGGGGCACCCCCCAACTTTTGGGGGGTGCCCCAATTAAAATCGGTTAAAATCGAACCATTAACTTTGACTGTCCGCCATTTTGTGAAAAATGAATATTTTTTAAAATCCTTCGATTACAGACTAGTTTATACTTATATTTGACTAAATCCATCCGCATTTTTTTTTTTCAGATGATCCACTTCGCCGCAATGTTGGTCACCGCAAACCGTGTATATAAAAACATCATTTCATTGACGGCCATTTGCCACTAAACAATGTAATATTTTTCAATAAAAAAATTACTGAAAGTTCTTCAAGATGTGTTTTTTAAGATGGTATATTGATCGATGAAAGAAGTTTTGTAGTTTTCTTTAAAAAAATTCATGAAAAAGATCTTTTTTTCGCTACAAGTGGGGGTAACGCCTTAAAATTCCTAATTTTAATGTTCCGAAATTACAAAGTTCGTCAAGATTATGCCAGCGAAAATCTACACAGTTGACTGTAAATGATGTAGAACGTATGACATTGTCTGAACAAATTTCAAAATTGACATAAAATCACTTCTTAATAACAAAAAAATTCTTGAAATAATTCGTCGAGTTATTCAAATTTTTGAAACTTTTAAAACTTCCATAGCCGAATTATTTTGAGGGTGTTCAGATTTTCGGAGTTTTGGTCTTGCGTGTAAAATTCTTTCGGAGTTTTGATCTTTCGAGGTAGAATTCTTTCGAAGTTTTGAGCGTTCTGATCATTCAAAATTCGGAATTTCAACCCGGCCCCAGAGAAAGGGCCATTTTGGGTCGATCTTTCGATAGACCTGCAGCAAAGTACCGTCCAGTTTATCCGCAGGAGCTCGCATCTCTCTCTTTCGTGCCGTTCGTTCGAGTTCCCAAAGACTCGTCCATGGATCCACGAGTTTTCCCGTCGCACGGTAAAAGCGGACTAAGGATATCGCGAAGATCGAGGCGAAGTCACAAGGGAATTTCAAACAGCTAGAATTCGTCAGCGCACTTTAGAGGCGAATCGCACTTCTTTCTCTCGCGTCGTCTGCTCGAGGCTGCGCTCGTTTTTTTCTTCCTGCGCTCTTCCTCTTCTTTTTACTCTTAGCAGTGTATAAGACGAGATACTTAGACCGCATCGAATTTCTCTCTCATTCATGCCCGGAATCGTCGCCCGCTCCACGCTGCGGAGACTTTTATACGGGTCCTCCGATTTTCAGTCGCACGCGAAGGCCACTAAATATTTATAGAGGTAGACAAAATGCGGGTCGCATTAGTCGGGAAAAAAAAGCATCTTATGCTCGGAGCTGCTTTTCTTTTTTTTTGCTACTTCTGTAGAGGTTGCTCGTTAATTGAAGCGATACGTAGTCCGGCGATAACGTCTTTTTTATATTCGAACTGTCGAATTGAATTTTTATAGCTCATTTTTATAATCGAATAATTGAGTTACAATTGCGGTCAGTGTGATAACTGTAATAACAATCGATCGTAAATTCTCATTGCTCGTATTAATTATCAGTATAGAAATAATATAATAATCATAGTGGCTAATAATTACAATCAGCAGTTTATTCGTATGTGGTCGTTATTCCTGTGATCGTTTGATAATAGTCAACGATACTTAAGCATTCATTATTACTAGAGTAATTATGATAAATATTCGGAATGACTATTTAATTGAAATAGTGAATTAAACTATGTTATTACTATAATAATTTAATAATAATAATAGCCAACGATAGTACTATACTACAATTGTATAGTACTACTGTACTATTATTGTTATAACTATTCGGAATTAACTATTTAATTGAAGTGGTGAATGAAAATTAATAGTAGTCATTATTTATAAAATAATACTTATCAATGATCACAGTGAATAATTACTTATACTCGAATAGTAAAGAATTACTATTACTCGAAAATATAATATATCTAGCTCGTGGCCTAAGTGGATTTTTTGTGAATTTTTTGTGGGAAAACGTGTGCAGGTTTTCTATTTTTTTTTAAATAAACGGTATGTTTGTAAGTATCTTGTCCAATTTTTGTATCGAAAAATATTTGTAAATGTGGTAGGTACAATGGTTTGTGCACTGCTCTTCGGGGAAACAAAATCATCAGACGTAAAAAAATCAAACGCGTTGAGTGTGCGTAAACTTATTTAAATCTTAGATGAAGGATTTAATACACTATTGATTTTTGAAAAAAAATGGCCCCGGTTCAAAGTGAAAGTATCGATTTTTTGTGAAAAAATCGATCTATTTTAGTTGATAAAAAAATACTATACATCGAAAAAAAATCCTCCGTTCAAGCACTGCTTTTTATTATGTAAAAGAAGCTTGCAAGATTTGAAGTTTATGGGTGCAGTGATTTTTGAGATATCGTAGTCACCGATCTTGAAAAAGTTATTTTGAGAAAAAAACCCGTTTAAAGTTCGCCGGTTGAAATTTTCAGAAAATATTTTTTAAATGTGATGTTTTGACAATCCTCCAAAAACCAAAAATGGATATCTTCAGAAATTTCAACTAGGTGTGAGCCCTTAAGGGGAGATATACACCTAGATGGTCGAAAAAATCTATTTAGAAGCTATGAAGATTCCGTCGACCGTAGAAGACCTACACTATGGGCCTGGTATCGATGATTCCATGTAAGTTGACAAATTTCATGATTTATTCATTCCCAAATTTTCAAACGCATTTTTCTCAAAACCACGTTTTTCAAATCGGTACCCAACATTTCTCGAAAACCAATGAACCGATGGCCTTGAGGTTTTTTGTGGTTATTCTATACACCATTATCTAGTACTTGTCATACGATTTTTTTTCCGTTACTTAGTTTTTGTTTTATAGACAAAAAAATAACTAATTTTTGGCCCAAAAATCACTATTTATGACGATCTATGACATGTACTAGATTATAGTATCTAATTTAATAATCTTTTTGGTTTTTTTGAAGATGATTTTTGAGAAGATTTTTTAAGATGATTTTTGGTTTTTTTAAAAGAAGGGTCATACAATATCCTTGAATATTTCTGATATTTTTAAATAAAGAATATTAAACATATTTTTGAATGCATATACTTTTAGATAATTAAAACCCCAATCCGAAATTTCAAATAGTTTTCCTTGAAAAAATTCACAAAAATAACCTTTTTTCTGGCACCTACGTGTCTATCTCCCCTTAAAATAATAGTTCATTCGCAATATAATCCTTAAAAATATTAATTACAACTAACTAGCATGAAAATCGTGAGAACTCACGATAGTAAATAATTATTGATTACAAAATAACTATAGTATTTTATCGTACAGCAATCATTGATTAATTATTCAATTGAATTCAAGAAGTGAATTAAACTAAATAGCAGTGATTAATTCGAAAATTATACTTATAAATAATCGTAGTAAATAATAAGAATAAGATATTTTAAAATACTCATAAATATTTTTTTTAAATGACTGCTACACAGTAATCCGAATCGATAATCTAACTACAATAATAATTGTTCGATTAAATATAGTGATATTGTAAAATAATTATAAAAATGAAAAGCAACTATCTACTCTGCTAATAATAATACCTAATGTTGATAACTCACTGTACTATAATTATTATAAAAATCATAAGTAATGATAAAATTACACTAACAGTACAGGAATAATTATTGAGAAATTTGCTGCAATAGTGCAGGGATCAAGACGGCCAGAGGCAAAAAAAAATTCAAAATATTTTTATATACATAGATGTATCTCGTCAGCTTTCCACGCTGAATTTTATTTTCATTGTTATTTTGCGGGGGGGCGCAAATTACGGACACAAACAATTTTTTTTATCTGGACCAGGAGCCTGTCTATTAGAATCGGAGTAGCCCATGGGTCCTCCTTCGGAGCTCGTCGCCGCGAAAGTACCGCGTGCCCACACCCCCGACACTTTCCCGCTACAGTTTTCCTCGCGGGCCAACCGGTAAATTACCATCTTCGCACACTCTGAGCTTTCCCTCAACACAGCGGCCCATATCCCTCCTCTCTCGTTCTCCGTCACTATCGCTCTCTTTAACTGCACCCCCCCCCCCCTCGCGCCTGCCACTCCATCTGTTTCCACTTTGTCCCGTCTCTTCAGCTCCCTGCGGTACAGGAAAATTCTAAATATCCGCATGACAATTTTCTCCAGGACTTTCTCATCGCAATGTACACATCCTGTCTCCCCAAACTGCCTAACGTAACCCAATCAACAATATAAGAACGGCACGTCCCATAGGGTCGTGCAAATTACACGATATAAAATACGTGTTAATTATTGAGAATTATTGAAAGCTTTAAAGCATTCGATTGACAATTCTTTGCCACCACCCCGAGGAACATTGATGAAAAAATTAACAAAAAAATATTTTTCAAATCATAAAAAATAATAGTGAAAAAATTATAAATAAAATTATCAAAACATAATTAAAAAAATAAAAACGAGAAATAAATAATTTAAAAAATAATTAAGCAAGCGCTAAATAATAATGTAAGAAAATGATTAAAAAAATTACCGAAGAAAAAAAAATTCTATATATCCGCATGACAATTTTCTCCAGGACTTTCTCATCACAATATACATCCTGCCTTCCCAAACTGCCTAACGTAACCCAAACAACAATATAAAAACGGCACGCCCCATAAGGTCGAGCAAATTACACGATATAAAAAACGTGTCAATTATTGATAATTATTGAGAGATTTAAAGCAATCGATTGACTATTCTTTTCCACCGACCCGATAAAAAATTAACAAAATAATATTTTTTAAATCATAAAAAGTAACAGTGAAAAAATGATAAATAAAGTTATCAAAAAATCATTTTAAAAATGGTTAAGAAAAGGATAAAAAAAATCATTCAAAAAATAATTAAGCAAACGATAAAAAATAATGTAAGAAAATGATAAAAAAATTATCGAAGAAAGAAACAACTGAGCGAACGAGATAAATGAAAGGACGAGAATATCGCCGAGTACATAGAGCCCGAAGCTCACAGACAAAGTACTCCCGAGGCTCTGTCACGCAGTGAGCAAGATCGCGTGAAAGAAGAAAAAAGGGAACGAAGAAAATTGAAGGTATAAGGGGATGTGCCTCGTGCGAGGCTTGTAAACCGACAGATGTGATGCGCCAAGCACGTCCCCCAGAAGAGAAAGAGAGATATGCATGAAAAAAAGCACGAAGAAAATAAAATAAAATAGAAAGAGAAAAGAAACACAAAAAGGAGAAGACGAAAATCTTCCACGATTCTCGCCATCAACTGGAAAGCCCTCGAAAACCGTTAGGTTCTTTTCTCAGTGTGGGGGGTGGGTATGGGGAGTGGGGCGTGAGGCACCCTCTCACGCCTCGCTGAGTGTAATATTCCCGGGAAAGTAAGCTCCCGAGAATTTCGCCTCAATGTACATGCATACAGTGACACAAAGTATGTACATGTGCATGTATATATATATATATATATATAGGTGTGCTTCGTTGTGCATGCATCCCCCTCATCGCGAGGAGAGCTCCGACGAGTCTCGTCACTGGTATACACGCGGGCGAAGGGATGCAAATAACTGCGGTGATAACAGAGCAGATAGCTCGACGCGCTCTCGCTTCGCTCCGGTACATGAGAGAATGGCCGTGAGAGAGGGAGAGAGAGAGATAGAGAGAGAAAGGGAGTTGGAGCATTTCGATGCTTCTGGTTCAGAGATGCGGAGGACGAACCTTCTCTCTCTCTCTTTCTTCCCCGTCCTACTCTCGTATACAAGTATCTCGTGTATCAACATGGGAGAACAGCGAGAGGAATCGCTCTTCGTCTATTCCGTCGAGCCTTGGGAGAGAGACAAAAGAGGGAGGGAGAAGGATAGAGAGAGGGAGGGAGAGAGAGAAAGAAACGTATCGTGATGTTGAGAAAAGAGATAGAAGAGGGGGGAGCCAGAAGGAAGGGAAGAAATGTACCGTGATGCTGCGAAAAGCGAATGAGCAAGAGCGAGAGAGAGGGAGGGAGAGAGAGAGAGAGAGACTACGGAAGAGCAAGAGAGAGAAAGAAGACTAAAAGGGGAAGAGGAACGGAGAGAGAGAAAAAGCGACAGAGAGAATATAAGAGAGAGACGCAGTAGGGGTTGGGACACCGTTCCACGGGCAAGGGGTTGGGACACCGGTCCACGGGCAAGGGGCTGGAGGGTACTCCGGTTGTAAGTAGTGGTACCGTGGTATGGGCTGGCAGAAATCGCGACGGTTGAGGTTTGTCCGCACCGAGTGACGAGGAAAAGCTCGATGTACCTATCATCCTCCCTGTATCCCTCTCTTTCTCTCACTTGGCATTCTGTTGTATTCCAAATGCTACACACACACTAACACACACACACCTACACACACACACACAAACACGCACACACACACACTCTCACACGCACGCGCGAACACACACACACACACACACACACACACACACACACACACACGTGTGTATATTTGCGCGCGTGTGTTTGTGCACTCGAACGAGTGTTGGTGCTTGAGGCGGTGTGGTGACAACAGTCAAGCTCTCACGATATAGAAAGCAAGCGAGGGAGAGCAAGAGAGAGAAGACTGAGTGGGAGGATGCGATTCCGCGTCGTCGTTGACTACTACGGGGAGCGACACTTGCGGAAGAGCAAGAGAGAGACAGAGAGGGTGAAATCGACGATCTCTGTGTAGAAGATGTGCACAAAGGGGTTGGTCCGTTTCTGGACGTGGGAGTGAGAGCGAGAGATTTCGGGATAGGTAGGAAAGGGTGGATAGGAGCTCTCCGAGGCCATGAAGAGGGTTCAGGGAGAGAATGAGAGAGAGAGAGGGAGAGAGAGAGAGAGAGAGAGAGAGAGAGAGAGAGAGAGAGAGAGAGAGAGAGAGAGAGACGAGAGACGAGAAACGTCACTCGCTCTCGCATCGAGCGCAGGCGATGAGTGGCGCGCGCTCGTCTTTTGTTTGCGATACCATGCGGTCTCCTGCCACAACTCCATGGAGAGCACCCATTTCTATCTCTCTTCCTCTCTCTCTCCCCGGCTTTCTCTCTCTCTCTCCCTCTCTCGCTCCCCCTCTTTCTCTCTCTTCCTCTCTTTCTCTCTCTCTCTCTCTCTCTCTCTCTCTCTCTCTCTCTCTCTTATTCCAGCAGCCTCGCAGTCCGAGCTTTAATCCCCCACCCCCGCAGCCCATTCGCGGCGCGAGAAAGAAACGCAAAAGAGAACGAGAGAGGCCGAGCGTTTTTCTCTCTCTCCTGCCGCCAGGCCCTTTCGCTCCGACGGCGGCGACGATGGATTTGAAAAAAATGGCGGGGGAACTCACGCGGGCGGGCGGCTCCACTGGCCGCGCGGTGGGGGAAGGAAAACGACGAGAACGCGCGGAACCACCGTGGGTGAAGGATCTTGCTTTCTCTCTCTCTCTTTCTCTCGGAGATGAGCGGACCGCGGCCAGAGAAACTTCGGGACGCCCGGGCGAGAGCATGATATAAATACGATGCACTTGACGGAACAACCGACGACCATGCGCCTAGCTGCAAACTTTACACGCATCTCTCCCCGTCTCGCCCGTTCTTTTTTGTCTCTAGCACTCGGCCTTTGTAAGTTCGAGCTGAGAATCTACGCATCTGTCACTCGGGCTGCATACCCCCGCCCAATGGAGCAACACCCGCAACGCGTCTGCTTGGGACCCGAAAACAAGATGATTTTCAATATTTTTTTCTGATCGAAGTTTTGGAAAGACGAGGTTGGGATTTTGCATACAATTGATACATGGTCTCGACAGGTTTAAGTTTTTTTTTTTTTGTGAAAAATATTGGTGAAGAATGAAGTTATTATTATTTGAGCGAAGAACCGCCGCTGCATAGACAATCGGTGAAGGCGGTTCTGGTGACTGGGTGATCTGAAGTGGAAAATAATAGAATGTTCTTTTTACACGCTTTCATTTAAGGCCTTATATACGAGAAAACGTTCCAAATTTACCATTTTTTTATTATTTTTGATTTCATTAGCCTGAACGGTTAGGAATATTTTAAGCTCTACAGAATTGGAAAATTCAGTACAGCTATTAAATGAGGTAAGATTGCATTTATAATAGATACCGCGCAGCGCCCGACCGCCAACTTCAACGCCGTTTTTCCACGATTCACTTTTTTGAACCTTGTGAAAGTTCTAACTCTTGAACGAAGGTTCAGATCGCTTTGAAATTTGTAGAACATATTCTTAGTATCGTCACCTATCGTGTGAACCACACAATCAAACATTTCAATGACACAAAAAAATATGAAAAATAAAACATCGACAGAAAATCGAGTAAAAAAATGTTAAGTTTCGAATTTTTATTATAATAATTTTTTTTAAATAATATTGTCGTTTCACACTGAAGATACATTCATTATGCAATTATAAATATATTCATTTTTTTTAGACACCCACATCGATGCTAAGAACTTACATCACCAACGCGCGCGCAAAAAAAATACATTGCTTTATTATGTTAATCGCCGCCATTTTTTGATATACCTGATTTTTTTTACATATACTTACCCATGTTCATAAATGATCTGTAAAAAAATGTTGTCAATATATGCGTATTTTTTTTTAACCGCGGCTAGAAAAGTACCTTCGAAAATCGGCGAAATCGCGTATATAAGGCCTTAAGGGGAGATATCCACCTAGATGGTCGAAAAAATCGATTTAGAAGTTATGAGCATTCCGTCAACCGTAGAAGACCTACAGTATGGACCTGGTATCGATGATTCCATGTAAGTTGACAAATTTCATGATTTAGTCATTACCAAATTTTCCAACGCGTTTTTCTCAAAACCACGTTTTTCAAATCGGTACCCAAAATTTCTCGAAAACCAATGAACCGATTGCCTTGAGGTTTTTTGTGGTTATTCTATACACCATTATCTAGTACTTGTCATAGGATTTTTTTTCCGGTACTTAGTTTTTGTTTTGTAGGAAAAATAATAACTAATTTTTGTCCCAAAAATCACTATTTATGTTCAAACGTCCGCCATTTTGTCATAAATCGATATTTTCAAAATCGGCTATGACAAGTACTAGATTATGGTATCTAATTTAATAATCTTTTTGGTTTTTTTAGATGATTTTTGAAGAAACGCCAGTGGATACCGTATACGCAGATTTTTTTACGACGCTCCAAGGATCATACAATATCCTTGTATATTTTTGATATTTTTAAATAGAGAAAATTAAACATATTTTTGAATGTATATATTTTTAGATAATTAAAACCCCAATCCGAAATTTCAAATAATTTTCCTTGAAAAAAATCACAAAAATGACCTTTTTCCGGCTCCTAGGTGTATATCTTAACTCGCTTCGTTCGTATGTCTTTCCGGTTCAAAATTTGTAATCCATTTTTCAAGCACTTGCTGGCATCCGATTGAGGTGAAATTTGGCATACCAATGTAACTTCGGTGACGATGCAATAAAATGGTAGCATGGAGCTGGTCTGATGATTGAGGTGGGAGGTTGGTAATGCAATTGCTTGATAGCATAAACTAGGACAGTCGAGTTTGTGCTCATTTGTTTTGTTATTATGGGCACAATTCATTCCACATGATGACGAGAGTCAGATGATGGAGGTGGGAGGTGGACAGTGGAACTCCACAATGACATATGTTAGGACAGTCGAGTTTGTGCTCATTTGTTTTGTTATCATAAGCACTTTTCATTACACATGGTGACAAGAGTCCGATAATGGTGGTGGGAGGTGAGAGCTGCGATTTACTAATGGCAAATGGTAGGACAATCGAGTTTGGGCTCATTAACTTTGCTCACTTGAGCACTATTTGTAATTACACTATTATAAAGTTTCTTGCGACACCTTTATAACCTAAGGCAAGGTTTTTTATTACGCCGATGTCTGAATGGCATGGGGGTCAGGTATGGCAAATGAATAAACAAATTCTATTACTAAAAAGTGTAAAATAAACTAAACGTGAAAAATATTTTTTTAAACAAGCTTTGATTTATAGACTGTTGAACTAAAAAGTAAAAAAATAATATTTACTGTATGAAGTTAAATAGTAAAGCTACAGAAGAACCCCATCCTTGGATGATGTTGAAGTTTGCATCGTTGGAACGCAACGAAAATATTTTTTTTCCCCATTTCCAATTTTGCTTTCGGCAAATCAAAGCCTCCGCGAACTTTTCTAAGATCCTCATTAGAGACGTACAACTTAAATTTGTCGAAAATGACTTTGGATAACAATAAAAATGGAGAAAAACGAAAATAAAACGAATTTTCGTTGCATTCCAACGGTGAAAACTTCAACAAAATATCCTTGGTCACAAATCAAAGGCGCATAATTGAATTCACATAAACATAGAACTTTTAAAAATATAACTATAATGTATAAAATACACTTGAAATAAAGCCTCAAGCATTCAAGAAAATATTTAAATTTTTAAAAGTTCTATGTTTATGTAAGTTTTATTAAGGCCTTAGGCCACAGTAACGGGTTTAAAATAATGTGCGGATTTAACAATTTTTTTTCGTATGAAAAAGTGATTCACTCATAAAATAATTACACATCTATTTAGTATGAAAATCAAGCCGTGAGAATTTTTTTTTTTTCGATGTACAAAATGGAAGACTACTAATATTTTCTTTTGTTATCGTTTTTTAGACGCTCCGCGGCGTAACATTTAGCATCCACAATTTTTTGCCTAGAACAAAAAACAAAAATTCTCGTCAATCTACATTAGAATACCTAGAGAAGTACGTACGGAATTTAAAAAATATTGTTTTATTCAAAAGTTGTAGGTATTTGAACTTAAGAAATGAATTTTCAGTGAAAAATTTCGTTATATTCGCTCATAAACTGCTCATGAAATGAAAAGTTTTCGATTAATCAGAAATTCCGTACGTACTTTTCTGCGAAATGCAATCAGGAACATAACTTTAAAATTTGAAGTAAATGGAGTGAAAATTGTTGAAGTTACTTGTCACGCCAATTGGAAAAAAGCTGTTCAGAGAAGTTTCGAGTAGTCGGCCATTTTGTACATCGAAAAAAATATATATATATTTTCTAACAGCTTGATATTCATACTAAATAGATGTGTAATTAATTTTATGAGTGAATCACTTTTTCAACGAAAAAAAAATTGTTACATTCGCACATGATTTCATACCCGTTACTGTGGCCTAAGGCCTTAGTATGGACTGCCTACGCCTTCGATCAGTGACCAAGGATGGGGTTCTCCTGTAGCATTACTATTTAACTTCATACACTAAATATTATTTTTTACTTTTTACTTCAATATTTTATACATAAAAGCTTGTTTTTAAAAAGATTTTTTACGTTTAGTTTTAGTGTTGGGATGTTGAATAAGTTCTCGCTGCTTTTTCGTGAAAATTAATGCTTTATTTTAAAAAATCAGATCCCAAACAAACCCAACCAAACTTCTAATGAATCTGCAAGTTCAGCTAGCGTCTGACATGAGTCTTCATGAAGTAATGCCTCCAACTCAACACATCGCAATCATTATTTTTGAAGCGTATAAACCAATCTCTGCATGTTGTTTCCGACAGAGCATGGTCGCCGTAAGTCTCAACAAGAATTCCGTGTGCTTCAGCTGCAAACTTTTTTCGAATAAAGTAGTGCAGTAATATTCCCCGCAAATACTCCTTTTTGGCACGAAATTTGACATGTTCAACATTATGAAAAAAAAAGTCGAAATGACCTACACTGAATTTCAAGCTTGCTTATAATACTTCTCTATAGATGCGTTACCATCTTAAACTACACGCACGCAGTTCTGGTAACTTTCTGTTGGAAAACAGCGAGAACTTGTTCAACGTCCTAACATAATAATGAAACTTTCGTATGACCGGATATTTTTTTGATATTTTGAAAATTACGAAAGTGCCAAGCTGTGGAAAGAAAAGTTCGATTTTTGACAAAACAAAGAACTTTAGTCATTTGTTATTGACAAGTAGATGAACATAGAAAAAAATCATCCGGCTATACGATAGAAAGTGTTATAAACTATGCTCTGTCTGAATTTAACGGGTTATGCGTAGTTGTAACAGTCGAAAACAGCTCATTTTTGCAATTTTTCTGATAGAAAATCGTGATGATAAATTTCTACAAAATTACGTATTCGAAAAAAAATCATCTCGAGAACAATCTGTCATATTTTTGAGTAAAAATATTTCATGATAATCGATTTACAGCAGATGTCCAGGAAGCACCTCTCGAAAACGACTTGCGCGGTGAGCAAGTCGTTTTCGAACCAGGTTATCTAATGTCAAAAAATCAATTCTTCTGAACCAGGTTATCTAATATCAAAAAATCAACCCTTCTGAACCAGTTTATCTAATATGAAAAAATCAAACAGATTTCGTTAATATATTAATATGTCCTATGATTAATCGAAAAAAATTCTGGAATATCAAATTCAAAAAAATGCCACGTGATCAAAGTGATCTTTGATTGTTGCGAAAAAAATGTTTTTTCGTTCATCAAATCGAAAATTTAAATCGGAAAAAATCCTTCCGTCAAATACTATATTTTTACATCTAAAAAAAGACCTTTAATTTCAGAAAGATCGATGAAGTAGTTGTTTAGATATTTTGCTCACCGACTTTGAAAACGTACTTTCGAGAACAAAGCGTTTGAACTTTGGAACGACGCTCCGAGCGTTCCG
Organism: Ophion ellenae; assembly: GCA_963210295.1. NCBI lineage: Eukaryota > Metazoa > Arthropoda > Insecta > Hymenoptera > Ichneumonidae > Ophion > Ophion ellenae. The sequence goes on along the minus strand of OY723390.1, from coordinate 35,774,667 downwards.
ACGGGCGTCAACGTAACAGCCCATAAATCCGTCAATTTTGATTCGATCACCTTAAAATTTTCAGGCAACATTTATAAGATGATATACTGTCAAAATATATTGTTTAAAAATAAGTGATTTTTCAACTTTGAGAACTAGGCATAACCCCTTGAAGTGAATCGGCCGAATAGATTTTGATATACTTGCACCGTTTCACAAAACACAGATTCGAGAAAAGCGCAAAAGTTTTTAGTTTAGTTTAGTTTTATTCCACCGTACAGTGTGCTACGCCTTTTATATTTCCTTCTTACATACATCGCTGCCTCAGTATTTGTTACAATTTTTTTCACTCGCTCACTTTTATTCAAATTTTACTTTTTCATCCAAATTTTACAGAAATTCTGCGTGAACTGTTATTTTTTGCAATTTTTTCTCGTCTAAATGTATATCACGCCTTAAGGCGGGAGCCTGAATTAGAAGGTCCAAAACACCATTTTCATGGGAATTTTTTTAGAAGTCAAAAAACGAGCCCAGTAAACATTGAGGTATCTTTTCATGTATTTTTGAAATGTATAAAAAAAATGTTTCAACATGAAACAATAAATGACTGCAGATTTATCAGCCTATTCCATGTGCGACTTGCCACTGCAGACCCCAATCGACGGGAAAGATGCAGCTAGTAATTTTTTACTGAAACAAAAAAACCAATATAATTTTTCTTCTGAGTGAATTAAGAAAAAGCTGCAGAAATTGTGAAATTATAACTTTTCTCAAGTTTGAAAAAAATGGGTTAAAAAAACACTTTAACGTGCTATAAACATAATTTTTAAAAACTTTTTCAACGACTTTTTAAATTTATTTAGAAGAGATTTTGATACTGAAGAAAATAAATTTTGGTTTGATTCATAGGTCGTTTAGTTTTTTTTACTATCGCGCCCGCCAATTTGAAAAAATCGTGAAAATAAAAACGAGAAAATAGGCTTCAAAGTTTTCAATAGGAGAAAATATCAATATCAAATATCAATCGCTTCTCTGCTTCTGGCCCTGTATCTTCGAAAACATTTACGATTGGCCTCTGTAACTTTGTAAATATATTCTTGGATAGTTTATCTATCTATTCAAGCAATAAAAAAAAACGTTTTTTTGGACCTTCTAATTCAAACTCTGGCCTTAAGTTCCATTTATTTTCACAATTTTCTGCTTTTTTTTGCATCTCTAAGCTAAATTTCCCGCCTCCCCCATCATCATTGGTTGCCCCGGTTCGGGTTGTTTTAATTCTTCCATATGGTTTTACGAATTCGCACATTTTTATGGTCTAATTTGCCCTTTTAAGGGGCTATACCAGTGTGACACTTTCAAAAAATCGATTTTTTCCCCTTTTTCGACAGTTTATACTTTCCAGAATGTCATTATCATTTATATCATTTATTTCAATATCACTTAATCTTGCAAAAATCGATAGTGTAATCTTTAAACGCGTTTTTCTCGAAATGAGATTTTTAAAATTTGCTGACATTGTAACTCAAAGAGCAATTATCCGATCGACTTGAAATTTGAACTGAGTACCCTTGGATATATTTACTCCACAATGACGTAGGATATTTCTGTTTGGATGAAAATTGACGATTTGGCATTGGAAAAAACGACCATTTTATGGGCAAGAAAACAGACTTTTTTTCACAATTCCGCCATTTTGTTAGATTTTGATATTTTTCGAAAATCCTACGTCATTGTACAGGAAATACCTTCCAGTTTAACGACATTTTTTCCTTTTTCGGTTTCAGCTGCTCAATCGGCCGGAATCATGTCAGCAGTGGAGGAACTTTTTTTTTGCGCCTCCGAAGGCAGCGCATAAGTCGCTTGGATCTCAACATTTTTCCATGAAAAAATTATGTAATATAGGTCAAATATAGCCAAATATATTCTCAATTTTCCGAAACATTTAATTGAGTACTTCTCTTCCAAAAAATTCCCGTAAATCACCAAAATTTTCAGCTTTCACACTGGTATAGCCCCTTAAGATTTCTATAGTCCCTAAAATCGCAAAGGAAAAATAAATGGCGAAAGAAAGTTTAATTTCGACCAAAAATTGATCTATAAGAGCATAACAACAATCTATCCATCAACCTATCTAGCTCTTGCTCAGTCGCTTTCTACATGGAAGCTCCGAGCGAAGCTGCAACGGGCGTACCGGGTCTTGTTGTTGGTAAATCCGGCTTGGAATACATTCTGGATACGCACGAATGAAGTTCTCGTGCTCTCTCGCATGTGTGCCTTCTCCATGTAGGTATCCCTCGCCCTCACCCTGCTTCTCCTTTATTTGCATGCCCTATTCTCTCTCTCTCTTTCTCACTGTGTCTCCCCCCACCCATCTCTGTCTCTCTCGCCCTTTTCCTCCCTCCCACTCTTGCCCATAGCTCACTCAATTCCTGTCTGTCAACCTGCCCTCTCCAGCCCACCCTCTCTCTGCCTCTCTGGGAGTACATCCACGTCTGCGACTATTGTACGTCTACGAGCCCAGCTATATAGAGCATCCGATGTTCCCCATATACGCACCAGCCGCGAATCTGATACCCATCGAATGCACCTATATATCTGTCGTCAGCGATGAATCGATGTGTCATCGCGTTGCAAAACTTCAATGCTTTGTTGGACACCTTAACGAAGCAATTTCGGACACCGAGCCAGATGCGTAAATCATAATTGTCATATTTATTTGTATATGACGCATTTAGGTAGTGCTAATTATCTTTTTTTTATCTCTATCGTGTCGGTTCGTAAGAGACATACGTTTTTGTTAATTAACGACCTTTGGCCCGGTTTCGCTCGGGTGTGCGCAGGAAATTGGTGAATGTGTACGGTGAGACGAGACTTTATTGGCATATTGTATTGAGGGGGTGTTTCCTCTCTGGAAACTTAAAAAAATCGTTTTTTTTTGCATATTGTTATAGCGTGAACTTTCAAGAATATTTTAAAGGGTTATATACAGTTAAAATATTCGAAAATCGATTACAATTTTATTTTCTTAATTAATATTCGCCGGATTGAAAGATTTTCTTCCGAAAAAATTACATTGTAACCACAAGCATGTGTACAACATGCAGGGAGAAAATAAATTCATTCCAACCAATATGTTACTAGAAAAAAATTCATCATTGTGACCCGTCAAATTGGGCTTCCAGAGAGGGAAATCCCGTTAAAGGATCTGCGAAAACTTAGGGCTCAAAAAGTGGGTCGATTATCAATTTTTTTTTCTCATGAGAGTATTGGGATGGTGAGGTCGGGATTTTACGCGCAATTTATACATACTCTTGACAAGTTTGAGTATTTTTTTTTACTGACAAATGTTTATAAACAATGAAGTTATAAATATTTAAACAAAGTGCCGCCGTTGGTGAGTGACCAATCAGTGCAGGTGGTTCTGGCAACTGGGAGAACCTGAAATGGAAAATAAAAAATGTAGTTTTAGTATAGTAATAAAACTTTCGTGTGACTGGATATTTTCGTGAAACTTTGAAAAGTACGAAAATGCCAAGCTGTGGAACGAAAAAGTTCGATTTTTCGAGGAAAAAAACAACTTTAGTCATTTGTCATTATCGAATGGATATATATCGAATGATCACCCAGCCATACGATAGAAAATGTTATAAACTATACTCCGTCCGAATTTGAGGTGAATCAGACGATAGTTTTTGAGATACGACTTACACCTTTTTGAAAAAAGATGAAAGCGGTAAGAAAAAAAAGCTTGTCATTTTCACGCCAACTACGCAAAATCTTCAAAAATCATAGACATCCTCTCGGAATCGTATTGCAACCCTACCAGCCGAATTTCAGCCTGAAAACAAAAACGAAAGTACCGACCACTATTTTATAATATTAGTAACATTAATTATAATCGTATGAGTCTTCATAATCGGCAGTCCAACGTTCAATGCGTAATGATTGCATTTCGCCGCATCATGGGAATTTGATCCACGCAAGCAACCGCGTATAATTGGTAAGCCCCTTCGTTATCGCCGGATCAATACTCTGTATCATTATTCTGAAAAAAAAAATGCACAACAATACGATACTGGAAAATCACCAGACACTGGTAGAGGTGCGTGGTTGAAGTTTAGCCGCAGCTATCTTGTCAAGCAACTGCGGCCTGGCCCAGTACTTGGATGGGTGACCGCGGCATACTGACTTCCGCACCACCCGCAGTGGGGGTAGTTTTACCGAGTTTCCGGTGGTGAACACAACTGCAACTAACAAGGAAACCGTGCAAACTTTTCTGGTGAATATGGTAAAAGTATCTCGTTCCATTGGCTGATAAGACATGATTTTATGCTTTTACTCTCAATTGCGTGGCGTTTTAAAAATAAAGATGTTTACTTCTCGGATTCTTTTCTATTTTGTTCCCTCTGCGATTTAACGGGGTCATCCCATGTGAAGACAATTTTTTTTCGCTTTTTTGAGAATTTTTTGTCATGAACGATTAATGGGGTATCCCTCTCTGGAAGCCCAATTTGAAAGGTCAGAATGATGAGGTTTTTTCTACTAACACATTGGTTGGAATAAATTAATTTTTTCCCAGCATGTTGTACACATGTTTGTGGTTACAATGTAATTTTTTCGGAAGAAAATCTTTCAAAGTGTTCGTGGTGCTGCAGTTGGCGTTGCAGTCCTCCAGCGGCGAGGCCCGAAACGGCGGGATCTCTACCAGGCTCAAATGTAATCCGAAACGAAAACAAAAAATGTTTTCTTCAACTATATCCAAGTGGCTATTGGTTCACGATCGACTTTTCAAAATTTCGAAAAATACGAAAAATGACAGCTTCTCCAAAGAAAACCTCATTTTTCTCTTGCAAAACAGCATGCTGAAGTTATTAACAAATGGTTCATCCAATTGAAAAATGCGATCGTGAACCGAAAATGACAACTGTTTGAACGCTAACTGTGCAAATTTAGGGCAGTCCTATCGCTTCACACTATTCATACCACTGATCATACTTGAGACTTGTACAATTTATATTTTTAACATATGAAGAAAAAAATGTAATAACTAAATTTTCCATGTGTAAACTGTTTAATTAATGTTCACATTTAATTAGACAAATGAAAAAAAAGTTATTTCAACGATTCGCGCAGTATTTCTAGATTTGATATTTGGCAATATTGGTTCCATCTCCGTCTCTCTTCACTCAACCAGGCGAGTTTAACCTCCATGCTTTTCAACGTCGATCTGTCAAAACAATGGCAGGTGCGGGAAATATAAAGCATTGTATTCGGGCCACGATTGGTAAAAAGCGTGGAAAATTTGTGTCGGCGAAATATGTCGGTTAAAAATGAAATATGTGTGGAAATTCGAATGAGTGAGATGAGGTTAGGACTACAGTCAGCTGTTGCCTTGCTGTCACGTCTCTTTATCGTAGCAAGTGGTAATAAATCCAATACCGGAAGTTCAAATTAAACTTGACATTACATAAAAATTAGGTCAATAAGCGTAATTTTTTCTGAGAACACTGGATTACTACAAGTGTTAAGTATGTAAATCTGATTATTTTTGAGAATCTGACGGATTTCCACTATTATATACACTTTGGTAGCGACCGGAAATTGGGTTTTTTTATGTCGTCTCGTAATTCCTTCACAAAAATACGCAATTTTAATATTTCGTTTCTCTGTAATTAGGTCGACAAACTACTCTGAAATTTTACAGAGACGATTATTAATATATTAAGTGAATTTAAAAAAAAAATTATGAAAATCCTATGCATTGAAGCCTGGCGATAGGACTACCTTAAGTCAATAGTGTGAAAGTTACTCAAGATATCAATCCCGCCGTGTCAAGATATGTAGTTTCGGGATAATCGCGTTAAAACTCGACGGATCGCAGTAAACCTGACGCACACTGTTCCACTAGAATAGGTGCAGCTTCGTCAATTTTTAGAATTTCAGGATCCGGTTGGTCTTAAAATATTCTTGAACTACACTCTAAGTATATGCAAAAAAAAGAAGATTTTTTGGAGTTTCCAGAGAGGGATACCCCCTTAAAACACACTATCTTTGAATTTTTAGCACACATTTATTAACATTTTCACAGGCCCTCAGAATTTTATCAAACAAAAATAACGAGTTGTATCGACTTTACACCGTTCGGAAGACACTCATGTGTAAAAAAAGCCGGTTGACGGCTGCCATGATTTCGGAGGTTTTGATCATATTAAATTCAAAAAACCAAACGGCATTTTAATTTGACCTGAGGCTATTGGCGGAACTAGAGTACAGTAAAAATATCGAAAATTGAATTTTTGGCACGGTTTTACAAGTTAAGTTCCATGTTTCGTCATTTTTTTCGACTTGTTCAGCTTAAGGAGCCAGTCCACTTTAGAGCCACGAAAAAGAGGCTACTTTCGCGATTTTTTTGAGGATTTTATAAAAGATATGAATGTAAAAGTTGTTGGGCTTGATAAATAAAGTCTTGAAATACATTTTAAAAAAATTTAATTCATTTTTATTCATTTTTAAGTACAAAAACTATAGTTTAACGTAACGCCCCAAAAATACGTGGGCTAGGTAGCTCCATCACAACTCGGCAACGGCTTGTCTGAAACAAAAAAATCAAAGTCCATTAGATTCAGTATGACACCAGCTACAAAATGACCCTTGGATATAAAGTATTATTAAAAAATAAAAAAATGGCAGATGAAAAACGAAAAAAGTTTTTTAAAACGCGTTTTTTCGCAGTTTTTCGCAAAAAAAGAGTAAAAATCAAAATTTTCAAACCATCGAGGGTCATCTTGTTGCGAATCACGTTTACAATATGTGGTTCAAATTTCAAGAGAATCGGTTAATTAGTTTTAGAGATACGATGGAGCTAGATTTTAAAAACGTTGTTTCGAGAAAAACGCGTTTGAAGTTTATGATCGACCGAGCGCGCTGTACGCTCAGGTAGACGAAATGAGCTCCTGACGTTCAGGTAAAAAAAAATCCTTAGAGAGCTCGGATTTTCGTAAAATTTTGACACAATATTTCTGAATGTATGTACTTTCGAAAACAGTAAAAAAAATCGATTTGTTGAAATTTTCAAAGTGGAATGGCCCTTAAAAAAAACTATAGCAGATATCAGAAATATTCTTGTTTGGATGAGAACTATAGATGTGCTGACTGTACCATAAAAAATTGAGCGAAATCCGTTCGATACTTTTTGAGATATCATGGAAGCCAATTTGAAAAATGCAGTTTTGAGAAAAACGCGTTTCAAAATTAAAGTACGATTTACACAAAGAAAATGTTAACTCACCATTAGTCTGCTATGCCCGGTCCATATAACACGCAAACACTTTGTGCAATTTGTGCCAAAAAAATGTTCGATTTTTTGGCCCTGTCACATAGGATGACAGACTTAAAAATGGAAATGAACAAATATTGGGCTCATCGAACATCTTCATTAGATCTCAGGGGTGAAATATATGGGGTTGAAGTTTCATTCGTTGGAATGCAACGAAAATTATTTTCTATTTCTTATTTTGCATTATAATGCAAAACAACATTTTTCATATGTGTTGTAGATCGTTAAAAAAAAAATGCTAAGAAATGTTTGCGTGATTTTTGTAGCTCAAATCAGCCGAAGGGAATTTTGGGGCGAAAAAATGACTTTCGTTGCATTCCAACGACGAGAACTTCAACGTCATTTACATCTTTCCCTTCAAAGCCAAGTTGTAATCCAATGAGTCGACTAATTAAATTATTTTTTTCAAGCACTTTTACCGCAATTGTATCCTGTAGGCGAAGGGTAATGTTAACGACAACTATAATTGATGATATGATAAATATCATCACTAACCTCATGAATCTCATTTCCGGTTAGATAGGACGAAGGAAATACGACGCATTTTTATTCTCGCCTTGGAAACTTCGGGTCCCCAACCGCAGTATCCATTTTCTCGTCGAAAAATTGGTCACGAGTTGCGAGAGAAACAGAACACTGTGTACACACGAGCGATATTAGGTAGAGAATATACCGTCTGAATTCGTAGCCCCAAGGGACGGATTGCCACGGCGCGCACGCTTTTCAAATTCAATCGTTCGTCGTTCGGATCGTCCATACTCCAGCCCGCTGACAAATCGCTTTTCCCGTCGTGTTTCCATGGTGGCGAGACGCTCGAAAAAAAGCGAATAATAAAACGCACATTGTGGAATAATGGGGACAAAAGTCTCGAACGTGTCGTTGTGTGATTTTTCCCAGCACTCGAAATTCCAAAGTTAATCATTCCAAAGTTAACAAAGTTTGATAATATTGGGATTCCCTTTTCATTTTTTACTTTGGCCTTGTCACTTCAATAGGTCGAGCCTCCTGCATATCCCTACAGAGTGTTGCCCACGGACAATCGTTTTTTAATACATTAAGGGGTAACACCACTGTAAACGTACAAAATTGAGCGTTTTTTTGGCAGAAGGACAAGAAAGAGGATAATAATATTCAAGGATATTATTAGTCATATCTTTAAGCCGTTACCCCCACTTGTAGCGCAAAAAAGGCCTTTTTCATGATTTTTTTAAAGAAAACTACAAAACTTTTTTAATCGATCAATATACCATCTTAAAAAACACATCTTGAAGAACTTTCAGTAATTTTTTTATTGAAAAATATTACATCGTTTAGTGGCAAATGGCCGTCAATGAAATAATGTTTTTATATACACGGTTTGCGGTGACCAACATTGCGGCGAAGTGGATCATCTGAAAAAAAATGCGGATGGATTTAGTCAAATATAAGTATAAACTAGTCTTTAATCGAATGATTTTAAAAAATATTCATTTTTCACAAAATGGCGGACAGTCAAAGTTAATGGTTCGATTTTAACGAAAAAAAACGGCCGCTTTTGGCTATAAAACGGCCATTTTTTTTGAAAAAAAAAATCGAACGATTAAAGACTACATTTTTATGTATTAAATAAGCCTGCAAAATCCTTCCAGTTTAACGACATTCTTTCCTTTTTCGGTTTCAGCTACTCAATCGGCCGAAATCATGTCAGCAGTGCAGGAACTTGTTTTTTGGCGCATCCGAAGACAGCGCATAAGTCGCTTGGATCTCAATATTTTTCTATGAAAAAATTATGCTATATAGGTCAAATATAACCAAAAAAAATGAGAAAATTTCTATTAATTTACATCAATATAGCTAGAGAAGTATGTAGAGGATTGTGAAAACATTGATTTTTGTGTAATTGGCGAGCATTTAAGGTGGGATATACATTTACAACGATAAAAAAATCGATTACTTTTTTTTCTTTAAACGATAGAACTATATATGTAGAATATTTTCCCAAAGTTTCAAAGCAAAATTCGAAAAATTCCAAACGTTGCAGCCCATCAACGCTGTGCCTCACCGCTCGGATTCGGAGCGGCCCATGTAGAGGTTGCCATGGGTTGCCCAATGTTACGATCAGGCCAATATTGGGACCATCGTATAAACCAACAAAAGAGAAATAATATTGGCCCATTACTGTTTCGCTCTAAACTGAAAACTGGCACAATATCGGCCCATCCCTAAAGCCTGTCCTGGCCCATCTTTAAAAACTAATAAACAGCCGTGATAGTTAAACTAAAATTGCCAATTTAAAAACTGGGGATACTAAAATACTGACAATTCCATTGGCCCAATATTGTTCCGTTGTAAATTGAAAACCGGCACAATATCGGCCCATCGTTTAAAACCAATAAATAGCCGTGATGGTTGAACTATATTTGCCAATTTAAAAACTGGTAATGCTAACATACAAGCTATTACATTGGCCCATTATTTTCCCGTTATAAATTGGGAACCGGCACAATATCGGCCCATTACTAAAGATTATCCTGGCCCATCTGTTAAAACCAATAAACAGCCATGATAGTTCATCGAAATTTGCCAATTTTAAAACTGGCAATGCTAAAAGACTGGAATTTACATTTAATTAATCTAAGCCCTTTATTGGCTAAGTGGGTCAGACCATACATGCTTTTATTTTATTTAAGCCTTGGGTTATTCATTATCTGTATATTGCGCCAGAATAGGCAAATAACTGGCACGTCATATATTAATCGTCTATATTTTGTAGTTCAGTTTTTGTAATCAAGTCTTGGCCTATTATTGGCATTTGTAAATAACCAAAATAAGTAAGTAAAAATGCCAATTTTGAAACCTGTCATATACGCAAATCACAATTTATTTCAAGGTTATTCCATGGAATATGTATCCATAAGGACCAATCTCGGGCCAATCTTGGCCCGATATAGGTTGAATATTTATCACGCAGTCAAACAAACCCAAACAAACTCACGGCCCAATATTCTAGATAGACTAAGTTCTAGATAGACCAACTGTGAAGGCCCATCATAGAACCAGTGGTCAATTTCTACATACGCCCTTTAAGAGGGCCCACATAGGGCCAAGTGCAATCACCAACATTGCCGCTACAATGAATTAAATCATTGGCCCAATAATTGTTGGCTCTGTTGGCCGATATCGGGCCGTTCTTATCATTTCTACAAAAGCACCTCATTCGTAAATACCCACGGCCCAATATTCTAGAAAGGCTAACTGTGAAGGCTCGTCCCAGGCCCAACGGTCAATCTCTACATGGGGGGCGTGAACTTCAAACGCGTTTTTCTCAAAACTGCATTATCGAAATTGGCGTGCAGGAGTACTCAAAAACGATTGAACCGATTAAGTTGAAACTTGGTAGAAATATTGATAATATTGGTACCTTCTGCTTGACGAAAATTGTTTTTGACAAATTGGAAAGAAAAAACTTTTTTAATCCACATTTTACAGAAATGTTGCGTGAAATGTTGATTTTTTTTTATAAATGCGTGCCATTTTCTCGAATTTGCATTTTCTTGATTTTAATTACCGTCACATAGAAACTATACATGTTCTAACTGAAAAAATGATTGAACTTTTTTACAAATCAGTCTACAGGAAGCGAGACTGCACGCCGATTCGCAACTCCCGCGACGACCTTGCTGTAACACTCTGCCACAGCTCCGCTATTTTGATGATGAATAATTTAAAAAAATGGTTTCCTATACTTAAATATACTATTAAAATATACCTAAAGTTTGATAATTGTAGAATAATTATTTCTTAGTTTAAAAAATCCCTCAATATTGCTTATTTTCTTCCTGTCTAAATGTATATCCCGCCTTAAAGTAAAAACTCTATTTTCGACAGAAAATTAACAATCATTTGTCAATAAATAATGTTATAATTAACTCATGGAAAATCCCGCACGTATGTCTCTTCGTAATGTTATTTTAAAGATGTGCTCAAAATTTGAAGTGAATAGAATGAAAATTGTCGCGTTTATGCCGTGTGCCGTTTTGAAAAAATGTGTTCCGAGAAAAACGGTCCACGTCTCGCACACGGGTCTTCGAGCCTTTTTTTACAGGTACCAAACTTTTTTCCCCTTATTCTAGATGGTTCAAAGCATCTCTTAACCAATCAAAAAGGGGAATTAAGGGGTGTGCGTAAGCTTGAAATTTCAAAGTCACGATTTTTCCGCTACGGTGTACCTCGCTGTTTGCTTTTTCCATCGTTTACGTTTCCCTCGAAAATGCATTTTGTGAAACAGTGTAAGTGGTGTCTGAAAATCTATTTAGTTCATAACATTTTCTATCGTATGACCGGACGATTTTTCACCATGATTATTCATTTCGTGATAACGAATAATTAAATTTGTCGTTTTTTTAATCTAACTTTTTTACAGCTCGCCGATTTCGTAATTTTCAAAATCTCACTAAAGTATCCAGTCATACGAAGCTTTTATTATTAGACTAAAAGTACGTCGTGATATTTTTCATTTTAGACCACCCTCGTTCTCAAAAACAACCTGAATGGATTGATCATGTAGCTACGACGGCGCTTTGTTTAAATAATAATAACTCCAATATTTATGAATATTTTTCCATAAAAAAAAACCTCAAACTTCGCAAGACTACGTATCAATTGTGGGTAAAATGGCAACCTCACCATCCCAATTTTCTTATCGGAAAAAAAATATTGAAAATCGACTTGTTCTTAGGGCCCCAAGCTTATGCAGAGCCGTTATCGAATTTGGAGGAGATCAAGCACGCGTCCACTACTTCCGGTGCGTTAATATTATTATTTATATTATATATTATCTCCACCGAGCATCACGTTTGACAGGTATACCAATAGCGCGCATTAGTGCGCATTGGAGTTTAATTATTCACGAGCCAAATTGAACCACTCGCAGCATCTCATTCGTGCACAAGGAATAATATATGGATACGCAATGCATATCCATTGCATTATTGCTAGTATATGAAATTCTTTTTTCTCTCCCTCTCGTCCTCTAACTCGTTATCTGATGGAGAATGGATATTCGAGCGTTCCAAATATGTCTGCACGATGTATAGATATATGTAGTCATATATATAACTATACATTTATATCGACTTTTGATATATCGAATATGTTGGTCGATAACGTCGTTCTCTCGGGACACGAGCTCAACACGATATTGTAGCAATGCACACGTTTATTTCTATCCCTGAGCGCACGTGCCCATGAATTTTTATTCAATAATTAACGTTTGCTGCGGTCGGTACTCACTCCGGTAGTGTTAATGACAACCGAATTCGTTTTCTGACCATTGAATTCATATTAATATATATACAGGGTGAACGATTTAAGGGGACATATACACCTAGGAGCCGGAAAAAAGGTCATTTTTGTGAATTTTTTCGAGGAAAATTATTTGGAATTTCGGATTGAGGTTTTAATTATTTAAAAGTATTTACATTCAAAAATATGTTTAATTTTCTTTATTTAAAAATATCAAAAATATACAAGGATATTGTATGATCCTTGGAGCGTCTTAAAAAAATCTGCGTATACGGTACCCACTGGCGTTTCTCCAAAAATCATCTGAACAAAAAAAACCCAAAAGATTATTAAATTAGATACTACAATCTAGTACTTGTCATAGCCGATTTTGAAAATATCGATTTATGACAAAATGGCGGACGTTTGAACATAAATAGTGATTTTTGGGCCAAAAATTAGTTATCATTTTGCCTATAAAACAAAAACTAAGTAACGGAAAAAAAATCCTATGACAAGTACTAGATAATGGTGTATAGAATAACCACAAAAAACCTCAAGGCAATCGGTTCATTGGTTTTCGAGAAATTTTGGGTACCGATTTGGAAAACGTGGTTTTGAGAAAAACGCGTTTGAAAATTTGGGAATGAATAAATCATGAAATTTGTCAACTTACATGGAATCATCGATACCAGGCCCATAGTGTAGGTCTTCTACGGTCGACGGAATGTTCATAACTTCTAGGGGGGAGGGGAGATATACATCTAGGTGTATATCTCCCCTCAACGAGACCACCCCAAATATTTCCGTTGCCTTTAGAGTGACGAAAGACTGTCAGGAGGTAATCCGATGGATTTCGAAGGGCTGATACAGTGGTGATAAATTAATTTTTGTCAAGGTCATAGTTTTTGCGTTCTCAAGGCCATCAATGGTTTTTCAAATGGGAACATGTATTTTTTTATTACGGGGTAAGGCCACAGTAGAATTTTCAAAAAATCGATTTTTTTCAGTTAAAACGGTGCTTTATCATCATAAGAATAAGTTACTATTGGATTTATAGGAAGACATTTTTTTTACCGACTTGGAGCGTACAACGTAAGCCCGTTGTTTTTGCAGTGTAGTGGGAGGATCGGCAAAAGAACGTCTTCATCATATGTCTTCCGTAAGGCAGTAGTCTGGTCTAGAAATTTGACAAAATCGATTGTTTTTTTCATTTTATTATTCCTTAGACCTTTCTTAAGGGGTTACCCCCACTTGCGATTTTGAAAAAATCGATTTTTTTTATTGCATTTTTTTGAAGTATAAGTATCTGAGAATATGTCCTGAAAATTTCAAGTCGATCCGAACAAAATTGACTGAGATATGAGCGTTGAAAGAGAAGAATCCGCGTTGAAAGAGCGTTGAAAGAGAAACTTCAAACGCGTTTTTCTCAAAATGGCATTTCTGAAGTCGGTGACCAAGATTACTCGAACACTAATGAACCGATCTTCTTGAAATTTTGCAGGCTTATTTAATACATAAAAATGTAGTCTTTAATCGTTCGATTTTTTTTTTCGAAAAGAATGGCCGTTTTATAGCCAAAAAACGGCCGTTTTTTTTCGTTAAAATCGAACCATTAACTTCGACTGTCCGCCATTTTGTGAAAAATGAATATTTTTTAAAATCCTTCGATTAAAGACTAGTTTATACTTATATTTGACTAAATCCATCCGCATTTTTTTTTCAGATGATCCACTTCGCCGCAATGTTGGTCACCGCAAACCGTGTATATAAAAACATTATTTCATTCACGGCCATTTGCCACTAAACAAAGTAATATTTTTCAATAAAAAAAATTACTGAAAGTTCTTCAAGATGTGTTCTTTAAGATGGTATATTGATCGATTAAAAAAGTTTTGTAGTTTTCTTTTAAAAAATTCATGAAAAAGGCCTTTTTTGGGCTACAAGTGGGGGTAACGCCTTAATACGCTCGTGAAAACCGTTTATTGATATTTCAAAAATTAGCAGAGTAATATAAATTATAAGCAAGCCGCGCGCAAACCTCATCTAACGGTATCAAAACTTTGAACGCGTTTATCTCAGAACTATGTTTTTCAAATCGGCGCCCACGATATCTCGATAACTAATTGACCGATCGAGCTCAAATTTTGCACATACCTTCGGTAGCCTCTTTCTGAGGACTGGTAGCACAATTGAGTCGAACAATAATTTTGCCCACATTTTATAACTCGTCGAATACCCGAAAATGTATGAAATATCGTTAATCAAAGTTTAACAGGCTGCCATTTTGTAACAAAATTTTTTTAAGTACTAATTCTGCTACCAGTGCTCATAATACTCATACAGATTGAGAATATAAATATTTGTTTCAGATGCATACATCACCCAGAGTGGGCACCGCTTGAGGCGGTTTTCGGCGGACCATGTTGTAAAAAATTAAAAAACTACATGAAAATATTTAAAATAATTTTATTTTAATGTAGATACATTCTCAAAGGAACAATGAATACACCTGTAAAATTTCATCAAGACAACTTCAACGGTTCAAAAGTTATTCCGACCCAAAAATGACGTCAAAAATCTCGCTCTAGCCCAGACTACTGCCCTAAGACCACGAATTTACAAGAAAACAGTTTATCGTGGAATTTAATTATCGCGACTTGTTTAGCGGTGAATGGGACACCCTGTATACCGTACACGTCGCCTATACACGTACAGCATATAGGTAGATTGTGCAGAGGTAGAGAACACGCAGAAGCAAGTAAGTTCGAGATGACGGAGTGAGGTCAGAGGATAACACGGGTCCCGACCGACGGGGGTTGGTGGCCATCTCCCTTTGACACGAATACGTTTATGCGATCGCTTGGCCTCTCAGTTTTCTAACCCCGTCCTCGCCCTTGCAGGCTTCACCGGCGTTCTCCGCCTCGACCATACACACGCTTTCCGGCATATTCTCTCGTGAATATTATTTCGCGCATGATTTGCCTGCATAAGCTCCCCGATTCGAAGCACGAAGAAAACTGCCTGAGGCGAACTCGAGGCGAGTCGGGAGAAGAATTATTAATGGTGAAACGCACTGCGGTGAGATACCGAGCTTTTTACGACCTGGAGAAACATTCGAAGTTATTTTTTTCTCCCCCCAAAAGGCATTACTTTTTTACGATTTTCCGGTTGGGTTTAATTGTTGGGTGAAGAAGAAAATAATTGTGCCGGTCCTCAATTGTCATGGTAATTTCGTGTGGGGGTTATTTATTTGTCATTTAGTTTGGAGAGAAAAATACTCGAAATGAAGAATGCTGGAATCGCCGTTGTGAATAACTGAGAATAAATTGAATTTTGGTTTACATTATTGAGAAGAATGGAAATAAAATGAAAAGCTGTGATCGTAGAAGCTAGAGTGAAAAAACGTTGTAAATGTAAAATATTTGGCATTCAATGTTTTGGCAGTATTACGATGTGACCCCTAATTCTGACCACACCGTCTTAATATTTAACCCAAAATAAGACTTTTTCCAAGAGTGGTAAAAATCGAAATTCGACCCTTACGGGGAGGTACCTGAGTAAACGGCGAAAAAAACAGGTCAAATACGAGAATTTTTATCTCAAAAACTAATGTTTCGTTTGGATCCGGGTTTTTTTATTGGAAAATATGTACATTGAGGTATGTTTAGGAATTTTTTAAAATAAATTTGTTGACTGGAAGCGATTCAAACGCGATTATCGCGAAACATAGTTTTCAGAGTCGGTGCCAGATGTATCTCGAAAACGGCTTGTCCGATTTTGTCCAAATTTGGATGCAATATTCTTCGACAGTTTTTCTCGTTCGCCACGTTGGATTTTTTTGAGATTTTCATTTTTGACGGAATTGCGACCGTTTTAATTTAACATTCGTTTTTCGTTCGCAATTTCCGACGATTTTGGATTGCATACACATTGCATAAAAAAGCAATGGTTCAATCAAATGAAAAACCCCTACGTGGCGAACGAGAAAAACTATCGAGGAATATTGTATCCAAATTTGGACAAAATCGGACAAGCTGTTTTCGAGATACATCTGGCACCGACTTTGAAAACTATGTTTCGAGATAAAAGCGTTCGAACCGCTTCCGGTCAACGAATGTATTTTGAAAAATTCATAAACATATCTCAATGTACATATTTCCCAATAAAAAAACCCGAATCCAATCGAAACATTAGTTTTTGAGAAAAAAATTCTCGAAGTTTACCTGTTTTTCTCGCCGTTTACTCAGGTTCCTCCCCTTAAAGGGGGACAAAACGGGGGTTTGAAAGTTTAAATGAGACAACATATTTTCTGGTCAGATTTGCTTGAAACTTGGTATAAATACACTCCAATACAAATAATTTAACATGTATTTGTTTGGGTTTGTTTAGTGTATTTATACCAACTCAAACAAACACAGTTAAAGGGTTAAAAGTACTACTTGACTGTTTACACGCACCGAACAGCGAGGAAAACATATAGTGTTATATATAAAATACATTTGGTAAGTTTCAAGTAAATCTGGTCAAATAATATGTTTTCTCATACAATCCTTAATGCTCCCGTTTAGCCCCCTTAAAGGTTGAATTTTCGAAATGGCTAAAATGCATGTTTAATTATTTGTATATTAGTGTATTTATGCCAAGTTTCAAGTAAATCTGACAAAAAACATGTTTTCTCATACAAACTTTAACACCCCCGTTTAATCCTCTTAAGGGTCGAATTTTAGGAAATACTCAAATACGTTTTCAATTATTTGTATTGTAGAGTATTTACGCCAAGTTTCAAGAAAATGCGACAAAAAAAAATATGTTGTCTAGTACAAACTTCAAAACCCCTGTTTTCCCCCATTGAGGGTCGAATATCGTTTTTTACCACTCTTGAAAAGTCTTATTTTGGGTCAAATATGAAGGCTGTGTGGTCGGATTTAGGAGCCACAGATATCGTAATATCCCCAATGTGTTAGAACGCAGTATTTTTTACATGTTTCTAAAATGTAAATTTATTTACTCATTTATTTACTCTCAAATATTGACATATTTTGTATGAAATATTTTAATGCAATATATTTTTCACACATTTGAAGAATGTAATTTTTTATGCAATGAAGTTTGAATGTACATATGAATAAAATTACATTTTAAACCAATAAATTTGATGCAATTTCAATGTTATTTTACATTGTCAAATGTAAGGATCAAAAAGTTTATGAATTTTTAAAATACAAAAATTAAACTTGTTTATCTATTCTTAAAATGTAAAGGAAACGTGAAATATTTCACCCAACAGGGCACGAATGACGAAAATGAACAAATAATCTTTCTTTCTAGATAAAAAATAAACGCAGTTTAAAAAAAATCAATAAAAAATGAAGAATCATCGAAGTTTTTTTCGAACTCATTCGTTCACTCGTCTTACAGAAAGTACCAAAGGAATTGCGATTTTTTTATGCTGTCATAGCCCGGTATCCTTTTTATTCTGCAAAGTCCCTCGGGCATTTTTATCCACTGTTAGTTAAAATGAATTCGCATTTATTTCCTGAGAAACAAGAGCTGTGATTGTTCTGCACCTACTGCACTTTTTTACGCCACTTTGTGTAGGAAAATCTGGTGTCATTTAGTCTCGTGGAATCTAGCTGTGCCTCACAAACTTTAGCCGGAAGCCTCAATTGGAAGGACCGAAAAATAGTTTTGTTTATTGCTCAAATCCATATATAAACTGTCCAAGAATACATTTACAAAGTTACAGAGGCCAATTGTAAATATTTTCGAAGATACAAGGTCGAAAGGAGAGAAGCGATTGATATTTGATATTGATATTTCCTCCTATTGAAAACTTTGAAGCGCGTTTTCTCCACTTTTCATTTTCACGATTTTTCCACATTGGCGGGCGTGATAGCAAAAAGACTAAACGATAACGTGCTATGTGTGGTTTGATTCCATTCACTTTCCAAAAATTTGCCTAAAAAATCGTCAGATGATTGTTAATAACAAAAGAAAAAAGCAATATACAATAAATGCAGTTTTGAGATAAACGCTGCACAGCCGGTATTTTGAAATTAATCGCTTCAAAAAAATTATTGTACACAGTCACTGATATGTATGATAAACTCTCTTTTTGTAATCTCGATTTATTTTGTAGTTTTTCTGAAAAAAAATCCCCAGAAAGCCTATTTTTTCGGCATCTAAAGTGGCCTAAGGCCTTAAGGAGTTCAAAAGTCAAAATGTTAAGAAATTGATCACATTTGGTGATAATGTTCTTCAACATTAAGTGCGAAAACACACATTTTTTAAATTTTCTTCTACTCAGTTATCGAGTAATTAAGCATTAAAGCAGATTTCTTATGCCCGCAATGTATATCTATATATATGGAAACGCTATGCTTATACACGTGAGCTTTAGTGTTAACTTACTCGACAACTGTGCAGAAGAAAAATATGAAAAAAATTGTATTGTCAAATTTGGCACTAAAGAATACGTTCACCGAATTTTATAAAATTCTGAACTTTTTGAAATTTTTTATGGTTTTTCCATGGTTTAGCATGGAAACATTGTATCGCCCATACCGAACATCCTTAACAAGAATACGATTGCCAATGAAATGTGTGCCAAATTATAATTCGATAAATCTACGAAAAAAATCTCGTCAGCAGAGAGCGAGAAGGAAAGAAATATAGAATAATTGATTGATCGTTCTATAAGTATCTGTGCTTTGGTTACACGGGCAATAAGAGGAGAGAGAGAAAGAGAGAGAGAGAGAGAGAGAGAGAGAGAGAGAGAGAGAGGGCGGGGAGTTTACGAGAGCGTAAGGAAATTTCCCGATACAGTCTGTTCCCTCAGTCATTCGATTCCCTCGTTATAACTTTTGTTTTCGAGCGTACGTTGGTGAAAATTTCACGAAGGAGTATGGCGCGCAGGGGTAGCGGTGAGGGGGGAGGGAAGCGCACAATTAAATGCCTCTGTAAGTTATCTCCGAAGTTTTGAAACTTTCCGATGCTCTCGGGGAAAGCACGGCTGAGGGGGCCGAGCCTGCAAACAACTTTGATTAAATATCTCCTCTGGCGAAGAACGAAATGAATGTGGATAATCCGCGTTTGATTGTCTTCTCTCTCCGAGCTATCTGCAGGGAGGTCTAGCGGAAGGAGGATCATTTTATTGCGCTCCCCCCTGTCTTCGTCTCCGTCTTCCTCTCTCTCTCTTCTTTATTCTCGTTTTATTTAATTATTATTACGAATATTGTTATTACACTTATAATAATAATGATTAGCATGATTGTCTTTATTGTACGCGTTAGTAATGTTGATATTAATAGAATTATTCGTATTACTGCGGTTGTTATTATTGTTTTGATATTTTATCAATAGTGTTGTTATTTTTATATTATTATAGGTGCAGGACCAGGCGAAAAGTGTGAAGAAGCTTTTAGGGGTGTGCATATGCTTGACATTTTGAAATAAAGATTTTTTATTGCATGTTATCATGGCCCAGGCTTTTAACCTTAATTTACAACAAAGATTTTGTAAAAATTTCAAAAATCGACGGAGGCATGAGGATTTTTGTGTAACGTTGTCAACTGGGCTATGGCGAACTGGCAAGCTGCGATTCACCCTTTTTTCTTTAGCGTTTTTCTTGAAACTTTTTTTGGGAAACGGTTTCGTACCTCCAAATTTGTTCGTCTGATTCACTTCAAATTTCGACAGAGCATGGTTTATAACACTTTTTATCGTATGAGCGGATTACTTTTTTTAAATATGTTTATCTGTTTTTTATATTTTTTAAATATTTTATTTTATATTTTACTTTTTTTTATATTTTATATGTTTGTTTTTATATGTTCGTTCACAACTAATCGTTTTTCTTTCACCGAAAATCGAACTTTTTTTACAGCATGGATTTTTCGTAACTTCGAAAAAAAAATCCGGTCATGAGAAAGTTTTTTTAGTATTTAGACTTTATTATTATACGTTTTTTGAACTTTTTTTGGAAACGGCGTAAGTCGTATTTCAAAATCTATTCGTCCGATTCACTTCGACTTGGACAAAGCCTAGTTTATAACACTTTTTATCGTATGAGCGGATAATTTTTTTATATGTTCATCTGTTCGTTCGCAACAAATCGTTAGTTATTTTTTCTATCGAAAATCGAACTTTTTTTTACAGCACGCAATGTTCGTAATTTTCAAAATTCGAAAAAAGTATCCGGTCATACGAAAGTTCTATTATTATACTAAAAGAACTTCTTACTTAATACTAAAGGAACTTAATACTAAAAGAACTATACTAAAAGTATCCGGTCATACGAAATTTCTATTATTATACTAAAAGAACTTCTTACTTAAGGGGTTACCCCACTTGCGATTTTGAAAAAAAAATCGATTTTTTTATTGCATTTTTTTAAAGTATAAGTATCTGAGAATATGTCCTGAAAATTTCAAGTCGATCCGAACAAAATTGACTGAGATATCAGCGTTGAAAGAGAAGAATCCGCTTTGAAAGAGCGTTGAAAGAGAAACTTTAAACGCGTTTTTCTCAAAATGGCATTTCTGAAGTCGGTGACCAAGATTACTCGAACACTAATGAACCCATCTTCTTGAAATTTTGCAGGCTTATTTAATACATAAAAATGTAGTCTTTAATCGTTCGATTTTTTTTTTCGAAAAAAATGGCCGTTTTATAGCAAAAAAACGGCCTATTTTTTTCGTTAAAATCGAACCATTAACTTTGACTGTCCGCCATTTTGTGAAAAATGAATATTTTTTAAAATCCTTCGATTAAAGACTAGTTTATACTTATATTTGACTAAATCCATCCACATTTTTTTTTCAAATGATCCACTTCGCCGCAATGTTGGTCACCGCAAACCGTGTATATAAAAACATTATTTCATTGACGGCCATTTGCCACTAAACAATGTAATATTTTTCAATAAAAAAATTACTGAAAGTTCTTCAAGATGTGTTCTTTGAGATGGTATATTGATCGATTTAAAAAGTTTTGTAGTTTTCTTTAAAAAAATTCATGAAAAAGGCCTTTTTTGCGCTACAAGTGGGGGTAACGCCTTAATACTAAAAAAAACTTAATTCTAAAAGAACTATACTAAAAGAACTAAAAGAATTTTTCTATTTTTCATTCCGGATCGCCCTAGTTGCCAAGCCACCTGAACCGATTGATCATGCAGCAACGGCGGTGCTTTGTTTAAATAATAATAACTCCAATGTTTACGCATATTTTTCAATAATAAAAAAACACAAACTTAGGAAGACTGTGTATTGATTGTCTGTAAAGTTTCGAACTCCTCATGCCCATACCCTTCTCATAAAAAAATATTGAAGTTTTGGCACTCGTCGAGAAAACGAAAAGGCACATGAGGTTCGAATTGGTGGATAAATTATGATGAGTGTATGCAACGACGATTCTTGCGCAGAAGCATAAGACATCGCACACGGCGTCCATCGCGGATGTGCGCGGAAAAAGCACTTGCATCAATTACATAATGCGTTATACATGGCGTTGAAACGGCGATGCGAACTGCGACGCGCTGAGATTCGTACCCCCCGCCCCCGCCCCCGCTCGAACGAGATATATGCTTACTTATGTGCATGGGATGTTTCGTCTCGAATTCGTTTCACCCTTTTAGTTTCCCTTCTCATTTTCGTCCATTCCAATTTTACTGACGGTGGCGCGGAGGGTAGGCGGTCTCGACGATCTTCCGCCCCAAACGGCGCTGGCCTGGGCCAGTACTTGGATAGGTGACCGGTTAGTCGCGCACTGGGTTGCGCGCGGAGTCCTGAGCGGCAATTTTACTGAGGGTTTCAATCAAGCCTCAGTAAAATGGCCAAAAATTTAGCCGTTTAACCGGGAAACTAAGGGAAACGGGTTTTGCTCAGTTTCCCTGTGCCCTCGTGCGAACGCGATATAGCGCCTATGGGAAGAGAGACTCGGGGCCACATACTTAGTAGATTTCACACGGATTGACAATAGTGACAAGTGTGGGCAAAAGTAAAGGGGATGGGTTCGTCGAAGCCCCTAAAGGCATACGAAGGGAGATTGGAAATAACATTTTTTTTAATCGATATTTAATTTATTCGCCCTCTCTTTTTCGATCTCTCTCTCTCTCTCTTCATTTCTCTTTTCATTTATTTTTCTTCTCTCGGATTTACAGTTGATTATTAAAGGAAATTGCATTTACTAATTTATGTCTCATTTATTAAATTTAATCCACTTAGACTTTAATTTACTTTTCCTTCAATTTAATTTAATTTACTTCACTTGACCTAAAGCTTTTGTTGTTACACATCTTCGATCCAAAATGCGTGAATCTTTGTTTATGTTATTTTCTTCTTACCTTATTTTCTTAAGTTAATTACGGTCTCACTTCTAGTTGAAATTTTTGAAAATATCGGGTTTTGGTATTCGACGGACTCTTTAATTGATTCAATTTTAACGTTGCATAATATTTTTCATTGGCTAATTGGTTTAATTTTAATTTAATTTGTTTTATATCAAATATTTTTTTCTGCTCAAGGCCTTATATACGCGAAAAATTGCAAAAATTTTCATTTTTTCATTATTTTTGATTCCATTAGCCTGAACGGTTAGGAATATTTTGAGCTTTACAGAATTGACAAATTCCAACAATTCCAAAAATAAGGTGAGATTGCATTTATAATAGATACCGCGCGGCGCGCCCGACCGCCAATCTTGTGAAAGTTCTAACTCTTCAACGAAGGTTCCGATCGCTTTGAAATTTTTACAACATACTCTCAGTATCATCACCTACCGTGTGAAGCACAGAAACAAAAATTTCAATGACACAAAACATATAAAAAATACAATACCGACAGAAAATTGAGTAAAAAAAATGTTAAGTTTCGAATTTTTATTATAATAATTTGCTTTAATAATATTGCTGGTTCGCACTGAAGATACATTCATTATGCAATTATAAATATGTTCATTTTTTTCAGACACCCACATCGATGCCGAGAACTTTCACCATCAACGCGCGCACAAATAAAATACATTGCTTTATTATGTTATATCTCCGCCGTTTGTTAATATTTCTGATGTTTTTTTACATATACTTAACCATGTGCATAAATGATCTGTAAAAAAAATGTTGTCAATATATGCGTCATTTTTTTTAACCGCGTCTAGAAAAGTACCTTCGGAAATCGGCGAAATCGCGTATATAAGGCCTTAATTTTTTATTCCATCTCTACCTTTAGAAGTGCCCGAGAGTTCACTAAGGCATAAGAAACATTATCAATAAACCAATCTCTCTCTCTCTCTCTCTCTCTCTCTCTCTCTCTCTCTCTCTCTCTCCATCTCCCTCCCTTCTCATTCCTTATTAAAAACGGACATCGATTATAAAATAACAATTTTAGAAACGCGTCACCGACTTCGTTTGTTGAACCGTCCCAAAAGAACCGGAAGTGGCAGTGCCTGGCGAGACGGGAAAAATGTAGATTGATCGATTCGGAGCGAAACGGTCCATAGAGATGGAGACACGCGGATAGAGAGGATAGACAACGCGGGCGTATATTTCTCTGGTCGAACCGCAAGCGAGAGAGAGAGAGAGAGAGAGAGAGAGAGAGAGAGAGCTCGTCGCTCGCAAAGTGACTATGGAACAAAGGGTTGAGCCTTCTCTCTGCGGGCGCGCGCAGTAATTATTATGCTCTTTGACGGTATGCTCCCTCCGCGCTGCTGCTGATGCGGCTACAGCTCGCTGTCTGTCAACGCGGTTTATACGCGTTGTATATATCATCCATCCGACGTATCTACTCTCCAACTCCGCGCAGTGGGAATCGATACTTGTAAAATCTCGGTGAATCTCGACTCTCGGTGTATGTACGTATATAAACGCGATGAATGCCCGCGCGCGCTTTCTATGGCTGATCCGCGGTGAGCCTCGAGCGATTCGCCCGCTCCTCTTGTGTACGGGGAAAAGCTCGTTTTTCTATTTCTGCGCCTTTTAATGCGTTTTTTTCATTCTCTTCTCTCCGTTGCTTCTTTTTCTTCTCTTCTTTCCTTCTCTTTTCTTCTTCTCTTCTTACTATTATCCCCTCTGCCCCTTTCTCTTCTCTTCTTTGCTCCTTACTCTTCTCTCCTCTGCTTCTTTCCCTTTTCCTCTTTGCTTCTTCTGCTCGCCTCGTTTTTTCCCGTCTTTTTCTTGTTTCAGCTTTCGTCCACTTATTCGCGTTGATTTCGTCGTTTGGCTCTTCGTGCTTTCGTTTATTTCTTCTTCCGTTTCTCGTTTCATCTTTATCCGCCGATTTGCGCGATCTTACCATTTTTCTTCTTCATCTTGTCTTCTTTATTATTCACCTAACTTTGTTCTTCTTATGCGCAATTACCTATTCGTTTTTGTTTCTTCTTCTATTTTCGTTGTTTCTTTGGCATTCCTTTTTTCCTGTTCTGATCCTTACACATTTTTTCGTTTTTCTATTTCTTCTTCTCCACCCCCCTGCGTCATTTTTTCCTCCTTCCAACGCTTGTCGATTTCTTCTATTTCTTCTGTTTTCTTCATTTTCTTTTGTTTTTTCCATTTTTTTTCGCTACGTTCGTTTCTCTATTTACTGCCCGTCTCCATTTTCTTCTCTACTTCCTTTTCTCGATTTCTTCCCTTCTGTTTATCATCTACATCGCTTTTTTCATTATTATTTTATCTTCGTCTCTTACTCCCTCTTCCCTTGTTTCCTCTCTCCACTTCTGTTCCTTCGCTTTCTCTCTTTTCTTCTTCTGCACCTCTTTTTCTATTTTCATCCTCCATCCCTTATCCACACAGACTTCTTTATTGTCTTTCGTTTTTTCTTCTTTTCTTATTCCTCTTCCTGCCTTTCTTCCCTCATTTGCATCAGCTGCTACGTCTTTGTTTCGCTTTGATCACTTAAAAATTTTCAGTAGCGCTGGAACACAATTATAATATGGGAGTACGGAGTACGTTTATATACGTATACATGCACCGGATTACTCGGGACACCGAGTGCGTTTGGCGGAAGTGAGGGCGAGACACGAGCGAAGAAAGTATATTCCGTTGTATCCGTTCGGTATAATTGCAGTATATACGAGAAGTGAGACTCGCGAGAACCTTAATGATTTCGCGTATACGCGCCCATGAATATATACATATAAACTTGATAAATAACTTGATAATGACGCGAGTCAGGCTTTGTCTTTCTCGACGAGGATTCCCCTTAATTTTCCTGCCTAATGTTTGAGATTAATTTTCCGTTTTGTCAGTTACGAGGGTGAATCCACAATACGTTTCTTTCATCCTCTTATTCAGGGACCACGCTATAGCCTCGTTACTGAAACGCATTTTCCAACTAACGAAAATAGGGAGAATGTCCAGACCGCGTTGGTAAGGGGACGACGAAGGGAGAAAAAAAACAAGTAATATCCAAATATTGGAAATTCGTTGCTACCAGCCATATCGGAAACATATTTCTCGTCTCTTCTCTCTTTTACATTTCTGCCAGTCCATGTATACAGTAGATCGACTTTTTTCGGTTCCTCAGTTGCTTCCAATCTCATGAGAGGAAGTCTCACGAAATAAACAAATGAAAAACTTATACGCGTGCCAGCAAAAAGTATATAGAGATGAAGATAATGTTGAACATAATTTAAAGTAAATGTGGAATAATAGATTTCTTATTCTGGAATAAGTAAATTTGGAAAATAATAGTAGGCAAAATAAAAATTCCAAGGAAAGAAAACCACTCTAGATTATGATGATGCAATAACACATATACGATATGAAAATGAATAACACATTGACAAAAATGAAGACGTGACACTTACCTTCGAACAGGAGTCAAAATAGTTGTCCTCGCGAAAAACCTATTTCTTTTTCTGTATACCTCTTTGCACAAAGTATCCTGTAACTACATGAAGAGTATCTCGAAGTGACCTGACATTTTAATTTATTAATAAAACGTATTATTTATGCGAAAAGTACGAATGTTTTTATTTTAATATATGGTGCAAACGTGGAGGTTATGTATGGAACGCAATATCCGATAAATGGCATGAACGGCATGGACTTGGAAGACATATTCTTTCAACAAGATGGCGCAACCTGCCACACTGCGGGCGAAACAATGCACTTATTGCAGACGAAGTTTCATGGTCGCGTAATCTCGCACCGCGGCGATGTGAATTGACCACCAAGATCGTGCGATTTGACGCCATTGGACTTCTTCCTTTCGGCTTTTCTCGAAGGAAAAATGTATGCCATTGCGGAGCTCAAGGAAGCCATTGGGCGCACCATTTGTAGCGCAAAAAAAGGCCTTTTTCATGAATTTTTTTAAAGAAAACTACAAAACTTTTTTAATCGATCAATATACCGTCTTAAAGAACACATCTTGAAGAACTCTCAGTAATTTTTTTATTGAAAAATATTACATTGTTTAGTGGCAAATGGCCGTCAATGAAATAATGTTTTTATATACACGGTTTGCGGTGACCAACATTGCGGCGAAGTGGATCATCTGAAAAAAAAATGCGGATGGATTTAGTCAAATATAAGTATAAACTAGTTTTTAATCGAAGGATTTTAAAAAATATTCATTTTTCACAAAATGGCGGACAGTCAAAGTTAATGGTTCGATTTTAACGAAAAAAACGGCCGTTTTTTGGCTATAAAATGGCCATTTTTTTTCGAAAAAAAAAATCGAACGATTAAAGACTACATTTTTATGTATTAAATAAGCCTGCAAAATTTCAAGAAGATCGGTTCATTAGTGTTCGAGTAATCTTGGTCACCGACTTCAGAAATGCCATTTTGATAAAAACGCGGTTAAAGTTTCTCTTTCAACGCGGATTCTTCTCTTTCAACGCTCATATCTCAGTCAATTTTGTTCGGATCGACTTGAAATTTTCAGGATATATTCTCAGATACTTATACTTAAAAAAATGCAATAAAAAAAATCGATTTTTTCAAAAACGCAAGTGGGGGTAACCCTTTAATGAAATTAGTCCGTAATTATTCCAAAATGTCACTGAAAATTTCGTCAAAAGAGTGAACGTTTGCAAACAGGGACGAGGCGGCCATTTATCGGATATTGTGTCCCACACATAACCTCCATGCGTGTACCTCATATTAACCCTTTGCGGCATAGTGTAATATTGGTGTTACGCCTAATTCAATTCAGATTACGACGATTCAAGAGCGTTTTTTAATTAAATATGGCGGTTGTAAATGCGTTTCAAAGTTCCTACGACTTCAATAACTACTAAAACATACCCATTAGATTTTTATTTTTTCACGTAGTGGGTGTCGTCAATATCGAAAGTGCAAAAAAACGTGCACGTAAAGAAAAGTATGCTCCAAAGGGTTAAAATAAAAATATTCGTACTTTTCAAATAAATAATACGTTGTATTAATAAATGAAAATGTCAGGTCATTTTGAGACACCCCATATATGCGGCAACGACCATTTGAACCCGTTATATCTGTGTAATATTTTCGAGCACAGTCCTCAAATTTGTTTCAATCGAATCATTGATTTCGGGGACACGGAGATTCTTGAAATTACCTTTTCCACAAATCTGCTTTTCCATAATCGGAAGATGATCTTGAAGAGATTGGGATTTACATAATGTTGAGTTGGAGACAATGCTATGAAGATGGTCCTCGAAATCGAATGGTTTTGGAATTACCTTTCCCGTATATGTACATGTGTGTATGTGAAAATGTGAATATATATATATGTATGTACATGTATAAGATACAGCTATATAGTCAAATATGCGATATTCAAGGGCGTATATGCGAAGTAAGGGAGGCATGGAAAACGATACGAGTCCATGGAACTAAGGGAAATCTTGAATCCACAGGAATGACAATAGACTGTCAGATAATGACTCCCCAGTTACCCCGCTCTGCTCGAGCCACCCTCGAAAATCCACTGCCTCTCTCTCTCTCTTTCTCTATCTCCCCCCCCCCCTAACCCTCTTACGCTAGCAAAGTGTTCGAGCGCACGTTCTGCAAACCGTCGTGTGCGAACAAACTAATCGAATACCTTGCGACATTTGATTTTTTTAAATAAAAGTATTAATAAAAAATTAAGTGAATGTTTAAACAAAGTGCCGCCGTCAGTACATGGCCAATCAGAGTAGCTTCAAGCAACTGGGGTGTTCTGGAATGGAAAATAAAAAAAATTACTTTAAGGGAGCGACGTTTAGGCGAGGAAAAAAATGGCTGATTTTCATGATTTTCTTTTGAGGAAAAATTCCTTCACCATTTTTTAGACTGAGGGTATGTTTTATTATTACTTTTGGCTGTTACGTGGTATTTTTTAAAAACTAATCTTGAAAAATGGCGGAGGTATGGCGCGGTCTTCTGAACTGCATTTTCAAAACTGGCGTGACGTGTAGCTACAAAACTAATCGACCGATTGTGTTGAAATTAGATTTAAATCTTTCTAACCTCATTGTCTAAAACATGACCCTAAATGTTTCGGAAAATTAAAAAAAAAGAGTATTTTTTCATTGAGAATGTAGCCATTTTTTGGAAAAATTCAATCTTTTCGTTTCAAAGCGTACCATTTAATCGATTTTCAACATTTCTCACTTTTTCTTGGTTCATATTCTGCGTACGAGTGTTAATGAAAGAAAAATCGTCGTTTGTTTTTTTTTTAAGAATAATTCCGCCGGCGCCACGTGTCGCGCCGTCTGACAATATCCGCCGCAACCCATTCCAAAATTCGCCATTTTGGAAGATTAACATTTTTAAGATAAATATGACCATAAATAATTTTTGAAAATAAAAATAAAAGTATTTTTAGCATAATGCAGCCATTTTTTCGCAAAATTCCATCTTTTCATTTCAAACCGTATCATTTCATCGATTTTTAACATTTCTCACTTTTTCTTCGTTCATATTCTGCGTATGAGTGGTAATGAAAAAAAAATCTACATTTTTAAAGTCTAATTTTAAAAAAATTTTAGGTATTGGAATTAATTCGTAGCGTTTTACAAGAGATGGCGTAGGTAGTACAGTATTTCGTTGTTACCGACAGTAATGTATTCATCGTGAAACAGCTATCATTGAATGCCATTTGCTGTACATAACCTCTTTTTGAATCGTAAATAACAACACTTGAAAATTTATTGAATATGTCACCATTTGTGCCGAATAAAGTGTTTTTTTGCATCGAATTGTCACTGGTGATGAAAAAAGGATCCATTACGACAATCCGAAGCGCAGAAAGTCATGGGTTAAGGCCGGCCAACCATCAACATCAGTGGCAAAGCCAAATATCCATGGGGCTAAGCTTCTGCTCTGTATTTGGTCGGATCAGAGGGGTGTGATTTATTATGAACTGCTGAAACCGAATGAAGCCATAACTGGGGATCGCTACCGACTGCAATTGATGCGCTTGAGCCGTGCATTGCAAGAAAAACGCCCGGAATACTCCGAAAGACACGACAAAGTCATTTTGCTGCACGACAATGCTCGTCCGCACGTCGCAAAACCGGTACAAACATATCTGGAAACACTTAAATGGGAAGTCCTACCCCACCGTATTCTCCAAATATCGCTCCTTCTGATTACCATTTGTTTCGTTCGATGGCTCATAGCCTGTCTCAGCAGAAGTTCACCTCTACAAAGTTTGTCAAAAATGGGTCGATTCGTGGATTGCATCTAAAGACGAGGCGTTCTTCCGACACGGTATTCGTGCCCTGCCCGAAAGATGGTCAAAAGTAGTAGAAAGCGATGGGCAATACTTTCATTAATGTATTTTTTTATTTTCATTTAAAATAAATATTTTGTTTTCATTGAAAATAAATATTTTGTTTTCATTTAAAAAACGCTACGAATTAATTCCAAGTCCTAATACCATGTAACAGCCAAAAGTAGTGACAAAACTACCCTAACAAGGAAAGGTCGCGCGGTCGAACTCTCCCATTTCGATTAAATTTGGCATGTTTGTAGAATGGGTAAAAATAGGCGACACGTATTTTTGATATCTGCGGAACCCGATTTCTAAGGGGTGAAACGTGCCCTCGAAAATAGGGGTGTTTTTCGTTTGAAATTTGTCGTTATCTGCATCGTTCTCATCTCCAATGTATAGTACACGAAAAAATGAACGTTGTTGCAATTTGAAATTTTTCATATCTCGTACCGTTGAAACGTTATCGACGAAGAACGAAAAACACCCCTATTTTCGAGGGTGCGTTTCACCCCTTAAAAATCGCGTTAGATAGTACACGGAAAAATAAACGTTGTTGCAATTTGAAATTTTTCATATCTCGTACCGTTGAAACGTTATCGACGAAGAACGAAAAACACCCCTATTTTCGAGGGTGCGTTTCACCCCTTAAAAATCGGGTTCCGCAGATATAAAAAAATACGTGTCGCCTTTTTTTGCCAATTCTACAAACATGCCAAATTTCGTCGAAATCGGAGAATTCGACCCCGCGACCTTTCCTTGTAAGGTGAAGAAATCTTTCCTTTAAAAAAAACATGAAAATCCACATTTTTTTCCTCCCCCAGAGGTATCTCCCCCCTTAAGAGTGTTGTGAGTGAGTGGCACGAACTTACCGGGTCTTTTCCCCCCTTCTCTTCTTTCCACAGCATTAAGGGAGACTTTGCCCTTGGAGTGCCATATTTTAGGTGTTTACATTTTATTTTTTTTAAAGAAAACGAGTAAAGCTTTTTGAGTGCGGTTTTTTTCTTGCTTTTATTCATGATATACAGAACGTTAAAAAAAATGCTCTTGAAAAAAAAAACCAAAATGGTGGCCGTTGCAGCTCCGCGAAAACAGGTCCTCAAATCGCGGGAGGTAAACGGCTGAGATCACTGCCGCCTCTTTGTTGATCTGAAACACAAATTCAAAGCATATTATCAATCTGTGACCCTTTGATCATGGAATGACGGATGGGTTTTTCGTTTAGTACAAATTTCGGAAAATGGCGGCAATTAAAAAAAGATCGAATTTTCGCGTTTTTTTCGCATAAAAAGATAAATAATAAATGCAAAAATGTATCTATCGAAAAAACGATCCGTCATTCCGTGAAGACATATTTTCTGAGTATGCTCTCCAAATTTCGGGTCGATATGTTAATTACAGCGGTCAGGAGAATGTCAGCCATTTTTAAAAACGTGTTTTCGAGAAAAACGCGTTTAAAGTTTTGTAATGTGTTTACACAAATGTGTTTATAATTACCGCTAATCGGCAATGCCTGGTCCATAGAGGCATCCCTCCTCTTCTTCTAGCTGCTCATGTTGAGCCGCTAACATCTCCCGCTGCATTTCAAGGACAAAGTCTCCGTTAAAGGCAGCGAACATGTCTGGATACAAGGGAGTAGAAAGAGAGAAACATCAATAATTTGAATACACCCCGATAGAATTGTACGAACTCCGCAGTACATCGATTCCGCGGGGTGTATTGACAGTTCAAGCGCGAACTATATTCGCGCGATGAATCACGTGAGAACGCTCGCAGGCCTCGCGCGCTCTCGAAGCACCCCTATTCTTTCGTCGAAAGTTGCGAGCCAGCGGCGAGGGTCTGAAGAAAGGACAAGGGTGGATGAAGGGGTGCGGGGGAGTGACCGCGGGTAGGCGAAGCGTCCACTTAGCGCTAATGCCCCTTTTATTGGTCAAGATCGTCAAGAGTTCGAGTTGGGATTCCCCCTCAACCCAAATCCGCGTGACGTCGATGGTCGATGACTCCGGCCGCGCTGCGGGCGCTCGTTCTGCGTTCTCTTTGAATACACACACCACCGGCGACAAGTAGCAGTTCTGGAAACAGTATTTCAACGTCCTTTAAGGCGTTAGGCCACAGTAACGGGTATAAAATCATGTGCGAATTTGACAATTTTTTTTTTCGTATGAAAAAGTGATTCACTCATAAAATTAATCACACATCTATTTAGTATGAATGTCAAGCTGTTGGAATTTTTTTTTTCTTTCGATGTACAAAATGGCCGACTACTGATATTTTCTTTTATCTTTTTTTCAGGCGCTCCGTGGCGTGACATTTAGCATCCGCAATTTTTTACCCAGAACAAAAAACACAAATTCTCGTCAGTCTACATTAGAATACCTAGAGAAGTACGTACGGAATTAAAAAAATAGTGTTTTATTCAAAAGTTGTAGGTATTTGAAATTAAGAAATGTATTTTCAGTGAAAAATTTCGTTATAACTGCTCATAAACTGCTCATAAAATGAAAAGTTTTCGAGCAAGGCAGTAGTCTGGTCTAGAGCAAGATTTTTAACGTCATTTTTGGGTTGGAATACCTTTTAAACCGTTGAAGTTGTCTTGATGAAATTTTACATATGTATTTATTGTTCCTTTGAGAATGTATCTAGATTAAACAAAAATTATTTTAAATATTTTCATGTAGTTTTTTATTTTTTTACAACATGGTCCGCCGAAAACCGCCTCAATCGGCGCCCACTCTGGGTGATGTTGTATGCGTCTGAAAAAATATATATATATATATATTCTCAATCTGTATGAGTATTCTGAGCACTGGTAGCAGAATTATTACTTAAAAAAATATTGTTACAAAATGGCGGCCTGTTAAACTTTGATTAACGATATTTCGTACATTTTCGGGTATTCGACGAGTTATAAAATGTGGGCAAAATTATTGTTCGACTCAATTCTGCTACCAGTCCTCAGAAAGAGGCTACCGAAGGTATGTGCAAAATTTGAGCTCGATCGGCCAATTAGTTATCGAGATATCGTGGGCGCCGATTTGAAAAACATAGTTCTGAGATAAATGCGTTCAAAGTTTTGATACCGTTAGATGAGGTTTGCGCGCGGCTTGCTTATAATTTCTGTTACTCTGCTAATTTTTGAAATATCAATAAACGGTTTTCACGAGCATATTAAGAAAGGTCTAAGGAATAATAAAATGAAAAAAATCGATTTTGTCAAATTTCTAGACCAGACTACTGCCTTAATCAGAAATTCCATACGTACTTCTCTGCGGAATGCAATAAAGAACCTAACTTTTAAATTTGAAGTAAATCGAGTGAAAATTGTTGAAGTTATTTGTCACGCCAATTGGAATAAAGCTGTTTCGAGAAGTTTCGAGTAGTCGGCCATTTTGTACATCGAAAAAAATTTATATATTTTCTAACAGCTTGATATTCATACTAAAAAGATGTGTAATTAATTTTTTGAGTGAATCACTTTTTCATACGAAAAAAATGGTTAAATTCGCACATGATTTTATACTCGTTACTGTGGCCTAACGCCTTAAAGCATAACACCACTCTAGGATTTTGGAAAAATGTTTTTTTTGCTTTAAAAATACTTTGGGGTCGAAAAACAATAAGCAATTGGTCCTGTAGCGAATTTTTTTAAGGCCTTATATACACTTGTAGCGGGCGAAGGGACGTGATTTTCTTGATTTTTTTCGACGGGACAATAAATGTTTATTGAAAAACTGTGAACAACGTCGATCAGTACATATTTTCATGTACTTGTACAATTTTTTAAATTCAAAAATGGAGAAGTAGCGCCTTCTTTTGAGCATCAGTTGCGTTGGACATGATAACTCGAGAACGGTTCGTCCGAACTCAGAATTTGAAAAAGATTTCATTAGTATATTGCATTGGCTTGGGCCTGGAAGAAGGATTTGTAAACATATTGATTAAAAAAAATGACGATAAATTTAACAAAATATTCATTTTTTGAAGTGCTAAATTTTCGGTTTTTTTTGGTACAAAACTTTTTTTTCAAAATTCAAAATTTTCGTCCAGGCTCTAGCAATTATCATAAAAAAATAAGTGGTATAAATTTGATATGGATCGGATTAATAGTTTTCTAGTAATCGTGTCCACCGGAAAGATGTTTCTCAAAAAAGACGATTCTGAGATAATCGCGTTTAAGATTGAAGTATGTTTCTTTTACATTTAAAGTTTATTTATTCATACTAACATGGAGCCGTCGATTCCGGGGCCGTACAGTAATCCTTCTGCATCCTCTGCAGCCTCTGAAACATTGATTTGATACTGCCTACGAGCCATTCTTCCTTCTCTTTTGGCTGCTTGCGCTTGCTGCTCGGAAAGCGTAACACGCTGCGTGCGGTTGAAATACCTATAACTGCGAATCTGATGCTCCGATCTTTATGAAATTTAGTGAGAATATTCTTAAGATATTGTACTTAAAGAATATACAATCAAAACATTTTCCATTTTTCCGACCATCACAAGTGTATGTAAGGCCTTAAAGCTTCAGTTATCGATTTTGCCGCAGCGCCTCGGACTTCTTTCAGGCGCCTCGTACAACTTAAAACCCGTTTTTCTCGAAACCACTTTTTCAAACTGGGAGGACGGATTACTCGAACAATTTTGCATGGATCGATTCGAAATCTTGATAGTAGCTTCACAATTACATTCTCTATTGGAGTACGTAGCCGTTTTTTGATTAAATGTGAACCTTTTTTTATAAACAATTTACTGATTATTTTTTGGGCAAAAAATCGATTTATTTCTTCCCAAGTGCGCCATCTTTTTTTAATTTGATAAAAAGAAATCCCTAGGTAGTCCCATAGCTAATAATATATCGATTATAATCTTTTGTGGTTTTTGTTCCAGGTCTTATATTCTACGAGAAAACCGTCCTCCCGTGAAGCTATTTGTAAAAAAACACGTTCTTCAAGATGGGCTCTGTCGCCGCCATTTTGTATGAAAAATATAATAATTATTTTTTAAATACTTTAATATGTGTTAAATAAACCCTCTCAAAAGAAATCATATTTCTTTTTTTATGCTCTCAAAATAAATTGTCAAAGTTAGGCCTTATTTTCTGCCGCTAGAGTGGTGTTACCCCTTAATTTTAACCACTGATTGTAAACAATTTTAATTATTTAATTAAATTATAAAATAAAAGTAAATAATTTTAATTATTTAATTAAATTATTTAAACTACCGATTTAAACTACTGACAGTTAATAATTAAATTAAATTATCGACTGACCCTAAATAATTTAATTAAATTATTTAAACTACTGACCCTTAATTTAAACTACTGATTGTTTAATTCCAAGTTTATTTCCTTTCAATATTCTATCCAAAAACCCCTTAGTTTTCGAGTTAAAATTTATTTACAAAAAAAATCGTGTGGACAGAAAATTAGACAACGCATTTATGACGCGTTTGAGGGTAGGAAAATTGATTTAAAAAGCCATGTTCAAGGTCACCTAGTGACTAAAAAAATTTAGGGAGAACAATTTCAAGCAAGCTTCTTGAGGCGAGATATAAATTTAGACGAGAAAAGATGAAACAATTTTGAGGGATTTTTCAAACTAAGATATCATTATTCTACAATTAGGGGGCATCCATAAATTACGTGAGGTGATTTTGGCGATTTTTCGACCCCCCCCCCCCTCTCCCCCTGGTGAGATGTCGTGAGATTTTTCTCAACCCCCTACCCCCGCCCCTAATCTCACGTGAGATTTTTCAAAATGCATACGTTCACGGAAAATAAATTGTAGTAGAAGTAACTGCGGTTGTAGTACCATTTACTCCACCATGTAAAGTAGTAGGGAGATTCTCCCTACGTGATAAGAATTACGTGATTACTAAAATTACTAAAATTACTTAAATGACGTGATATTTGCCGAAGCCCCCCTCTCCCCCACGTGAGATTGGGTGAGATTTCGCACGACCCCCCCCCCCCCCCCTAAACGCCTCACGTAATTTATTAAACGCCCCCTTATATTATTTATTATTTATTAAACGCCCCCTTATATTATTTATTATTTATTAAACGCCCCCTTATTAAACTTTAGGTATACTCTCATAGTTTATTTAAGTATACAAAACAATTTTTTAAATTCATTTATCATCAAAATGACGGAGCTGTAGCAGAGTGTTACAGCTCTAGGCTAGAAAAACTGCTGCTTTTATGGAATTTTTTTTAAGGAAATATTTCTTCACCATTCTTGACACTTAGGGTATGTTTTATTACTACTTTTGGCTACTACATGGGTGTTTTTTTTTATATTAATCTTTTAAAATGTCGGAAGTATTGCACAGTATTCTAAACGTGTTGTGGTGGATATCCCGTAGTGTCAGCGGGATTTATCTGAAAAAATCAACGAAGGTTTTTCTTCCATTAACATTCATACACAGAATATGAACCAAGAAAAAGTGAGAAATGTTGAAAATCGATGAAATGGTACGCTCTGAAACAAAAAGATTGAATTTTCCGGAAAAATACTTTTATTTTTATTTTTAAAAGCGTTCAGGGTCATGTTTTAGATAATATGGCTAGAAAGATTTATATCAAATTTCATCAGAATCGGGTCGATTTGTTTTTTAGCTATACATCACGCCAGTTTTGAAAAAGCCGTTTAGAAGACTAAAAAAAGTACCATGTAACAGCCCAATGTACTAATAAAACGTACCCTAAGTCTTAAAATAGTGAATAAATGTTTCCTTTAAAAAAATCATGATAAACGGCAAATTTTTCCTCACTTAAAGGTACCTTCCCGCTTGAGGGGTTAGGCTAGTGAGGCGACCCAAAAGCCAGGGTTATTTTTTTTTATATGATTAAATAATCGTTTGGATATTAATTTGTATGTACATTAACAAATTTGTGTCAAATTTCATTTTAAAATATTGACAATTAAAGAAGTTATGAACAATCTCGTGAAGGATATTTGAACGTGAGGGGCTCAACGGTGCGCTCCATTTTGGCCACCCAATCGACCTGAAACAAACAGAAATGAGTTTTTCCTTGAAACAGATCATATCGTCTTGACTTGACAGAGCTTTCATTTTGTGATCGTTTTTCAATTAAAAAAGAATTTGAATTTTTTTTCGATTTCTCGAGAAAAAATGACATCTGTTAATAACTAATGAAGAAAAAAAAGTTACGAAGAAAAACGTCAGTCAAGACTAAACTACTATTACTCTGACCACGTGTACCAAATTTCAAATCCATCCGTTCATTAGATGTCGAGAAATCGTGTACACCGTTTTTAAAAACATCGTTCCGAGAAAAAAACGTTTAAAATTTTACTAGCAATTATATCGTAATCATAAGTTTACCGTTAATCTGTGATTCCTTCATCAGATAAACCTTCATCTTCAATTTGAGTTGCCTCAGGCGAACAATTTTTCGAAATGATCACAGTAGCCTAGCCCCTTAATATTTGAAGGACCTTAAGGGGCTATAACAGTGTGGCACTTTTAAAAGATCGATTTTTTTTGCCTTTTTCGACAGTTTATACTTTCAAGAATATCATTTTATCTTGCAAACGTCGATAGTTAAATCTTTAAACACGTTTTTCTGGAAATGAGATTTTTCAAATCTGCTGACATTGTAACTCACAGAGCAATTATCCGATTAACTTTAAATTTGAACTGAGTACTCTTGAATATATTTACTCTACAATGACGTAGGATATTTTTGATTGGATGAAAATTGACGATTTGGCATTGAAAAAACGACCATTTTAAAGACAAGAAAACAGACTTTTTTCATAACTACGCCATTTTGTTACATCTTGATATTTTTCGAAAATCCTACGTCATTGTACAGGAAATACCTTCCAGTTTAACGGCATTTTTTTATTTTTCCGTTTCAGCTACTCAATCGGCCGGAATCGTGTCGGCAGTGGAGGAACTTTTTTTTTGGCGCCTAGTCAGCTCATAAGTCGCTTGGATCTCAATATTTTTCTATGAAAAAATTATGTAAAATAGGTCAAATATAGCCAAATTTATTCTTAATTTTCCGAAACATTTAATTGAGTACTTTTCTTCCAAAAAAGTCCCGAAAATCACCCAAATGTTCAGCGTTCACACTGGTATAGCCCCTTAATGTTTCAAATAAAGCTTCGAGCATCCACTTGCCTCTTTTTGTGGCCGAGGTCTGTAACCCCCCCCCCCGGTCGGAAATTCGTAAAGTGCTCGAGTACTTGTCGCCCGGTAGGCTTTGCGTGTCTCAAGCCTCTTGCTCTCTGAATATTACACGAGAAAGATTGCTCGCCATCGATGGCTCTGCGTTCCGTGTGCCATTGGCCAATCGACTGAAAATTCATTCCCACCGTCATCATGGCGAGCTTCTCGTCCAAACGTCGATCCCGATTTCGTCGCGACGATGAAATGTCCAGTGTATCCGGCGTCGCTCGTCTAGAAAAAAAAATCAGATAAAAGAGACCGTGAGTCTCGTCGTTTTTTTCCTTTTTCTTTGCTTTTTTTTCGGGAGATTAAACTTTCAGCAGGCTGGGCCACGCACGTCGAGGAACGGGGACGAGCGAATTTCCATTTGAAAAAAAAGGGTAGCGAGGGAGCGACGCAAAAGAGGCTGGTGGATGGGTAGAGGAGTGCAGCTGTTCCGCGAAACGTATCGAACTCTCTCCTGCTCTTTCTCTATTCTTTCCCCGCGCGAGATAAAAAGTGAATGAGGCAAAAAAAAAAGCTTTTTTTTTACGGGAAAATGAACGCGAGCGTACGTATAATCCGGATGAAGCTTAGCGCATGAAAGCGCTCAAAATCGGTGACGCGAACGTCGGTGAAAGAGAGGGCCTACAAACCGGAAATTCGTGAAAGAGCGCAAAAAAATTATTGGCGTTTCGCAGATTTCCGCCCAGGCCCCGTTTTTTGTTCCTGCCTGACTCGACCCGGATTTCAATATATGTATACGGGGTGATAAAGAAAACATGCGTTGTTTGCGTGGAGCACTGTGTTTATTACAAAATATTCGCAGCTGCTGCATCTCGCCTGCGATTTCACAAGGTTCACACGCGAAAAAATGCAGATTTTCAACTTCGCTTTCTTTTTTTGTTGCTCGTGCTTTCCCCTTTTATCTTCGCTGTCTCTTGTTTGCGATTCCCGTGAGGAATATCGATACGCACCTCGTGTGCGGAAAAAAAAATTAGCAAACGTCAAACATTCGTAATGTGGAAGAATAAACTTGACGTTTGATATCAATGGGAAGTGTTATTAATAATAGTCCGCCGAATTTTGTTACGCCCTGCGAACAAACTCAACGGCACGGTGAAAAAGGAAATGGAAAAAGTGAAGAAAAAAAATGAAAAAAGTGGAAAAAAAATGAAAATGAATAACGCGAACGGAGAGAACGAAATGGCTAAGTGGAATCCCTCCGTTGGCTATGTTTGGAAGTCGCCGATCGTTCTCTCGGCACTTGCGAATCACTGGCACGTGACTCATTCAGCGACCGTTGTACGAATGGAGTGCGATCGCCTCGATGATATTATTCTCGTTACTTATTCGTATCGAAAACTTGGTGAGATCATAATGGTGTTGGTGTTGTTTTGTTTTTCTTTGTTCTTCTTTTTCCTTGATGAGACTCCGGACAGAGCGGGGAATTTAGGCGTTCTCGGTTGCCGGTCTCTTCTTGTTCTGCACATATTGAGTAAACGTTTTTGTTCCAGTATGACAGACTGATAATTCGTGGCTCAAAGGGACGGCAAGAATTTAAATTTTCAATTAGGAACACGACATTTCGACTTAATTGTCCAGTTGGAACCTTTTCGACTGTTTTTTTATATGTATGAATATCAAGCTGTTAGAATTTTTTTCGGTGTACAAAAT
Source organism: Ophion ellenae (assembly GCA_963210295.1). NCBI lineage: Eukaryota > Metazoa > Arthropoda > Insecta > Hymenoptera > Ichneumonidae > Ophion > Ophion ellenae. The sequence continues at coordinate 35,734,560 of OY723390.1, read as the reverse complement.
GGCCGACTACTCGAAACTTCTCGAAACAGCTTTTTCCAATTGGCGTGACAAGTAACTTCGACAATTTTCACTCGATTTACTTCAAATTTAAAAGTTATGTTCCTAATTGCATTTCGCAGAGAAGTACGCACGGAATTTCTGATTAATCGAAAACTTTTCATTTTATGAGCAGTTTATGAGCAGTTATAACGAAATTTTTCACTGAAAATTCATTTCTTAACTTCAAATACCTACAACTTTCGAATAAAACAATATTTTTTAAATTTCGTACGTACTTCTCTAAGTATTCTAATGTAGATTGACGAGAATTTTTGTTTTTTGTTCTAGGTAAAAAATTGTGGATGCTAAATGTCACGCCGCGGAGCGCCTAAAAAAAGATAACAAAAGAAAATATTAGTACCCGGCCATTTTCTACGTCGAAAAAAAAAAAAATTCTAACAGCTTGATATTCATACTAATTAGATGTGTAATTAATTTTATGAGTGAATGACTTTTTCATACGAAAAAAAATTGTTAAATTCGCACGTGATTTTATGCCCTTTACTGTGGCCTCACCCCTTAATTTCTTCATTTTCATCATGACCCATAATTTCTTTTCATATATGAAGGTGGCAGGTCTCTAATGAGACTCTAATGATTTTCGTGCGCTAAACGGGCTAAATAAACGTGAGCAATAGAAAAAAAATTAACTCTAGTTGCATTCCAACGATGCAAACTTTAACATCATAATTGAATGATTCGAGGCTTCATATGTAACATGCCACGGGGAAATTACGTTTTGTTTCGTGGTCTTCACGTCAGCGTTCGATGCTCTCGTTTTCGATCGTTCCTGCTCCAACTGAGCGTGCAGCGTCGTTACTTCGAGCGTTAATTCTTCCCGGATCTCTTGCAGTTTGGTGACCTCGGCCAGTACGGACGCTTTGTCCTTCACTGCAAGTAAACGGCGTAAATTCAATCCATCTCTGTTTTTCCACTGCGAGCGTGATTATTTTTTCATCCGGGGAATAATTCGAAAAATTCACAGTCCCAAAGCGAGTGAGCGTAAAATTATTGAGTAAAAGTGTGATTGAGATTGGAAAAAGTTTAAGTCGAACTTCTTTTTACGAAAGAATCCTTTTTTCGCTACAAATTATCCAGCAGCAGGCTTTTACGATCGCTGAAAATATGTTTGTTACGATATTCCGAAAAACCATAATGGCGCAACAATAATGGCAAATCGAAGTTCGAAAAGCAGTTTTCATATAACTTTGTACTAAATTAGGGCGAAGGTCTGAAATTCCACCACACTTTTCGTACACAAAGTCATTTTTCGTTATTGAAAAAGTTATTAAGGGTATATGCCAATGTAACATTATTTGAAAATCGTTTTTTTTTGTGTGCATTATCTAAAAATATGGACTTTCATAAACATGCTGTTAAATTTTGGTCGCGAAATTCGAATTAGTCCAGCGGTTACAGCCTTTCTTAGAAAAAGGGATTCGACCAGCTTCGGACGGACGCGTTTTTTTCTAAACGTCGTTTTTCAAAACGGTGGATGATTTTAAACGAAGAGTTTTAAAGCTTTGCCTATCAAATTTCGCCACATCATTCTTCACGCCGTTCCTGGTAAATATTTACAAGTGGGGCTCCAGCCCTAATCGGCTCCAAATTTTTTTCACGTGTTTGGGCCTATTCTGCAGTATGAAAATATATTTTTCATAATGGGGGAAGAGTATTTTATTAGGAAAAAAATTCATATCCAAACCCAAACAAACCCACTTGTAAATATTTACCAAAAAAAAACAATACTCACACACCCACACACTTACGCATACACCCAAAAAGCACACGCGCATGCATACCCAAACCCACAGATACACCCAAACAAATCCACACACCCACCCACCCAAGCCCATGTCATTTGACCCACTTGATGTCACCAAGCCCGTTTCCTCCATGCCTTTAAAAAGGGAAGAAAAGCGTTTGGGGGTTGGAATAAGGGTTGAAATTGTCTTCCCCCGACTTAAATATTATAAACAAAGTGCCCTGAAATGCATCGATTGGGTACAAAATTTCTAAACCCCTTTCCTAGCTGGAGCCCCACTTGTAAATATTTACCCCATTCCTCAACGTCGTATGGAAGCGTATTCTTTTTATTTAAAGATTTCACATTTTTTAAACGAAAAACTGCCGAAAAAAGACCCAATTTAATACTTAATTTTGCGCTGGCCACCATTTTGTTAATTTTCTTCACAAAAAAATGCTCTCAATATCTCTACAGTTTTTCATACCGATTAATAATCTTTTTGGTTTTTTTCTTCTTTCGGACAATTTTTAGAGGAATAGGACTTTCCGCCGTCAAGCGCTACTTTTGTTAGGCATCACTTTGCAGTGGCCAAAAAATTGTACAAAAAATAAAACCAAAGCATAAAAACTATTTTTATGGACAACATACGTTATTGAATAAACGAAACAAAAATCGGACTGATTACCGAATTTCATTTTAAACAAAAATCATGAATATCAGCAACTTTCAAGCCGGTCACCTTGAGCGGTCCCTTAAGGGATCATCACAGTGTGAAATTGTCGAAAAATCGATTTTTTTGCATTATCCGATAGTATAAACGGTTATAAACATGCTGTTCAATTTTTGGGGCGAAATTCGAATATTTTCGATCGCTACAGCCTCTCTTAGAGAAAGTGATTTGAGCAGCAGCGTGCGCACTCGAAACTTTAAACGCGGTTTTCTCGAAATGTCGTTTTTCAAAACGGTGTACACTCTCGAAGGAAGAGTTTTCAAGCTATCCGTCTCAAATTTCGACACAACATTCTTCACGCCATTCTTTATCTTGCTATGGAAGCTTTTTTTAATCTTCATATTTTTTAAATAAAAAATTGTCGAAAAAAAAGGCTAAACTCGATACTTTTTTTTCAAACCACCGCCATTTTGTCGATTTGGATATTTGAAAAAAGCCTCCATAGCAAGATAGCGGCTTTCATACTGATTTATAATCTTTTTATAAATCTGAGGACTCCTTCTTTGAAAAAATTTTCAATCGTAAGAAAAAAATAAAATAAACGTTTAAAAATGTATTTTCTATTCTTCATAAGTGCTTTCATTTGACATAAAAAATCATATTGACGTATTTTAAGAAGCAAAAAAAATTTGCAAAAATTATTTTTCGACCCGTTACACTGTGATGATCCCTTCAAAAATAAACCGGTGATTGTATGGACGAGAGTAAAAAATACTCACTCTCTCCATGGGAGAGTATCTGATAGAGCTTTCGATTTCTGTTCTTGACTTGAGTCAGCTCGTCCTTCAGGGATTCGACCTCGAGTCTGAGCTGCGCGATTTGTTCGTCGCGTTTTTCCACCTCTACCTTGAGCTGAGCGGACGTGATATCGTCGTCGAGTTGATTAAACCTCGTCTTTAATATGTCCTTCTCTTTGCTCTTGGTTATCTCGTTCTTAGTGTCTCTGTCGACTCTTTCGAAGAATTGCGTGTCGGGCTCTGAAGCACAAACTTGCGATCGGATCAGCCACTTGGCCGTGGAATCATCATTCGAAGAGGAAAAAACATGCGGTGAGACGAAATCGTTAGAATACCTCTGGTTTTGCAGTCTCTGCTCTCCGGGTCTGGGATCGCGATCGATTCGTCGACCTGGGCGGAAGTGCCCAGATTGTTGAATTCCTCCAGCGACATGGTGGCCTTCTTGGACTTTTTGTTGCCCTGAGACTTCTTCGAGTCGTCCTGGTCTTTGGAAACAGCGCCGTTCTCGCCTTGAGCCTCGTACGCCAGTTTCGACAGCAATATTGCCTGATGCAGCTCTTGTTCGTAGGTCTCCTCGATGGCCTTGAGGAAAAATCATCCTGTTACACCGCACAACGTCAATCCCGCTTACCTTCGTCCCTGCGAATGTGACATATGGGGTGAAAGCACGTACCATTGTGTCTTTTTGTTTCCACTGTTCCCATTGTTGACTCTCGCCGCCACTTTTCTTCTTCTTGTTCTGTAACATTGCGCAATGTCACGAGCATGGGGGCCGCAATGCCAATAATATCGAAAGCTTACTCCTAGTTGAAATATTTACAATATCGATCTTTGATTCTCAACGAATTATACAAACATCAGCCCCGGATCTAAAAATTCTCCGAGCAGGGGCAGAAATTTGACATTGGCGCCCCTCCCCTCCAGCATTTGAGATGAATGATTTTGAAAAACTCACGAAACAAATATACTGGATGGAATCTTTTATGTGACCGGGAGAATAAAAACGCTTAAATAAATTTGCTCTCTCTATTACCTATTTGCTAATAACTTTTCCTTTTGTGTGACATTAATATATAATACATACAACCAGTGCAGACACGCGTAAGCAGGACTGTACACACACGTTCAATCTTTGGGTCCCGGCAAATTTTACTATCTAATCTTGCTACAGCTTTACACGTCGAGCTTTCCTTTTCGCGAAAGAATCTATCACCTCATCAAAGTTTGCTCGTAGGCCGTTTTATTTTCGATGGCTAAAATCACGGTGCCGTTAAAGCTCACTGTTACTAGAGCACCCTGGATGCTAGGCGCTTTAGTGAAACGAGTTTTGTTTTCAAACACATGAATTTGACGCCCCCTTAAATTGCCACCCGGGGCAGGTACCCCGGTTTGCCCCCCCCTCGGATCCAGGGCTGGCAAACATCACATTCGAAAATACTCTCGGAGAATTTCAAGTCCGTCCTTTAAAAATTGAGGAAGTTCATTTATCATGATCCATAATTTTTTCCTTATCTATGATGAATTATTTATAAGTAGGTTCCGCGAACCGACGAACTTCAAACGGGTTTTTTTCATAATGACTTTTTAAATCGGTGACCACGATATCTCAAAGTTTACAAGTACCTCTTACATATCAAAAAGCAGTGTTCGAACGGCGGAATGTTCTTTTGATGCAGTTTTTTCTTCACTGGAAATTGACACTTCCACTTTAGATTGTGGCAATTTTGAAAAAAACATTATTTTATAACATCCTTCATCCAGGCACATTTTATGCAAAATTTATGCAAAAACCTAATATGTTTGATTCTTTTATATTGGATCATTTGTTGCCGAGCTGCAGTGGTCACAGAGAAGGACGTTTTTCGAACAGCGGTCTGCACAGCGTATCTACCACATTTATAAATATTTTTCAATATTGAAATTGTAAAACATACTTAAAACCATACTCGTTGATGTAGAAAAAAAAACATTTGAAAACCTTTGCAACCTGCACAAGTTTTCCCGGCCAAAAATCACAAAAATGACTCCTTTTTCTGCCACGAGCTAGGTGTACCCCGTTAATTCAAATAAATCGTGAATTAAATAAATATAAAATATATATGAATAAAATTAATGGTCAATATTTTATTATGTTAAATTTATATATATTTAATGTCTCATATTAATATTACATTTTCTCCATGCAGTTTGTAGTTGTAGTAGCATCATAGTTTAATAGTTTTAGGTTTACGATAAAGTATAGTTACATTCAATTATTACCGCAAGTTTGTCTAAACTAGGAAAAAAATGATATATACATTAATCAGTGAATAAGATATGAAATTCTTTATCAGCTCGATACATATTGATATAAATAGTATGTATTGATAATCATTAAATATAACGGCTGTATATTTGCTATATTTATATTATTGACATAACGAAAAATAAAAATAAACAATATACCTGACATAAAAATTCATAAATATTAAATTTATCATTCCTACACACCGGTCGAGCGAGACGACGATTCGAATTTTCCCGCCATAGCCCGTCGTCGTCCTATGTCGTTTATTGGTGTACAAGCGTGAGAATACAGAGAGGGGGTGGTTACAGCAAAAAAAACACATCGTACGACCTACCTTATTCGGCTTTTTCTTGTCGTCCTTTTTAGGCTGCTGCTTCTGTTTGTCATTTTTGTTGGCCTTGAGGCTCGATTTACCGGCGCTTGTCGGCTTTTGCACTTTTTTCGGCTTGCAATCGTCGTCATCGATACTGAGCACGGCAAATCGTGAGGGAACGGCGGTCGCCATTATTTTTGCAATATCGTGAATTCGCAACAATCGACGCAATATACGCGCGCGCGTGTGTGTGTGTGTGTGACGTACACACAGGCGCACGGGCGAGCGAGCGGAAACTTCCGGTCGGTGCTTGACAAACTGGCTAAACTCTCGACGTTTCTGATCCACGTCTCGTGGCTCACGGTGAACGATGAATGTATCGTCGCAGTAACCGTATAATCGAGTCCTCTCGCTTCGAGTGCGTTTTCTATGCGATAATAAAACGTTTCGGCTTCGTGAAAACGATAGGACAAACCGGAAGTCAGCAATGATCGTGTAACGCGGACGGTGGCGCCACGCTGCGCCTCGCGCGGCCACCAGCCGCAGCTTCCTACTCGACAACACAGTGCTGCCAATCGTCCAATGGTCGGAACAAAAAACAAACGTACCTCATAAGTTTGTTCAACGCGTAAAATCAACAGCCACCCAATGTTGACGCAACTTCGCAAATACGCGTTAAAATAGTGCACGGCGCAACGAAAAATTTTCAACAAAATGTCCAAACTATTCGGACTCGAGTACTACGTAATCTTGCGCCATTTTTATACTTCGAGTCCCTCACTCACCGACTCAATCTTTCATCCGCGATTGAAACACTCGTAAGCTCCCGGCTCTTCGCCGATCGCGAATACTCCATCGAAACTCCACACCGGACCAATTTCCCGCGCGAATCGCAGCGACACGTAACCTAAAAGAAATAAACAAAAACATTCGTCCCCGTGCATCGTTCAAAAAAATCCGCGACACTACGCGCAATTACGGCGTACGCGCGGTCGGGACACGTGACCGATGTTTTTTTCCCCTCGTTAATCGTAAACACCCCGAGAGGTTCAATGGCCCGCAGTCAGAGCGCGAAAAGCTCCAAGCTAGTGGAAAACTTGCCACGCGCTAGTCTCGCCTACGAATGACAGAAAAGCGACAAATATTCGAGCGGGAAAGACAAGAACCGTAGAGCGAGGGAAAAAACGGCGAAGCGCACAGTAGCATGCGCACGATGAAAAATTTTCTCGTAATTTGTCTCTGGTATGAGCGACGTTGCGCGCAATGCGCGAGGATTGGTAGCACTGAACAATCGAAAATCGCGAAATACTCGGCGGCACACACACACATGCGCGCGCAACACACACACGAGCGAGTGTATCAGCAGTGTAGCGATGGCGGAGAAGGAAGCATTCTCATTCGGCATTACGATTCGACATACATATATATACGAATATCTACAAAGCCCGTAGGTATCTATCCATTGGACGGAGGCCCCGATGCACGTCGGGTAAACTGGCGAATGTGTACGTAGACGTACGTACTACAGTAGGCGAAAGAAGACAGAAAAAAGAGAGAGAGAAAGACTAATATATCGCGTTGTGTCTCGAGTAGCCGATTTGTGTGGGGGCCATAGAGAGTGCGATAGCCGAGTGTGGAATTTTGCAGTAAGACGTAAGAATCAAGGAATCACGCTCGTGCCTACATGTGTGTGTGTGTGTGTGTATCGAGACATGTACTCGTGTTGTTTTGCTTTTCGTTTTATTCCGCTCCCTCTCCTTGCCCTTTTTGATGGCGAGTGATAAGAGTTCTCTTTGGGAGTGATACTCGGCGCGCGTACTCGTCGAAGTGCAAACGCGGGAGGTGTGTATACACGTCCTGGGACGCTCGCCAACTTCTACGGGAGTGGACGGGAGCGTCGAGAGAGAGAGCGACTTCTCTGCGTCTCTCCGGCGCAAGTGTGTGTTTCGGCGTGCGCGCGCGCGCACTCTCTCGCGCTCGTGTACACACGTATATATGTATACACATGCATAAGTGTGTTTGTACGTGCGTGCAACGACGGCGGGCAACGGGAGAACAGTGCATCGGTGGCCTACCCGCGACCCTCTGCTACACCAATACATATTCCGGCTCATAAAATGCGCCTTGCGCATCCGCGGAATTCATTCCCAGAGTCAAAATAACGAGTCGACGAAGAATAGCCGATCGGACGTGCTCTGTAGTGAGAAAGAATAAGAAAAAGAAGCGAAAAAAGAAGAAAAAAAAAAAAAGAACGAGTGACGCGCCGTGTTTCTCAGTTTCTTTCTCCCTCCCTCCCGCGCTCTCTTCGTCTCTCTTTTCTTTCTGCTTCCCGCTAATCGTGATAGACCCCCGGTGCTGGCGATCTTTTTCAACCAGTGGATCACGCAGGTTACTGCTCTCCGTGCCTCTGTCTCTCTCTCTCTCTCTCTCCATCGAGCCACCTCTCTCTCGCACTCGCGAGACGCGCGGCGACGGAGATCAAAGTAACTGAAAAGTGGAAGCGAGAAAAAAACGATAAAAACATTCTAACCCCTCAAGTGTGGAAATTGGACGTTGAAGAGACGGAATTTAGCCTGGGCAACGGGCCCTCGCATCTGAGCTGCCTCGGGACTCCCCGGAACGATCAGTGCCGTCGCGCACCTCCGAGGGCAGCGATGCTTCCGACTTTGGGCATCCGTCGTTGAGCCGCTCAAAAACTGGCACCCGAAAGCCGCCGTTACAAGGTAGGCGCGTCCTCGAGACTTTACTCGCTTATCGCGCACCTGGCGATTAGGCGGTGAATCGAAACTTTACGTTTCCAGAGACACTCCGGACCCGACTCCGGGGGCGCGGCGTTTTTTATGAACCAGCGAGCGTGAGCGTCGAGCCAAGATGTGCGAACAAACGGAAATAAATTATCTGGACGGCGATGTGGTTTGGGTGAAACTCGGCGCATGCTGGTGGCCGGGACAAGTCACCGGCTTTCACAATCTACCGGACGACATACAGATAGAATTTCAAAAGAAACCGCTCATCGCCGCGGTCAAGTTCTTTCAGGAGGACACTTAGTGAGTACTCGCGCTGTTGTTACTCACTTTTGGGTGGAAAATGTACTCATTTTCGATTCGTTGTTGCTTTCAGCGAATTCGTGAAGAACCTCCATCAGATCTACAAGTACAATTGCACACAGAAAGATGAATTCATTAGGAAGGGACTGGGTGAGTTTAATCGAGTCCTTTTGGGTTTGCCCTATGGAGTAGGATTAATTTCACGCTTGTCTGTGGAATTTTTTATCTTTCGCAAAGTGTTTTTGCATGGTGATGAAATTTACATCGTTGGAAAGCTACAAGAGCTTTTACATTTAATTTTCCGTTCTTTTATTATAGATGATGTTGTCTTGTAGATTTTGAGTATAGATAGCTACATAGGTATAAAAAATGGTGGACGGATGTTCGTCGGCAAAATCTGTCAAAAGAAATTGCAGGAATTTAGAAATATCAATTTTCGTTGCATTCTAACGCTGTAAACTTCAATCTCATGTTTTTGGACATGGATTTCGCTTGATCGTTCCGGCGTCAGAATTTTCCTTGCAGAATAATGCAGTGATGAACGGAGAGCATAACTTTTAATGACGCTATGTGTAATAATTGTAAAGTTTTTTGCCATCGGTGGTTCTGTGATAATCAGTTGAGTAAAAAAAATTGGTCTGATCCAAGGAGAAAAGGAAAAGAATACCTGCTGCACACAACTGTGGATCTAGTTTGAAAAAGAACTACTGCACGATAACATAGGGACTTAGACTCAAAGGAAAGCAAAATATCAATCGCAAATGGGTTTAAAAATTTACTAGACGTGTGATTGAGACTAAAAAAAAAGGAAAAAAACTACAACTTTCTGTCAGATAACTGCAACCATGTTGTGCGAAAAAGATCAGTGGTTTTTTTTTATTATTACGGCACTCTGATGTATTAACTTTATTATTGCAATATTTGAGAGAGGACATTTAAAACACTCCACCACAATTAGGCTATCAAAACAATTTTTTTTATTACATGTAAAATATAGTAAATATATTACGTTTTAAGTTAAAAACCGAAGCGAGTCTTAGAGCCAATTAAAAATGGTATCGAAGTTTGCATTGTTGGGGCGCAACGAAATTATTTTGTTCTTATTTTTATTCTGTCACATTTAGGCTACAAATATCACTGAAATATTTTTCAAGCTCCTTTTTAGGGATTCATAACCTAAAAATGCAATAGAAAAGATTCCATAGATAAAATAAAGAAATGAAAAAATAACCAAGGATGTTCGTTGCATTCCAGAGATGCAACGTTCAACACCATAATTAAAAATCATTCTCATTATAAGCTTAAGGGGCTATACCAGTGTGAACGCTGAAAATTTGGGTGATTTTCGGAAATTTTTTAGAACAAAAGTACTCAATTAAATGTTTCGGAAAATTAAAAATATATTTGGCTATATTTGACCTGTATTACATCATTTTTTCATAGAAAAATATTGAGATCCAAGCGACTTATGCGTTGCCTTTGGAGGCGCAAAAAAAAGTTCCTCCACTGCTGACATGATTCCGGCCAATTAAGTAGCTAAAACCGAAAAAGGAAAAAATGTCGTTAAACTGGAAGGTATTTTCTGTACAATGACGTAGGATTTTCGAAAAATATCAAAATCTAACAAAATGGCGTAGTTATGAAAAAAAAGTCATTGTAGAATAAATATATTCAAGAGTACTCAGCTCAAATTTCAAGTTAATCGGATAATTGCTCTTTGAGTTACAATGTCAGCAAATTTGAAAAATCCCATTTCGAGAAAAACGCGGTTAAAAATGTAACTATCGATTTTTGCAAGATGAAATGATATTATATAAGTAATAAATTATATAAATATATAAATAAATAAATTATTTAAAATATATAAATAAATAAATTAATTCTTTTATAGATAAATTATTTAAATAATAATGATATTCTTGAAAGTATAAACTGTCGAAAAAGGCCAAGAAAATCGATTTTTCGAAAGTGTCACACCGGTATAGCCCCTTAAGCCATGCAAGCGCGAAACTCGATCATTACTACAGATTCGTTAACGCAAAAGAGTAAAACTGTGTTCGCTCGCAGAGCACCTAAACAATGGTTGCATTTTCGATGACGGCTGGCATGGCAAGTCGTAAATCCGTTCGAAAGACTGATGTTTGCTTATTTGCAGACAAATACCGAACGAAGAGCAAGGACGGTTCCAGTTACATGGACAAGTTTCCCGGTGACGTTGAGATGGCCGAGAAATTAACGGGGGGCGATCCGGACATACTGACGAGTGAGAAATTCTGTCGCGAAGAGAAGCCCGACATATCGGCGCTTTTCGGCGAGAAGAAGCTTCCGAAGAAGAAGCGCGACCGTGACGAGATGAGCAGACGAAGCGACGGGAGTGCAGCGACGAGGAAGATAACGCATCCGCGTTTCTTGCGCGAGAGCGACCACGAGATACGAATACGTCAGCAACCGAGCAGCCTGCCGAGTACGCCAATAGCGCCGAGCACCGATTCCCCCCAATTCTCGTGCAATTTGTGCAGCTTCACGACAACGCGAGTGAACGTGATCATTTGTCACAGAAAAAGTCATTGTTCCAGCGGTGGGCTGGAGAGTCCGCTGGGACGCGGTAGAATCGTGAGTTACGCGCAGCCGAGAAGCACGGGCAGGCCCTCGTTGCCCGCGGACACACAGAAGAGGAAATACGTGAGAAAGACGAAGAGCTTGTCGAGCAAAGGAAAATCCGAGCGCGATGGCGAGCCCGTAAAGCGAAAACTAGCGAAACAAACGGACAAAAGCACGGCCAAGAAGAAGAAAACCGATCCGGAATTGCGCGAGAAGCTTTTGGCCGATTGGGACGACGAGACCGACGAGGACATGGATCTCGATCTCAACAAATCCGCCGACACAGTCTCGATCGGCAGTTCCTCGGTGGGCAACAATTCCGCACCGCCGAACAACAGTTCGGACAAGGAGGACGACGGTGCCGAGTTGATAAAAGCTTCGGAAAAGTTGTTGAGAGAAACGGAAAAATTCGCTTCGTTGCACGTGGACGATTCGTCGTCTCGAGCCTCGCGTCACTCGAGCAACAAGCACCTCGACGATCTCGACTCGGAGACCGACACGAGCACCGCGACATTCGCTAAAGACGAAAAATCGCCCGCTTACAAGAAACCCAAGAAGCTCATCGCCACCGCGACCGAGGAGCGAAAGAGCACGAGCTCCGAAAAAGACGATAAACAGTCGAGGTTCTCGTGCTTCGACTTCGACGAGGAGGACTTACCCGAACCGACGATCACACCGGTGAGAAAGATACCGCGGATTTTCGGCGAAAAGAATACCTCGGTTAAGAAGGAGATATTGAAAAAATTCACGATGAGCCAAGCGATGAAGAGCGTCAAGGAGGACGAGAGGGAAGAACGAGAGCGCGAGAAAGCTCCGAGCGTACAGAATTTTTTTGACAAAAAAGAGCCCACTGCCAAGGAGAAAAGACGAGAGGACGTGCGCGAGGAGGAGATTACGGAACGGTGCACCGTCGAGAAGGAGCGTGACCACGGTGAAGTCAAAGTGGACGCAGCTGCGAAGAGCGAGGACCGGGACAAAAGCTCGAAGGCCCTCACCGTCACCGAGCTCGAGATCGTCGAAATATTCGAGGTCGAAGGTGAGAAGGACGAGCGCGAGGAGATCGACGATTCCAAGAAATCCACGAATTACGAGATCGAGACGATTTCGATCGTTGCTGCCGACAAGAAATCCGAAGACAAAAGAGAGGCGGAAAGCGAGGAAATTTCGATCGCGAAGAACGCCGAGTTCGACGAGGCTTCGCGACGGGAGACGAATAGTCAGGCGGACAAGAAAGACTCCGAGCTCGCGACGACCGAGACCGAGGACGAAACTGTGTCCGAGCTGGCCGAGTCACTGCGAGGCAACAGCGAGAATTCCGACACCGATGGCAATCCGAATCAGGCCACGTGGAGCGGTCTCGTTGCGACGCCCGAAACTTCGCGGGACGCGATGGTCACGAGCGCCGAGCAGCCGACGCCTCGTCGACGCGGACGTCCCAGGAAGAGTTTACCCGCGTTGGACTCGAGCGGCAACGGCAACGATTCGCCGAAACACGAGATGATAGTCGGGAAAAAAGTCGCGGCACTCGCGACTCGCGACAGCGAGCGTAAAACCTCCGAGTCCGATTCCGAACGTTCGTACAGCGGTAGGCGACGCAAGCCGAACAAGCGGTATCTTCATTCGGACGTATATACGAGCAGTCCCGACAACAGAGCATCGAAAACGGACGAGAGTCAGTCGGAGACTGAGGAGAAATCGCAGAAAGAACACAAACTCGGTCGAGCACGAGGTGGCAAGAAAAAGTCGGCCATCGTCGCGAACGACGCTCGTGTCGAGCCTGCCGAAAAAACTACCGAACGCGAATTCGAGTTCTCCAATCGGACCCTCGTCACGAGCGAGCAAGCCGCCCCGACGGAAGATTCCCAAGTGTCGCGGACGGACGAGGAAGTTTCTCGAGTCAATGAAATGCCCGAGACAACGAAATTCGACAGTCCGGAAACCGAGGGCGAATCGAGCACCTCGTGCCTCATGGAATTTGGGAAAAAATTGGACAGCGGTATCGGATCACCCGTCAATATAACGAAATTACTCTCACCCGGCGAATACGAAGAGAGTTGCACGAAAAATCTTCCGAGTCGAGACAGCGACAACGAAAAATCGGCACAGCCGGAAAACAAGTTCTCGATTATCGAGGCCGTAGCTTCGAACCCCGAACACATGGAATTGTGCGCGGACGAGGTCAAGAGTGCGTCGAAATACGACGCCATCAAGACATTCGTGGATAAGCTACCACCGAAAAAGTCGCACGTCAAGAAATTTGAGCTGTCGCAAATCGACTTGTTGGACGCATGCGAGGAACAAGTAGCCGCCGAACAAGCCGCCGCCGAACGAAGGATCGCCGAGAGGCTGGAAGCGGAGAAATTGGCCGCTGAGAAATTGGCAGCTGAGAAATTGGCGGCGGAAAAATTAGCCGAGGAGAAATTGGCAGCCGAAAAATTAGCCGAGGAGAAATTAGCAGCTGAAAAATTAGCTCAGGAGAAATTGGCCGCAGAGAAATTGGCTGCAGAAAAGTTAGCCGAAGAGAAATTGGCTGCCGAGAAATTGGAAGCCGAGAAATTAGCTGCCGAGAAATTGGAAGCCGAGAGATTAGCTGCCGAGAAGTTGGAAGCCGAGAGATTAGCCGCAGAGAAATTGGCTGCCGAGCAATTGGAAGCCGAGAGATTAGCTGCTGAGAAATTGGCTGCCGAGATACTGGAAGCCGAGAAATTGGCCGAGGAGAAGATGGCCGCTGAAAAATTAGCTGCCGAGGAGAAAATGGCCGCTGAAAAATTAGCTGCCGAGGAGAAAATGGCCGCTGAAAAATTAGCCGCCGAGGAGAAGATGGCCGCCGAAAAATTAGCTGCCGAGGAGAAGATGGCCGCCGAAAAATTAGCTGCCGAGGAGAAGATGGCCGCTGAAAAATTAGCTGCCGAGAAGATGGCCGCCGAACAGTTGGCCGCTGAGAAGCAAGCCCTGGAACAAGCAGCGGCCGAACAAGCACTGGCCGAGAAGCTCGCTCAAGAGGAGGAAGCCAAGCGATTGGCCGAGGAGCGGAGAATCGCCGAAGAGCAAGAATCCACGGAGCCAGAAGCGAAGATCGAGTCTCCCAACGCCGAAATAAAATTACAACCCGTTCCGACCACGGACGCATTGGAACAGGTCGAAAAAGAGAAGATCCAAAGCGCACCTGTAGCAGCGGACGAGGATCCCACCCCGTTGACGAACGTCAGCGTGACCGCGGCTACCGTAACGGACTCCACGATGGAGACGATCGAGGCCGTGCTAGCCAGAATAACGAACGACGAAGTGACCGACAAGGATAAAGTGACCGCCGAAGCGAAGATTCCCGAAGAAGCTAAAACGAGCGATGCGGGCAAAATCGACAAGAGCCCAACAAAACCACCTCTTCCCGTGGACAACGAAGCCTCGCAGCGATCCTCCACGCTGTCCCGTTACAAGGCGACTAAATTCCCACCTGAAGCAGGTACGAGAGGCAAACGAGCCGTCGCCGACGAGGAAATCCCCATAAATTCCTTTCAAGAAGCGTTCCTCAAAACTCTCCACATAGACAAGAAAGCCGAGAAGGATGGCGAGGCTGCTGATGACCCGGGGCGAAAACCAAAACAGCTCGTACCGTCCGCCGAGAGCGCGGGGCAAACCTTCGTGATAGCAATCGCCGGCGGCAACAGCGAGACCATCGTCGCTCCCACCAGCCTGCAAGACACTCAAACGGTCCAACCGCTCAACGCGATGACCGAGTTCGAGGGCGTGGAGATTCTCGTGCAGGAAAACATAGTCGAGGTCGCGGCAAAGCTGGACGATCCTAACGCCAACCAGATGGATCTCGCCGCCACTCTAGTTGGCACGGATCTCAAGCACGACGCTAGCGAGGCTCTAACCTTGGATTTGCAAAAGATCCAAGATACCCTGAGCGACAGCGTCTCCACACCGTCGCCTCCCTCCGACCTCGGTATACCCGTCAAAAAGCGCGAAAAGCCCCGAATAATCGAGAACGTGGCGCTCAAGGAACCCATGCAAATACTGAAGAACAAATTGCTCGAGAAACTGCCGAGCAAATCGACCAAGCACAAACTCGACGCGGAAGGCCAGAAGAAGCCCGAGACCAAGGGCGCGCCAAGGGCGAAAATGATGAAAATGGACGCGGGAAACGGCAAGACAAGATCACCGAGTAAAACGGGTGGATCGCACTTCACGATAACGCGAAAACTTCAGGTCTTGAAGGCCGAGGAGGCCGCGACCGCGGCAGCTATCGAGAAGGAGAAAGCTCAATTGTCCCAAACGATGAGCATGCCGAGCGGTGGTGAAAAATTTATACAGGCAAGCTCTCAGAGCCTGGCCGACATGGAGCTCGACATAAACTCGATGCCGTTCGTACTGAGCGAGGATGTTCTGACGCCTGAGAGTATCGAGCACATGCCCGTTGTCATATCCCCGATAATACCATCCGCCTCGACCTCCGTACCGACCACGCTGAGCCTCCCAACGACCGGCCAATTGACAGCCTCCAACTCGGAAGTCTACAAGAGCACGAGCGAGACCCCAACGACCGAGAGTACGAGCACGGGCAAAAAGAAGAGCGGCACACCGGCGATCCTGAAGAACAAGGCGAAAGCGAAGCCAACGATTACGAGCATCAAGACCCTCGTGCCGCCGTTCGCCAGTGGTGTCAAAGGCCTCAAGTTTCAGAGCCAACAGACCACCGGAGGCAAAGCGATGCCCCTAATGTCGCAAAAAAGCGCCACGCCCGGTAAATACGTGATTGTTCAGACCGCGGGTGGACAACAGATGCGATACAGCGTTCAGGGTAAGCCTGGCTCGCAGCAGAAGATCGCCATACCGGCTGGCAAGGCAACCGGTAGCGCTCAGATAGTCCAACAGGGCGGCAAAGTCGTAATTCTCACCTCGGCACAATCGGGACAGACGAAAATGCTGCCGCTCAACATATCGAAATCGATGAGCGGCAAGGTCCAAAAAATCGTTAACAACAAGGGCCAGATGTACGCGCCGATCAGTCCGCAGTCTATGACGGGACAGAAGACGATGATAGCGCCGAAAACGGACGCGAGCTCACCCACGACCTCGAAGCTCGTGCAGGGACAAAAGATCCTCAACACTCCTCAGGGTATCATCACGTCGAAGGGCGTGCTGACGTCCATATCGACCTCGAAGGCTAGCCTCCTAGGCACACTCTCGCAGGGTATACTCACGAAGGGTGGAATATACACGCCTATAAGCACGGCACAATTCACCGGCAAAACGCTGATAAGCGGCAAGACTCTCGTGAGCAAAGCCACCACGATACTTTCGCCTCTAGGTTCTCAGGCGCTTGGCACACCCAAGGGAACCATCATAGCACCCATGGCCCACGCCATTACCGGCAAAACGATTATAAACGCTCAGGGTCTCGTGACCCCGAAGGGCACCGTTCTCACGCCCATCACGGGCCAACAGGTGAAAGCCATCGCGGCCAAGAGTCCGGCCAAAGCTGCCAAGATTCATTATCAGCCGGTCCAACAAAAGCTCCAGCTACCCATGCTCCAGAAGTGTCAAAAGATACCCGTGTCTTCGAGCGGCCAGCAGCAAATAAGAGCCGCGGGCAGTATCAAATCGCCGAGCGGTACGTTGGTTTTTCCGAACACGGCGTCGCAAAAAACGGCGAGTCCAGCTGGCAAGAAGATCGTACGTCAGATAGGCCACGGAGGTCGTTCGCCCCAGCAAACGACGCTGCAGAACGCCTCGGGCCAGCAGGTAACGCAGAAGAGCAAATCGGTTGGTACAACGACGCCAACGGTCCAGAGGATAGGCACGTCGCGTGGCACGGGTCGTCAGAGCAAGCAGAAAATAATCGTCCAGAAGATCCACGAGGGTGCCGACGGTAGCCCGATCGCGTGTGCCCAGCAAGTGAAAGGAATCGCCAGTATGGCCACCCAAGTTGGCAACGTGACCAAGACACCGCTCGGTGCTCACAAGCAGACCCCGGTGAGGTCCGGCAAGTCCTCCAAGAACGCCCAGAAGAACTTGCTGAACGTGATCGGCACGAGTTCCGTGGCCACGTCGACAATGGGCAACGAAACGTCGATGGTGAGCGCGGTGATACCGACGCCGAGTGGCGCGACGACGCTGCAAAACCTGCCGCTACCGCCTCTCGTCATACCCGGCACGGAATTGCCCCTTAACGAGGCCGACGAGTGTCCCAATGTCGAGAAGAGCCTCGATACACAGTCGACGAGAGACGCTACGAAGCTGGAAGCCGCGACGAAAGTAGCGATAAGCAGCGACGGGACGATAATCGAGGAACCGAAACTCGAGGCGACGACCTCGAAGATTACGCAACCGCAGATAATGGCGTTACCGACGGAGAGCAGCGACGGCACGCAGACTTACGTTCTCGTGACGATAGACGAGCAAGGCCAGATACAGCCTTTGGACAACAATACCCTCATGTCGCTCGAGGGAACGACGCAAAACGCGGACGGCACGAGAACTCTCTACATCGATCCCAGCTCACTCGGCGAAGCTGGCACTCTCGACAACATCGTGCTGCAATTCGACAACGGTGCAATGCCGAATCTTCAAAGTGGCGCGGCCACCGAGACCAGCCGTTCCAGTGCTATCGTCACTACCGAGACTTTCCCCACGTCGGAAATAATTCAAACGTCGAATCAGGATATCCTAGCGGCGGCACTGGCAAACACGGATTTCCAGCAAGAAATCGGACTGCCGGATAACACGACGAGCAGCGTGATGGGCGGATCTATCACGCAGACGAGTCTGATCAATCAGACGATACTGCAGTCAACGATAATACCACCAACCGAGCCCATATCCTCGCCCTCCGTGCTCGAGACTTCGCTCACCCTGAATCAACCGATAATGACGCCATTGGAGGTACCCACCAGCCTGCCGATACAAGTGCAAACGACCGCGCCACCGCCGCCTTCGGCATCTTTAGTTTCGGCGATTCCCACGTCCCTCGAGTTACCCAGCACCGTCACGAATCCAAGCATCTACATCGCGGCCGCTGCGACGACACCCAACGCGACACACGTTCAAATACCCGGCAACTCGATGCCCGACATTGGCGAAATAATGGAAAGTTCGGCTAGCGACGAGGTCGCGCGTGCGGATATACCGACGAGCACGCGGTACCTGGTGCTGCCGACTCTCGACGAGCCAGTGACGATGCAGTCGCGAGACGAGGGCGGAGAAGCCTCCGTACCCGTGACCTACTCCCCGATACCCGATAGTGTCGCTATCGACAATACCCAAGCCCAGACGACACCCTCGATGCCCATCATCGATGACGCTTACGTCGAAACGACCGAGCAAGCCTTCGCCGAGGTTTCCATCAACGAGATGCTCGTGACGAAAGCTCCCGCGACCACGCCCGTTGTCGCTTCGGAGACGGTCGAGCCAATCAGCGAATCGGCCGAGACGAGCGTCGAGTCCGCGGAAAAAATCACCGAAACCCCGGACACCGTGGTCGCGGAATTCCCACGAATCGACTCGTACACCGAGCCCGACGCGTCCGAACGAATGATCGTCGAGCCCGAAGCTCCCGCGATAATTCCCGAGGCGTCGGACGAGAAAAACGCCGCGGCGCAAATGCTGATCGACGAATCCAGCGCCGAAGTCATCACCACGTGTACTCCGGCAATGGAGGTTTCACACTCCGAGACGCGCGACGATTCCAGTGAGAAAGTCGCCATCGAATCGACGAATTCCCGAGAAAACCTCGGCGAAGAGGTAGCCGCGAACGCGGATCACTCGGACTCACCGGTACGAGAAAGCGTCACGAGCCAAGAGGAGGCTTCCTCCGTGCACGAAGAAGTGCGGACGGGCACCCCGAGTCTCGATTCGCCCACGAACGACGTCGCGGCTCCGGTAGCATCGGACATGGACCTGGACAGTGGCGTCGCCGTCGCCGAGGAAGCCGTCGCGATGGAGATTTATCCGAGCGAGACTCCCGAAGCTCCCGATCGCGCGGACACCGTCGAGGGCTCCTCGCGGCTTACAGCCCAGCGTGCCTCGAACGACAACGCCGAAGCTCACACGGTCGAAGCGACCGAGGCTAGTCAGCAGGAAGAAACACCGTCGCAGTCTTACGAGCAACGATTCGATCCTACCGCGCCCAGTGACTCTCCGGAAACGCCCACGCAATCGGCGACAAAGTCCGAAAACTCGCGGGAGCCCACGCAATCGGTAGCCTACGAGGCTATGGAGATCGACGAGAGTACGGCGAGCGGCGAGCCGCCCACGCAATCCTTCGAGGATACGAATAGAAACGAGGCGTCGCAGTCGTACGAGACGACGATCGAGTCCAACACGAACGCACCCACGCAATCCTTCAACGAGATAATGCAGTGCCAAGAGGACGACGACGAGGAGCCATCGACCGGCGCGGACGCCATTGACGATCAGAGCTTTCCCACGCAGAGCTACGAGGTCGGCAAGATCGACGATCTCTCGGAGAATCTCGAGAGCGACGCAACGGCGATTGGCCAAGAGCAGGCGAATCAGCCGTCGCAATCGAACGATATCGGTAACGATGTTGGTATCGGCACGTCAACCGTGTCTATCAACAATTCCGGCTTGAACGAGGACGAGACAGCGAGTTCGTCTTACGTGCCTGAAACACCGGAGAATCAGGAACGCGATCAGGATCAAGAAAGCGCCATAAGCACATCCTCGTACGAGATACCACCATGCGAGGAGCTCAATATTGCATCGTCCAGCGTGATACCGGATACTTCCGTAAGCCGCGCCACCGAACACATGAGCATTCACGACAACGGCGTACCGGAAATTCCCACCTCGTCGTACAATCTCAATCCTGACAGCAGCTCGACGTCGCGCGTCGGCGATGCTCTACCCACCTCGAGCTACGAGGAGGATCAGGTGATCGTCGAGCAAAACGTCTCGACGTCTTACGAAGTACCGATATCCATGCCCGGTATCGAGGAAAATTCCTCGCAAAACTTTGTCACCGAAAGCAGCGATCATCGACGCAACGTCGAGCAACCGAGCAGCTATTACGCTCATCGCCATACCGAAGTCACAGCCAGCTATTACGAGGCTGTCAATCAAGACTCGAACTCGCGACTCGAGGCTGATCCACAGGAAGAAGTCACGCCGAGCTACTACGAGCAACCACGCGACGTTACCTCCGAAGCTAGCCAGAGCTACTTCCGAGGGACGCCACGGTATCCGAGTCAAAGCGTATCACCGAGCTACTACGATCCCACACCCGAGACCGAGGCAAGCCAGAGCAGTTATTACTCACACGAGATCGGGGGCACCGAACAATCCACGTCGAGAAACGTCGAAGCATCGCAGAGCTTTTATCAGGAGACGGAAGAACGCAGACTCGGACAACAGGGCGAAGCTACGCCCACGTACACCGAGAGCTATCCCGTCGATTACGCACTCGCTAACTCGCCAATGGAGAGGCACGACTTGGTCGAAAGCTCGGTACCCGCCACGCGGCCTACCGAAAGGTAATATATTGCTTAACACACACACATACACGAGAACACACCGCTGTGGAACGGCCCCCAGTGGCTAATCCTACGCTCGAAACAAAAACACTAAAGGAACGGAGGAAAATGAAGAGAAATTGAAAGTCACGAAAGAGACGTGAAGTTCGATCGATGCTTGGAGATCTCGAGTCTACATTGAAAGTGTACATAGAAAAATGAAAAAAAAAAGGAACAAAAAAAGAAGAAACTCGTAAATGGTTAGACTTAAGACTACGATTAGATTCTTATAATTTATACCTATGTAATTGAGTAATTGGATATACGTGTGTGCGCATATACACGTATCAATGTGTATGCAAATATATATATAAATATATATATGAAGACGCGTGTGTGCGCACACATGGATATATATAACTATATCGAGCGCGGATATAATCCGTTCACGAACTCGATCCTCACACGAGCACTGTAGATTACGAGCTGAACGTGGCTTTTGTTATATCGGTGACGTCAATGACTTTCGTTTTCATATCGAAACACTGTTCGACGTGATTACAACGGGATTACTCCGTGTGCGGCGTGCAAAGGGATCTTCGGATCGAGACTGTATGAGAGAGAGACAGAGAGGTAGTGAGTTTACCGCAGTCTCGAGGCTTGTGACGCCTGCTGTTTTTTTTTTTTTATATCGAATCGTCGTCACGAACGAAACTCGTACGTCTGGTTTTACGAGAAGGACTAACGAGGGACGACGGGCTTTTCGGCAAAAGCCGAAAGTATCCACATCTCTCGACGAGAATCGCAACGAGGACCGAGACTCCGGACCGTGATTCGCACAATGGCCTGCCATCGTCCGGCAATACACAGAGGGGACAATTCGGGGCCTGTGAAGATCCCTGTTTCTTTTTTACAACTCGAGGATATTTTGTTTTCCTTTGTTTTTCTTCTTTTTAACGAGACACGCTGGATTCTCTCGCGAGGAAGGAGAACGAGTAAGGAGACATTTCTTTGCGCGTTCTTGAGAGCTAGTCTCTCTTGGGATATCAGTGGGCGCGGTACAATACGACGCAATATTTTCTCAGATTATTTCCCGATGGACCGTAGCTTCTCGTAGACGAAAACAAATATAGCGACGTGATATGAAGGGGGAAACGAATAGGGACGCGAGAGAGGTAGAGGACGAAAGCTCGTCGGGGAACTCGTACGTATGCGCGAGAATTCTCATTTCGCTCAATGCTGCGTTCCGATATTGTTTCTTTTCTCGTTTTTTTTTTTAAATGTTGAACGGTGTAATCACGACGGAATTTACGTGGAGAGGCGAATTATTATCGAGCGAGGCAAGAATTGCTTTGATAGTTATAATAGTATTTACGTTGTAGGGAAAAAAAAGTAGCGTACGAAACTTTATGATGATGAAGAAGAAAAGCCTATTATTTTAATTTTCACATTGTGTAATCTGGGTGTTACGAAATAATATAAAAGGCAAATCATTTATGAGGGGTTGTTTTTTTTTTTATTAGAAAAAGTGTCCTGTTCGACCGATCGGCAAAACAAATCGCTCAAATATATTCTAACGTGCACGGGCCGAGTCCCCAAAACGAGTGAATCACATATATATATATCCTAATATACATATATATATAATATATGTATATTAGGAGAGAGAAAGAACTCCCGGTGCATCTTCTTTTGGCTCGAGTAGATCAGTTTTTACGGCTATAGAGAAAGAATTTAAATACGGTTATTATCAAGAGAGAGAAAGTATACGAAAGAAACAAAAGGCGCTATTTGTAATGAACGCATGACTAATAAATCCACTTCCCGTTTGAAATTTTCCAACGCAGACCGTACTCTCGCGGGCACGTTCAACGAACGGGATCGAACAATACAGCTCTTCGGGATACTTGAACACGACAAATTTTCTAAAAGCTCCCAAGATCATACATTATATTCTTTATATTCTCATGTTATTCAAAATAAATCTGTTTTTATTTTTCGTGGCATTGTTAATCATGGTCACACGTGTAAATATTATGTTAATATTCGAAAGAGAGAGAGAGAGAGAGTGAGAAAGAAAGAGATATGTGTATTATTCATACTTCGTCTCGCCAATGTTCAAGTGTAATAGAATACGAAACTTTTTTTTCCATATATAAAATTTGCATTACGAATAATTGGATTGTTGATGTTTCCCTCATCACCGTCACCGCCATCCCCCTCTCCCCCTCGACCAACTTCAAAATTACGTTAAACAGTTTCGTTATTGCCGGACGAGAAAAGAAAAAACTGCGTTCCTATATGTTGCGAGTGAACCGGTGTAGAATGGGGGACGAAAGAGAAGAAGAAAAAAATTGAAGAAACAAAAAGTTGTTACGTTTTCTATGAAACTTTCTGGTAATGTCGGATCAAACGAACTAGTGTCTGTGCTACGTTGAAATAAATAATTATGACAACGATGGACTAGAATAATGAAAGGAATAAATGGAAGAAGAATAAAAAGTACTATTAAAATCGTATCGATTATACTTGATATTTTCAACACTAACAATATTACTTTCTAATTTCTACAGTGTGCACCACATACGCAAAATGTAACTATGAAATGAAAATAAATATACGGATATTTACGTAACAAATAATATGTTGGATAGAATGTTCTTCCGTCACTTCCAAGCGTCAGACGAAAATTGTCAACGAGCGTCGCGATAACTTTTCCTTTTTCCGATCACTGCAAAAATAATTAATAATAAATTCATCATAAATAATAAAATAATAAATAATAAAATCACTGCAAAAATAATAAATGATAAATTCACGAAAAATAATTCACTCGAACGTGTCGAATATTGAGCTTTTTTCGAACGTCCGCTGGGATCGTTTTGCAAAAGGATTTTCTGCACGTAAAGTGCATTCTTGGGTACGGTTATCTCTACGCATTGTTTAAAACATTGTTTTGTTTACGAAACTCATTTATTCGTCGAAAATAATGCCAAAATACGATATAATCGCGTATATTTATATATTTATATATATACAGTAAGTTTTGCCGTATGTTGGACGTCGGTGAAAGTCTGTCGTAATTTATTTCCGCCAGTATTGCGCAAATTTATGAAGCTGCTCGACCAAAGCAGCCATGACCGCCGTTACCGACAGATCCAACTGATTTTGCACGTAATGAACGGCCTCCTCGTCGCTCAGATCGAGGCGCAATTTGTCCTGCACTTTCTTCACGGCTTTGTCGGGCTCCAGAGCAATGTCCGGCACACTCGCGTCGACCATCAGAGAGAACAAATTAAGTATCAGATTGGCGTGCCGCCTGAGATGCAAAAATGCCGTATAACATTGCTTCCGGAACTCGTGATAATGCTCCGAGCCGACTCCTCCCATCGCCTCGACCATTTCCTTGCTGAGCTTCATGGGCGGTGGCAATGGCTTTGGATCGCGGCCCAATATATAGCCAAAGTCGATGTGGAATAACTTTCCAGACGTCGTTAGAAGCAAATTGTCCAAGTGACGGTCACCGACACCCAGGACGTACGTAATTATGCAATAACCCGCTGGAAAGAGGGTACAAAGTCTGTTATCAACGGAAATTTCGTAGGATGACGACGAATGCTGAAGGATGCTGATTTTTTAGACGTGGGTAAGTTCAGTTGATCGGCTCATGGGCGAAGTCTACTCGAAATTATCATTTTGAAAAGAATCAGACCAACATAACGACTGGAATTGATCAAGACGATTAAGGCGGGATATACATTTACAACGATCAAGAAATCGATTAATTTTTTTTCTTTAAACGATAGAACTATATATGTAGGATATTTTCCTAAAGTTTCAAAGCGAAATTCGAAAAACTTCACACGTTACAGCCCGTCAATGCTGTGCCTCACCGCTCGGATTCGGAACGGGCGTGAACTTCAAAAGCGTTTTCCTCAAAACTGCATAATCGAAATTGGCATGCAGGATTACTCAAAAACTATCAAGCTGATTGAGTTGAAACTTGGTGGAAATATTGATAATATTGGTAGCTTCTACTGGACGAACATTGTTTTTGAAAAATTGGAAACAAACTACTTTTTTAATCCACATTTTACAGAAATGTCGCGTGAAATGTTGATTTTTTTTGTAAATGTGTGCCTTTTTCTCAAATTTGCGTTTTCTTCATTTTAATTACCGTCGCATAGAAACGATACAAGTTCTAAGTCAACAAATGTTTGAACTTTTTTGCAAATCAAAGTCTACGGGAAGCTAGACTGCACGCCGATTCGCAACTCCCGCGGCGACCTTGCTGTAACACTCGGCCACAGCTCCGCCATTTTGATGATGAATTAATTTTTAAAAATTGTTTCGTATACTTAAATATACTATTAAAGTATACCTAAAGTTTGATAATTGTAGAATAATTATTTCTTAGTTTGAAAAATCCCTCAAGACTGCTTATTTTTTTTCCTGTCTAAATGTATTTCCCGCTTTAAAAAGTTTTAGTAATAATATTAATCGTTTCGTGTGCGGGAAAATTACGAGAATTTAATTATCCTTAATTATCCTCTTAAGGGGCCAGTCCACTTTGAAAATTTCAAAAAATCGAAAGCAAGCAAGACTTGAAGAAATCGACGATGATGAGCAATCAGAAGGGATTATGTACGGTGCAGGAATTGCCGATTGAGTTTAGGTAAGAGTTTTTCATAGTAGTATAATATTCAAAAGCGTTGTTCTCGAAACAACGTTTTCAAAATCTAGCTCCATCGTATCTCTAAAACTAATAAACCGGTTCTCTTAAAATTCGAACCACATATTGTAAACATGATTCGCAACAAAATGACCCTCGATGGTTTAAAAATTTTGATTTTTACTATTTTTTTGCGAAAAACTGCGAAAAGAACGCGTTTTTTTACCTTTTTCGTTTTTTCATCTGCCATTTTTAATTTTTTTGATAAAACTTGATATCCGAGGGTCATTTTGTAGCTGGTGTCATACTGAATCTAATGGACTTTGATTTTTTTGTTTCCGACAAGCTGCTGCCGAGTTGTGATGGAGCTACCTAGCCCACCTATTTTTGAGGCGTTACGTTAACCTGTAGTTTTTGTACTTAAAAATGAATAAAAATGAATAAAATTTTGTTAAATGTATTTCAAGACTTTATTTATCAAGCCCAAGAACTTTTATATTCATATCTTTTATAAAATCCTCAAAAAAGCGCGAAAATAGCCTTTTTTCGTAGCTCTAAAGTGGACTGGCCCCTTAAATGGTCGAAGCTCCAAATGGAATGTTTTGTCGCGTAAGATGGGAAACTTACCGCAGCTTCGAACGTAAGTATCCATAACATCCGACGAAACGCCGTAAGGTCCAGTTTCCGACGGATGATGTTTCCGGAAAAAGTTCAATATCGAGCCTTCGCTAGCCAGCACCTCGGCGACTGTGATCGATTCGATAAATTGTAAAAACCCATGCCTCGTGCTCGTTGCCAAAACTCTGAAATTAAACGTGTTCGGTATTGACTTCTGATCGCAGTGGAAAAAAAGAAAATTCTCGACGGCGATATACTCACCGGTAGGGTGTCAATTTGAGGTCCAAATTCTCGCGCCTCAAAAGCTTGTCCATCAGCGCGATGGTCTGGAGAATAAGCTGATCTTGTCGAAGATCGTCGCCGTGCTTGAATATCGCGATGTATTCGGTATTTTCCGTCGTCAGGAAAGTCAGCTTCGAAGGCATCAGTGCTGATTTGAAAAGGGAGGCCCTGTACCGTTCAATTGTTCGAATTTTAGCCACAGCACACTTTTTCGAGTATTTTGTACGTTCGCAACTCGAGAATGGCCACTGTTCGATCGAAAAACGATTTTTTGATGAAAACAACGAAATTATAAAAATGTATAAAAACCAATCATGTTCGAGTTCACCGAATGCGTGAAAAAGTAGGCGAGAATTAAAAAAAAACGTAACGAAGCTTGTTTTTGTCTTTCAAACAACATATTCATAATTTTTGCCAGTAAAGTCCCAAAACTCTCTCTTTGTTCAAAAACTCTGTTACGAAACGACCGTAGCGTTTTGTTTCTCGAACAGGAGCCACTTCGTTTTTCCTCGTATCTTACTTTTCCGGTATGATGCCTTTGATGGATATTTCCGGATCGAGTGGAAACGGTATCGGCTCGAAATTGGAAAAATTAATTTTAAATACGGGATCGGGATCGGCGAGCAAGGCTTTGAGTCGATCAGTTTTTCTCTTGCGATTGCCGCTCTCCCGTGCAACCGCTTTGACGAGCGAGACCAACTGGTCAATGAAGATTTTTTGCCTCTTGAGGAAGGCGCGTCTCTTTTGCCACACGAAGTTGCCCTCCGACAACGCCTTGGAGAACATATGCATCACGGTGACGTACATCTCGCGAACCCTCGTGTCCTGCTTGACAGTGACCGCCGGATCCGGTTGGTCCTCGCACTCGATCGACAAGTACCAATAGAAGTAATTGGCCAGCGTTGAATTTTGGCACGCTCGCGTTATTAGGAAGGAGGCGAGGTCCATCGGTGGCTCTTGGCTGCACGTCGATTGTCCAGTTTCCGACTCGCTGGACTGGACAATTCATTGTTCACGTAATATTGCGAGACTGATCCAAATGTTACGAGCGGAAAATCATATTTGGAAAAAGTGGGCGTTTGTTTGGGTATGTACAAATAATAGGGTATTTGACTATACTCAAAATATGGTTCATTCTTCTTGTCATCCTTAAAGAATATAGTGTATAAAAAAGCATCTCCCATAATTTTATCGAAAAAAATATGCATTATTTCAGTGAATTTCGATTTTTAAAGTAGATAGACTTGACGTTTGGTCACGTGAATGAAAACGCTCCAGGATTGGTTGGATCTCTAGTGACGTCACATGGCGGTAAACAGATTGGCAGTATTAATATCTGTGACCCCTAAGTCCGCCCATGCAGTCTTTATATTGAATGCAAAATAAGACCTTTTTCAAGAGTGGTAAACATCGAAAATATGTTGTCTCATACAAACTTTAACATCCCCGTTTAACCCTCTTAAGGGTCGAATTCTAAGAAATGCTGAAATACGTGTTCAATTATTTGTATTGTAGAGTATTTACGCTATTAAGTTTCTAGATTAAGCTATTAAGATATTAAGTTTCAAGTGAATCTGGCAAAAAATGTGTTGACTCATACAAACTTTAAAACCCGTGTTTCACCCCCTTAAGGGTAGGATTTCGATTTTTACCTCTTGAAAAAAAGTCTTATTTTGGGTCAAATATGAAGGCTGTGGTCAGAATTAGGAGCCACAGGTATCGTAATAATCCTAACAGATTGTCATTACGAGTCCTGTGACGAGTAACGAGCGATTTTCTACTTTATTTTAATGTATTTTCGTGCTTTTTCTGTTCATTCGTAGTTATTTGTAGTGATAGTTACCATATTATCAACTTTTCAATAAGAATGGAGAGAAAGGTTTGCTGTGCGATCACTCAGCGGCCCTATAGGTCCTTTACCTTGTTTATTGGCATGTGACGTCACAGGCTTTATTTCATATCTGACAACGGGAGCGTTTTGCCGGCCTGATTGAATATTGAAATTTTATTGCCGATTTATATCGTAAATACTGACATTCACGAAGATAAAAAAAAATATTCACGGGTTAGGCCACTCTAGAGGCCGAAAAAATAGGCTTTTCGGGGATTTTTTTTTTCAGAAAAACTACAAAATAAGTCGAGATTACAAAAAAGGGTGTTTATCATACACATCAGTGACTGTATACAATAATTTTTGTGAAGCGATTAATTTCAAAATGGCGGCTGCGCAGCGTTTATCTCAAAACTGCATTTTTTTAAGTTGGCCGGAAACATAACTCAGACAATTTTCAACCGATTCACTTGAAATGTTGAATATATCTTGAAAACATTGATTTTTTTTTATATTGCATAGTTCATTTGTTATTAACAATTATGTGACGAAATTTTTCACTTTCCAAAAATTTGCCTAAAAAATTGTCAGATAATTGTTAATAACAAATGAACTATGGAATATAAAAAAAATCAATGTTTTCAAGATATATTCAACATTTCAAGTGAATCGGTTGAAAATTGTCTGAGTTATGTTTCCGGCCAACTTAAAAAATGCAATTTTGAGATAAACGCTGCACAGCCGCCATTTTGAAATGAATCGCTTCACAAAAATTATTCTATACAGTCACTGATATGTATGATAAACATCCTTTTTTGTAATCTCGAATTATTTTGTAGTTTTTCTGAAAAAAATCCCCGAAAAGCCTATTTTTTCGACCTTTAGAGTGGCCTAAGGCTTTAAGATGATTTCCGTACAACAGTCGAGTACCCTATTGGACAATGCCTTACGAGCTTTGATGAAAATTTATACCTACAGTTGACATGGGTGTCGGCGTCAAATGGTCGTTCGTCCTCATATCCCTCTCCGGTCTGTCGCCCCTGTCGTTGTCTTTGAACAACTTTTCATTGGCAATTTTGATGCTCTCGAAATCTTCGTACTTCAGTGCCTGTACCAACTGGAGCAAGTACAGCATGAGATCGTCGTCGTGGGCCTGATTGAGGCGACCTATCGCGTATCTCCTGACGGCCGGATGAGTGAACGCGGGTCCGAGAAGCTCAAGTGCGTCTTCGGGATCCGGCGGTGTCCATAGCGCGAGCATCTCCAACGCTTGACGCTCCTCACCGGCGACCTTCCAATTGACACATTTCACGAATTTCGTTAGTGCCTTCTTCTGATTGGAAAGATAGAACCGGAACTTCCATATGAGATCCTGCTCCTCGGTCGAGAGGCTCGTCGTTGGTGGATAGGCGAGTATCGTGTTCAGGGCGTCCCGCACACTCGACGTTGGCTTTACCTCCCTGGTATTGCCACCGCTTCGCAAACTACGCGCCAATTTGTGGTGCTTCGCTTCTACGAGATTTTCCTTTGATCGTGTAACAAAATTTAAAAAACAGGATGTTAGTGGAAATCGACATCTGGTTTTTTACTCTGGTATATGAAAATATGCAAAAATGAATTTTCAAAAATAACTTCGATAATGATTGAGTATACAAGTGTATGTAATTGTGAAAAATGTGGTTTTTTCTGGTTAGGATAATTCGAAAATGAGTTATGACGTATAGCGTTCGGATCTTTAGCGAAAAAGACCAGCACTTGCCACGGCGACATTTTTTTATGTCGTCAATGATGTCATTGATGTTAATTATGTCAATGATGAAATTTTAATTATTTAAACCTTTGTTTATTCTTTATAATATACGCAAGTAATGTGCTAAACCGCAAATTGATCGGATGTCCATTTTTCTCGCGAACCACACAAAAAATGCGATTATTTTTCGGGCCGGAACTGTATTGCCCATCTGTATGGGTCCAAAGAGGATCCAAATATGTCCGATAAAAGGTTAACTTCGAAATTTAGAGCTTCAAAAATAGCTTCGTTAAGAGGTCTTCTCACTTTAGACGCTAAAAACGCTATTTTCATGATTTTTTAAATAGGTTTATATTATAGATATTGATATAAAAGTTGTTACACTTAATAAATACACTTTCGAAATACATTTAAAAAAAAAATTATGTATTCATGTAACCCAAACCAACTTTAAACGCGTTTTTCTCGAAACAACCTTTTTTGACGGCTTGTTGGTAAAATCTTCGAAACTACTGAACCGATCCTTATGAAATTTTAACGAAATATTCTTTACAACTATAGCTATAGCGCAAGTCAAGAATAAAAAAAATGTATATCTACTATTTATTTGCCAAAAACGGTGAAAAAAACACATTTTTTTTTGTTTTTTCGAAAAATGTCCGCCATTTTGTTATTTTTGCATATATAAAAAATCGGATGATATGCGGTATAGCTGTTAACATACTGAATCTAAAACCGTTTGATTTTTTTGTTTCGGATGATCCATCTCCAAAATAACATCAACAGCGCAGAAGTACAATTTTTTTAGGACATTTTTTTTCTACCATTTTCATCTGTAGTGACTTGAATAAATCTTTTTGTAAAATGTATTTCACAAGTTTTTGTATTAAGTGTTACAACTTTTATATCAATATCTATAATGTAAACCTATCAAAAAATGCATGAAAATAATTTTCTTTCGCGTCTAAAGTGAGAAGACCCCTTAATGGTTAGATATACAAGTATATGTAATGTCGAAAAATTTCTTTTTTTCCGATTCGGAAAATCCGAAAAAGAGTTACAAAGTATACCGTTCGGACGTTTAACCCTTCCTTGACGCACTTACATTTGGCCACAGCTTTGACACACTGGGCCAATATGACCCAGATAGTAGTTCTTCCACCTGCCCTCGCCCTTCGGTCGGATTTTAGTGAAAAAAATCCAGGATACACTTTGAACATTTCTTAATATATCTGCATAATTAAAACTCGGATAGTTCAAAATTGAATTTTTGTAAAAAATTATTGCAAACTTTCAATTTTGGGAAGTGAGCATTTTATTTCAAATTCGTCCGGGTCCAAATGACCCAGTGTGTAAGGAAGGGTTAACGAAAAAAACCAGCAACTCATTGCCCACTCACGGCCATATTAATGATGAAGTTTTGAAGTATTCCTTCCACGAATCCGAATATTTAACAATTAACTAATTTTCGTCTATAATTAAGTAAAAATACATCCTAGTATACTGGTAAAATTTCGAGCCAAGTTACCGAACTTTTAACAAAAAATTACGACTCTAAAAATCGTTTAATTTATACGGCGCTTTATGGAGACGATACGCTAGCCACATTTCTATCCAATCATTTATACACTGAACAATTCTAGATTACTTATATAAACTGCTCACGCGTGTAAAATAATCGAAACATTCCGTAACCACAATGAAAATAGGGGTCACCGAATTATTAAAGAAAATATTGATGATTGACCTTATCAAAATGTGACTAGCAGAAGAATTTTCGTAGCCGCGACTTTTCACAGAAAATGTAAAAATATCTAAATCTACGAGATTTGCGCGTACTTTATCTATCCAGTTTGTCGTTGGGTATAATCATTGATTGTTACTTTTTTTTATTGAGCACCACTGTAATTTATCAGTGATTCAGAAGGGCCCTGCTCATGCCCCCCAAAAAACGGCCCTCTACGAAAGGAATACCTTAATTATTTGAATCTTTGTTTACTCTTTATAATGTACGCAAATAATGTGCTAAACCGCAAATTGACCGGATGTTCAGTTTTTTTCTCAAACCACATTGAAAAATTCGATTCTTTTTCGGGCCGCCACAGTATTTCAATCTCTGGAGGAAGATCCGAAAATGTCTAATAAAAAGTAAACTTCCCAATTTCCACAAGTACCATTACGTCATTTTCAGGATAAAAAAAATCTAGCCTACGGAGCACAATGTCTCGTTAAAAAAATTGCGAGGTCAGCCACCGTTGATATCTCCTGCAGACACATAATTGGCAATGTACGGCGTGATCGACAATCTTCCATGCCTATGCATAATGGTTGATCTTTAATTTAAAAATCTCTCGAAAACAACGTAAGACAACTCGTGGAAAGAAAGTAGAACTTCTATTGGACATATGTCCACGTTTGATAAAAGATCTCCTCACTGAAGACCCTAATTGGTAAAAGGCCAAAAGTAATCGCCATTTTCCGTTACCTCGTGACAATGCTCGCTCTGCCACAAACGATACAAATTGTACAAACTCTCCTTCGACAGTTCCTCGAGACAGATTGTCAAAGTTTTGAAGAAAAATCGCGCGACGCGGGCAATAAAGTTTTTAATGCATGTCAGGCACTCGAGCATCTTACCGAGCACGTACTGCAAGCGTGTATGGCTTCGAATTAGTTTAACGGGTCAATGCGCGTTTCTTAAGGCGTTAGGTCACAGTAACGGGTTTAAAATCATGTACGAATTTAACAATTTTTTTCGTATGAAAAAGTGATTCACTCATAAAATTAATTACACATCTATTGAGTATGAATATCAAGCTGATAGAATTTTATTTTGTTCGATGTACAAAATGGCCGAGTACTCGAAACTTCTCGAAACAGCTTTTTTCCAATTGGCGTGACAAATAACTTCAACAATTTTCACTCGATTTACTTCAAATTTAAAAGTTATGTTCATAATTGTATTTCGTAGAGAAGTACGTACGGAATTTCTGATTAATCGAAAACTTTTCATTTTATGAGCAGTTTATGAGCAGCTATAACGAAATTTTTCACTGAAAATTCATTTCTTAAGTTCAAATACCTACAAATTTTGAATAAAACAATATTTTTTAAATTCCGCACGTACTTCTCTAGGTATTCTAATGAAGATTGACGAGAATTTTTATTTTTTCTTCTCGGTAAAAAACTGTGGATGCTAAATGTCACGCCGCGGAGCGCCTAAAAAAAGATAACAAAAGAAAATATTAGTAGTCGGCCATTTTGTACATCGAAAAAAAAAATATATTTTTTCTAACAGCTTGATATACATACTAAATAGATGTGTAATTAATTTTATGAGCGAGTCAATTTTTTATACGAAAAAAAAATTGTTAAATTCGCACATGATTTTATACCCGTGACCTAACGCCTTAAGCAAATTGCCCGCCGTTCGACCCGTCTGCTCTCAATGTTTACCTGAAGAATCTCGTAATCGGGTAGCGTGACAACATCGGGCTGAGATCGGTGCTGAACGACTTCGTCACCGTCTTTCTCGTAATACACGATCGAGTACTGCGGAGTATGAAAGACGAATTATAAAAGAAAATCCCTGAAGAGGGAACCGAGGAGAGAAGGCGAAAAATTCGTCCTACCGGAATACCGTCCATCGTAACTTCCGGAAATTCGACCATCAGATACAGGTATTCCGAGGCTCTCTTTTCCCTCTCGTTGATCAATTCGATCTCTCGGAAAGTCAACCGATCCAGCCAATCGACCCTGCTCATCTGACCGTTGCGACGTTTCTTCGCCAGTTTGGCCAGTCGCTGCATCTGCTCCTTCCCGTGATCTCTGGCTTTGCCCGGTGTCGACGTGGGCACGCTCCCGTCCGCCTCGATCCCCGGCCACACTCGCAGATCCAGCATTCCCTGACGAAAAACACCGTGCTTGCCGAACAGCGATATGGTCGTTCCTCCGACCGGTATTTGCGTCCCCGGACCCGCGCAATCGTACAGAGTTATGCACAGTTGAGCGTCTCTTGGCAAATCGGAATACGATATCGGCAATGTCACCCATTGATTCCAGCTGTGAATCAATAAAGCTGGTTAGACATTTTCACACGAGAACATAAATTTTCGAAGAAATATTTCATCAGTACACATTTGGAGACGGACAGTGCCAAATGAGGTTGAAGTTCGCATCGTTGAAATGCAACGGAAATGAATATTTCTGAGTTCCTTTAAATTCTTTTGACAGATTTTGCCTACCAAAAGCCTTCGACCATTTTTTAAGATATTTATTTTGCGATCCACGATTTAAATCTTAAAAAAAGATTTTCTATAGAAATAAAAATATCGAAAATAAAATGTAAAACTGACTTACGTTGCGTTCCAGCGATGCCAAACTTCAACACCATAGTGCCAAAAGTTTCATCTAACGCAATACTTGTAAAATTCTGGGTACATTAAAACAAAGTAATTGAGATTCAATGAGGAAGCTTTGAGTATGAAGAATTATCAAAAACGATCTGAACTATCACACTGCTTCGATAATTTTTTTTTCGTCTCAAAACACAAGCCAACTTTTCATACCGCTGTCTTTTGTGATGAGATTGAAGTTTGCATCGTCAGAGTGCAATGAAAACGATTATTTGTCATTTGCCCGAATTTCTTTTGCCAAACCTTCGTTACGAAAATCCCTTAATCATTTTTCAGGCAGCTCATTTAGAGATCCGAAATTTTTTAACGCAGAAAGATATTTCGTAAAATAATAAAATGAGAAAATGAAAACATAAAAAAGAATTTTCATTGCACTACAATGGTGCAAACTTTAGGCACATTTTTTGTCACCAACTATTATTTTCGTTCTACTATTATTTCGTTACTGATATTATTATTGTTATTATCTCAATAGTATGACTATTACTATCTACCGATTATGGTAATTCTTTACATAAGTGACTTTTCCAAATAATTTCGAATTTTTCAAAAACCTAAACAAACCCAATATAGGTGTCGAAATGTTCAACAATGCCCTATTTTATCACATGTTTCTACGAAATTTAAAACCCCATAACTTTTTATGAGGGAGAGGGGGGGGGGGGCGTTGGGGAATATTTATAACCCAATAAATGAGAAAATAGCAAAAAAATTGATTTTATGCTCATTTTTTGGAAAACTCACTAAACTAAAGAATTACCCCGATTATAATTATTATTCCAAATACTCTTTTATTTATTTTCGTAATTGTTACTTATTAATAATATTTACTATTGATAATTATTACCACTCTTGATTACTGCTATCAGATAATTAGTAATCGGTACTAAAATAAAACAAATCCAAACAAAATTATTTGGGTTTTTGCTATTACAATAATTATTCTAATATTATTTACTATTATTATTTTTACATGTTTTCAATTATTTTGATATGTCTATACCCATCATGTTGTTACTACTGAACATTTTCATTACTTTTGATTTATTCCTGCAATTGTTACCGTGTCAATACTATTTTTTGTGAGGATCTTGAAGTTTGCATCTTTGTAACACAACGAACATTTCTTTTTTGTTCTTATCACCCAAATTTGTTTGTTGCACTTTGGGTTGCAGAAGTTTGAAAAAATCCTCCAAAATGTTTCACTCATTTTCGTAGCCTAAAGCTATGAATTTAAGCTTGAAGATTAAAAAAAGAAAATTTCTCTGCGTTCCAACAATGTAAACTTCAACATCATCTTTGTGTCCTTTATTTTCAAATCACCTTGAGGTGATTATCACAGTACAATAAATCCAATCTAATCCAATCTCCTATTTTTTGTTCTAACTTCTTGGCAATCCTACAAATTAAGCATACTCACTTCCATCGCGAGGTAAAGTGCTTGTAAGCGGTGTAAACGGGCAGCGCCAGGGGTCTGCCACCACCCCACACCTGCAGCGAAGCTGCCAAGTCGCCTTTGCCTCCGCCTGCTCCGTACAAGCCGGAGAACTTTATCATTGGATCCAGCAACAATTTGTCGTACTCCGGCCTCTGTCGCTTCCCTTCCAGAGTGCCTCTGGGACAGAAAAAACACATAGACGTGCCGGTTACGATGAAATCGGAGATGTTTGTCGCTCCGCGTACTAGGGTAAGCTACGCCTGTGCGTCGGGTGTCTTCCGTCGAACTGTGCCAATTTTGCAGCATCGTTATCATTTAACAATGCAGATAAGCCAGCTGCGGATTATTTATGTGCGTACTAGCATGTCTATCCTTATTAAGCTGGACAGGAATTTTAAGAGGCTTGCAAACTTTGAGAAATGCCATTATGCAATTCTGTATAAGGTATAATATAATAATAATAATAATAATATGTTAATAATACAATTATAATATATTGATGATATAATAACAGTAACAACAATAATAATTATGTGTTAGTAACATAATAACAATAATAACAATGTGTTGATGTTATAATAATAATAATAAAAAAAATATGTGGATAAGAGAAAGTATTGACACGTCTCATGTGTCAAGCAGTGTTGGTCCTGACTGATACTTGGATGGGTGACCGCTTAGCTTAGATTATTATTATTATCACAAAATAATTAATTATTTATTTATTGTTATTATCTACTCATAATTGATTATTTATTTATTATTATTATCTACTAATAATTGATTATTTATTATTATTATTATTATCTACTAACAATTGATTATTTATTATTATTGCTATCGAATAATAATCGATTATTTATTATCTAATAATGCTTCATTGTTTATTATGATTATGCAATAATAACAACGTAATAAATATTGTAGTACATATTATATTGAGATACTCACATTTTTATTTGAATCCTCGTTTCGAGCGAAGAACTGTACACGTAGAAAAATTTGTCACTTATCACCTCCATTGTGAGTACTCCGAAGAAAAAAAAACGCTCCTTGCTGCGTGCGTCAACAAAGAGACGAACTGGCGAAAGTATCGAAAAACTCTTGTGGAGCTCGAACACTTGTCACATTATTAATTTATTGTTGGGCCACAATGATGCCATACTCGTGTGAATGTCAGGCGAGCCTGGACACCTCGCCAGAGATTTCTCAGGAGACATGAAACATTTGTGTACGCAGCGTTAAAATGACAAAAATTTTGTCACGCACTTTCTTGCCGTCTCTCGTACCTTTGCACTGTCGGATATCATACCGTTGCAACTTATAATGAGAGCAACGTGTGTTGCTACACAACGCAAGCGTTGCGGCTGTCCGAACGAAAACAGCTTACAGCTGAGAGCGAAACAATTTTACGAAACATTGTGACGCCGCGGTCGTACTTGGCGGGTTAGTCTGGGCGCCGCTAGATGGCGGGAGCTGCCAGTGGGTCGGGGAGCTTAGGTGAAAGAAAATGTAAAAGGAAGGTACTGTTTGATTATAATCGTTTTATTATAAAAGTGCACATTAATGAATGGTAAGGAGGGCATTTTTCAACGATGGAGGAAAAAACGAACGAAAATTTGCAAAAATCCAAACTTTGCGGCCGATGTCACACGGTTTTGAGTGGCCATTGCATGGCCAACTTCAGTCATGTGTTGACCGGCCGAAACGCTTGAAAACAGCCTGCGCATGTCGTCTGCTTTTCTCGTCTACCAGAGTTGTGCTTGCGTTCTCGTATGATCATGAATGGTTATGAACACATTTCAGCGATTTTATTTTAATTCCAAGTGATTCCGAGGACGTTAATTATGGCCATTTTATTCCGAGCTAATCTGCTCGGACGACAATTAATACTGCGAACGAGCAGTATCAAGAAAGAATGCATTTCGTTGCACTCATACATGGGACAAGTTTGTGTTTCTCTTTCCGTTGTTTGCTTACCGTGCTGAAAATTGCCGGTCTTTCATCGTGAAAATGACGAAATGATAATGACGATGCTTCCACCCAGGTACACAAACCGCTGACCCAAGCGAGGCTTCACAGTACAGAGAAGGATAATCCGCCCGCGGAGAGGAGAGTCCGCTTGTACGACGGGATATTGCACAAAAGAATACGCTTGGTGAAGCTGTTTTCGCTGGCTACGTCGGCGAGCAGTATACTCTGCCAGCCTTACCTCCTTTCAAAAGCTGCGGAATCCGGCGGCAAAGTCGGTACCGGCGCCATCGTAATCGTATTCGGATTCTTTGCTTTCGTCACTCCTGTTCTCTTGCATATGATAACCAAGAGATACGTTGCTTACATCGACTATGATCCTGTCAAAGACACTTACATTGCTACAACGTACTCCATCTTTGTGCGGAAAAAAGAGGTACCCGCACTTTTGCTCATAGACACCTTAGAGGAATGCTTTGAATGGCGTTGAAGTTACAAGGTTAAAGCTTATTTCGCTGGAATGCAACTAAAACTCTTCATTTCTTTTATTGCTTCATTTTCTTCATCGTCCAAAATTTAATCCTGTGAAATTTGCAGAAATTTGTCGAAAAGAATCGATCTTTTGTTGTGTTGCAACAATGCAAACTTCAATTATCAGTTATAGTTTGCAAGGTTACAATGCAGCGAAAGTTTTTTTCATTTTTCCTTTATTTCTTCATTTTTATTACAATCTATAGTTTTTTTATCCATTAAGATCGTATGTGGATAAGAAAAACCGTTTGATTGATTTTCGTACCCTATACTGGCAAAAAAAACGAGAGCAGTAGAACAAAAGTTCATTTCCGTTGCATTCCAACTATGCAAACTTCATGACGTTGAAGTTTTCATAGTTGGAACGCAACGAAAATCTTTTATTTTTCCATTTCTTTATTTTTATTACTATCCAAACTCTTCTTTTTTATTTTTAGGTTACGGATCTTTTTTAAGGATCTTCAAAAATATTTAAGTAGTACATATAGGCTAAATTTGCAACAAAAAAAACGTTCAATACAAAAAGAAAAAAAAACTTTGTTGCAAACTTCAACATAATTGTTTTGAGTAGATATTGAAGTGCACTAATTTTTTGGTGTGTCTATAGAGGTGTGCGGGAAAAAAGAACGTCTTTTATTCCTACAAACAATATTAGATGCAATAAATATGTATAAAGTCTTTAACTCTTCAACTGAATTCTAAGTGACAGCAGGCTATTCATCCCCTCGCTTTTAATATACACTGAAAATTTGATCTCGATGGTGAAACTTGGGTAACTGAGAAATAATTGTTGAATCTGGTTGACGATTCTTCAAATTGGTCGTTACTGCTTGAGAAAGCTTTTTTGGTTTGTTTTGATGTCGTGAATTTGCATCATGTTGAACCTTGCACCTTGGAATGCAACGAAAATGTGCAATCGGTAACTTGTAAAAAATTTTTTGCGATTTTAGGCTGCACGAAGGACTCAAACCTGTTTAAATATATTTTTTTTAATTCAACGACTCAAATTTGCAACATAATGTTTCAGGTGATAACAAAAATAAAGAATTTTCATTGGGTTTCAACGATGCAAACTTCAAGACTGTGAATTTGGACAATTTACAGGCTTTGTCAAAAATGCCTTAATTTTTAGGAATACATGCATTCTTCGAAGAGCTCTAAGTCATATCGGAATGTCGCGATTGAAAAAAAAAACTTCTCAGTTACGAGACACTTCATCCGAATTTGACAAGTATTTTAAAGGGTTAGGCTACTGTGACGAACCAAAAATCAGGGTTATAAAGAAAAAATGTTTTTTAAAAGAATAAGTGAGATGATTGCAAAATCGTTTAAACACTTATTTAAGTGTCAACTAATAAAGTTGCGTACCAAATTTGCTAAAAAAAATAATACTTAAAGAAGTTAATTTCTTTAATTAATAATTAACGAAGTTAATTAATTTTTTCGAAAATTTGGTACACAACTTTATTAATGGACACTCAAATAAGTGTTTAAACGATTTTGCAACAATCTCGTGAAGGATTTTTGAACCTGAGGTCAATGGTCTACATAATTTTAGCCACCCTTAAGTTGATTTTACCGTGTGTCAATCATCAAAAACAAATTTGCATTTTTTTCTTAAATTTTTCGAGGAAAAATTACAACAGTATTGTTAATAACTAATAAACAAAAAATGTTAAAAAGAAAATCGTCGGTCAAGTCCAAAGTACCACTACACTGAATAAGCGTACCAAATTTCAAGTCAATCCGTTCATTAGATGTCTAGGAATCGTGTACACCGTTTACAAAAACATAGTCTCAAGAAAAACGTGTTTAAAATTTTACTAGCAGTCCTATCGTTGCAATCACAAGTTTACCTTCAATCTGCGATTCCTGCACGATATATTATGACCTTGAAGATTGCAGCGTTGGAACGTAACGAAAATCATTTTCTTTTTCACTCACTCAAACTTTTTTCGAGCTATTTAGGCTGTGAAAATCGCTCGAATGTCACTGCGTATTCTTATTAAAAATCTACGATGCGAACATCAACGTCATGATGAGTTAGGCCCTCCTCATCAATTTGACTTGCCTCAAGCGATGAACGATTTTTCGACATTTTCACAGTAGCCTAACCCCTTAATGAGTCCTTGAGTTCGCATTTGTACTTTCGTCAGGCATAACTACGTCAAAAAAATAGTATCTCTAAATAATAATCACCCAAGTTCTCGACTCTCCTTTTTAATTATCGTTCGGATATTCCTAATTTTGCATCCAATTACTCAAAGAACCATCTTCAGAATTTTTCATTCCCGACGTTCTAGAGGGATCCAAATGTTTCATCAATGACTTTTGCAGTAGAAAATATCGTTTGTATAAAACAGGTTTAACGTCGCGACTACATTTTCCGAATCTTAGCGGATAACTTAAGGTATCAGATTGATTAAACGATGGATTTCTAGATGGAGTTCACGCCGGAGGACGTGAAGTTGCCGAACATAAGCGAAATGATGACGTCCTGCATCGTGAAAGGTCAACCAATGTTCATAGACGTGAAATTGTTCACGGACATTACGCATTACAAGCGTATAATGGGTTTCGACAAGCCCATGGACTTTCGTCTCCATCTCGAAGAGGCGGGACCAAGGAAAGATTGAAAATTGGAAGATGCAGAAAAAACAACAAGCAACACACTGTAGTCCGTGAATCATCGAGTGTTCATTGTCTTGCCCACAGCTGTCAAATGTCATACAGTAAGAAAAAGAGACGAAAAAAAAAACGTCAAACGAACATTGCTACCCGTTGATTTATAATTACAAAATATTTACAATGTCTAAAATACACAGTGTATTTTATCCGGGATACTCGTCACGTTTCGTGAAAATTCGACATTTACTTCGATACGATCGTTCATCGCGAAAGTATCGGACGGAGAATGTTGGTAAATGCTACGCGAATGAACGACGAAAATTCACCAACGATATAAGTGAAGCGCGGCTCGTTAAAAGTGCTTCGAACGTGAATTAGGCGGGTAAGAGATCAAAATCGTCCGAAACGTGAACCATCGGTACATGGAGATCCTCGATTTGTGGGGTGACTTTGAATTCGCAAAGCCCGACTTCCTTTAATTTCCACTCCCAGTCCATTCGCTGTACCGCGTGCAGGGACTCCGCTTCGTTGTGATGTCTCAGCAGCATTGCTTCCTATTGCAAACGACAATAAAAAGAAAGCTATCGATCCGATATCCGTGACTGCGGTGAACGACACAACTGTCTCCCAGCGAAAGCTCGACATCTACGGTGAAGTGCCCAATTGTTGGCAATTTAAGGGCCCAATTATTGGCATTTTAAGGGCCTAACTCTTTTCACTTTAAGGGCCCAATTATTGGAATTTTAAGGATCCAATTATTGGCACTTTAAGGGATAGATTATTGGCACTATAAGGGCGCAATTATTGGCATTTTAAGGGCCCAACTCTTGGCACTTTAAGGGCCCAACTCTGGGCACTTTAAGGGCTCAATTATTGGCACTTAAAGAGCCCAATTATTGGCACTTTAAGGGCCCAATTATTGGCACTCTAAGGGCCCAATTATTGGCCCTTTAAGGCCGCAATTATTGGCACTTTAAGGGCCCAATTATTGGCACTTTAAAGGCCCGTTTATTGGCACTTTAAGGGCCCGATTATTGGCACCTTAAGGGTCCAATTATTGGCATTTTAAGGGCCCAACTATTGGCACTTTCAGGGCCCCATTATTGGCATTTTAAGAGCCCAATTATTGGCACTTTAAGGGCCCAACTATTAGTACTTTAAGGGCCCAATTATTGGCACTCCAACGGCTCAGTTATTGGCACTTCAAGGGCCCAATTATTGGCACTTCAAGGGCCCAATTATTGGCACTTTAAGGGCCCAATTATTGTCACTCTAAGGGCCCAATAATTGGCCCTTTAAGGCCGCAATAATTGGCCCTTTAAAGCTGCAATTATTGGCACTTCAGGGGCCCAATTATTCGCACTTTAAGGGCCCGATTATTGGCACTTTAAAGACCACTTTGTGCGTAGGAGAGAAGTGTCAATAATTGGTGGAGTGCCAAAACAAGGTCACTTTACCCTACCTTGATTTTTTCCCACTTGTCGTCAACGTCCTGTAGCCAACTGAGAAAAAGTCTTCCGTTGTATCGGCTCCTAGCGTTTCTGTCCTTCTCCTCTTGTTCCGGGGTTATCACGTTGTAGACTTCTTCGTCTTTGAGTATCGTGCATACGGAGAACGGTAGAGATTGATTGGCCAGAGCACGCGCGGCTCGACCGTGTACCCTGAGAATCTCCTGCTCCACGGACAGTACAAGCTTCTCCTTCTCGACGACGTGTTGCATCCGCAAACGATATCGTTCCTTCTCCTGCTCACCGTAGAGGTCCTTCATAAGGGCTTGGAGCGCCGAGGGGGGATTGATGTTCGGCTCCTTGTTCGCGTTCCCGGCGAGCACGTAAGTACAACGATTCAT
This sequence comes from Ophion ellenae, assembly GCA_963210295.1. Lineage (NCBI taxonomy): Eukaryota > Metazoa > Arthropoda > Insecta > Hymenoptera > Ichneumonidae > Ophion > Ophion ellenae. The sequence goes on along the minus strand of OY723390.1, from coordinate 35,691,598 downwards.
GAGGTAATCCTTGAAGCCTTGCGGCGGTTTCGGCTGTACCGGAAATAGACCCTTTCTCCGTCTTTCGATCTGCGGAAGATTTTTCGTCGAAACGTATTTATTCGCAATGTCGGGCAATAAAGTGTCTAGACGGGACGGGAGTCTGGTTGAGGGAGGTTTTTACTTAGTGGGCCAAAAACCTTTTTTTTTCATTTTGCTTCATCTGAAAGAGTTTTGGAGAAGAGGAAGGCGTACTCTATGGTCCTGTCATAAGAGATTAAGTGTAAGTATGAAACTTCATTTTATTCGCACATAAACTTCGGTTTAATTTTAAATGCGTTTTTCTCGACCACGTTTTCTTGTACAGGCCCTATATGAGCATCGTTATAAAATTTGGCAGGCACGTGTACAACAGTCTCCATTAAACTAAAATTATCCAAAAATACTCAAAGTTTTTTAAATTCATGAACAATAAACTGCAAAAAACTTTTGGTAAAAAACTAAACTTCTCCTTCCATTGCAAACTATTTTTTTATTTTTTCACTTTTTCTTGATTCTAGTTCGACTAAGGCGGGACCTAGACCTACAATAACATTGTGCAATACTTTCATTGTGCAATAATTTTGAACAACACCTTGAACCCAAACGATAATTTATTATCACGTAGAAACGTTGACGGCCCATAGCCATAACTATGGCGCAATACTAATCGTTGCGCAAGCTTCAATACCAACCCTTAACGGACAAAAACATTGCGTAATTCGTAATATTGTGCAATATAATTCATCATTTAGGCTTAGTAAACATACCAAATTTTGACATTCTATATTCAATATTTTTCGCATAAAAATTGGTGAAAAATCGTTTTGACCCAAAAAAGTAGAAACCTCCTCTAAGGACATGGCTCACAGGTCCAGTCGGTAAAAATCCTACTGCCAAGTTCTCTCGCAGACGGACGACAGTTCGGGCAAACAAAGAGAAAGACGTTGTTCGTCGTTCAACAGAGTGGAAGGTGTTTCTTTTCTTTCCTCCAAAATATCAACCGTTTGGGAGAACAATGGGAATCTGTGAATCAGCTATCTCTCTCGCACTCGTGGCTGCTCGGTCCGAGTCACACACATGGCCTTAAGGTAGTTCTGTAGGTACACGTATAAGCCAAATATTTCGGTCGAAGCGTATAGTAACATCCAATGCCTATACGATGCTGTTGGTTTTAATTTTTTGACAGAGCTTACACCCTCTATATGTCCCACACATTCGCACCTCATGCATAGATAGGTCTCATACTCGTATAGAGAGCGGCGCTGTAATCGTGGCAACAGCGAGATTTTCCCGCAGTCATAGCGTTGAGCTTCCTACGATCCGTCCTCCGCGAAATATTTTATATAAATAAAAAAAGCGTGAGCATGTCAACCCAAATGCGATACAAAGGAAAGTTTACAAGAAAAAGGGCGCTTGCTAAAAGACTGAAAGCTGTGGCAGCCATGTGTCAAGCAAATGCGGCTGAACGCGATGAGAATAACCATAACCTCAACGATCAGCAACAAAAATTCGCTGTCGAAGGACGTCGGATCGTGGATTTACAACATCTTGCCGACAGTTTAAATTGTATTCGCTGTAACAAAGACAAATACATGCATAAATACATGCATAAATCGAACAAATTAAATTTGTTTGCAGAATAAATTTATTTCCCATCCGTCTCAGAATTACTAGTCAAAGTTTGTCATTTTCTTTTAAATCAATCCCACAATAGTACTGCGTACACGTGTGTTTTTATGTTGAAATCCTAAGATCCGTTTAGAAGCTATATCGATAAATGCGAGCAAACTCCTATCGGTTTACGTGTTAGGTATAGGGATCGCGGTAAAAAATACCTACATTCAATTGCAATTATCTCATGAACTAACCGGTGAATCGAATTAAATTTTTGGGCATCAGTCCATGGTCATATCTACACCATACTTAGATTTCAGCAAATTCCTAAGATTTGTCCAAAACTACAGAACTACCTTAATTCAGTTTTCAAAAGTGACGGTAGATTGAGAAAAATAAGCTCACCTGTTTTCTGATATTGAGAAATAATTGATAGCAATTCGTGATTGGTTGATCGTGAGGATGAACTTCGGGTCCGGCGTTCGTGGCTTCGCTCGACTCGTTCGCCGACGCCGTAGCCGCGGCCTGTTGCGCCTCCTTGTTGGGTTTCATTTTTCGCTTTCGCGGATGTAACTCGACCGGTGGAGCGTTGCTCGTGGAGTTGGTCGCGGTCGTCGAGGTGGAAGACGACGACGTTGTCTCGGTCGCGTCGCTCGCGTCCTTCGGACTTTTTCCATTGACCTCGGCGTTTTTGTCAGTCTTTTCGCTCGTTCCGCCGGTCTTCGCGACATTCGCACCGCCCGAACTGCTGCTCGCTCCACCGCTGCTGCTGTTGCCGCTACCGCCGCTGTTGCCCGAGCTCGAATCCGTCGCAGTCGCTTTGCCGGACTCGGCGTTCGTCGTTTCCGGGCTAGGCGAGTTGTGCTGCGCTTGCAACTGCTGTTGCTGCTGCGGCGCAGCTTGAAGCTGTTGCTGCTGCTGCTGCTGAATCTGCAGAGGCTGCTGCTGCAACTGCTGCGGAGAGGAATTGTTCGATCTGTCGGTCGACGACGTACCCGGAAGAGGCGACGAATTCGCGTAATTGCCGTTCGCTCCACCACCACTAACGCCGTCTTTTGTACCTGACGCGCCGTTGCCGCCGTTCCCGCTCCTGCGAAATCGAGGCATCGTTGGTTCATCATTCGCGTCACGATTGATCGATCAGCTTGTCTATTTCATTGGTTTTTTTAAATTAATAATATCGCTAGTAACGATTATTCTATTTTCACGATGTTGGAAGGCAACGAAAGTTCATTCTTTTTAGTCGTTCAAACTTCTTTAGCGCTGAAAATCTCTCAAACGTTTTCACGTATTCTTATTAGAGATTCACGACGTCAATCTGCAAAAAAGACTACGATGCATGAAGGTATGGAAATGGAAAATTAATGAAAAAATAGTTGCAATCCAAGGATGGAAACTTCAACATCATCTTTTTTCCTACTGCGATGCACAATTTTTGTAAGTATGTTGTATATATGTGTGGTTGCTTTTTAGCTTACAGTAGCGAGGACGAGGCTTATTTTGCACTCTACTCAATGCAGAAGTGATTATAAATGTAAAGATGTCGTTAAGGAATCGTCACGGTGTAAAAGTTTCAAAAGATCGATTTTTTGGTGCATTATCTGATAGTATACATGGTATAAACGTTCTGTCCAATTTTCAGATCGAAATTGGAATTATTTCGTTCTATACAGCCTTTCTTAGAAAAAGACTGTAGCGTTTAGAAAAAGTAAATTCTTTGTTAACAGCCTTTCTTAGAACTTTAAACGAGTTTTTCTCGGAATGGTATTTTTCAAAACGGTGGCCACTCTCAAAGGAAGTGTTTTCTAGCTATCCGTTTGAAATTTTAACAGAACATTCTTCACGTCATTCCTTATGTTGCTTTAGAGGCTTTTTTTTAATCTACCTATTTTTGTTACGAAAAACTGTCGAAAAAAGGTTCAAATTGATACTTTTTGTTCAAAGCGCCGCAATTTTTTCAAATTTCACTAAAAAAATTTCCTCCATAGGAACATAGCGGCTTTTCTACGGATTAATAAGCATTTTCAAATGTTTGTTTCAGATAAAATTTGCAGCCGCAATTCTGGCCACCATGGGACACATTTTTTTTCCACGCAATTTTCCGCAAATAAAAACAATGTAAAACAATAAATAAAGAAAGTTAAAAAAAATCATTTTGTATTCTTTAACGCTGCTTTAATGTGTAAAAAAAATTAGGCGCCACCGAAGGCGGCGCTAAGTGGCTTGGATCTCAATATTTTTTTATGAAAAAATATGTAATATAGGTCAAATATGGCCGAATATATTATTAATTTTGCGGAAGATTCAATTGAGTACTTTTCTTCCAAAAAATTCCCGAAAATCGCCCAAATGTTCAGCGTTCACACTGGTATAGTCCGTCAATACTCGTCAATATTCATTTTTTTCATCGTTAGTTTTTATCCATGGCAGCGTAGAATAAATTGACTACGCGCTGAAATCGCGAATCCTTCACAAAAAATGAAGGATCACAAAAAGGCAAAATTTCTTTTGTTTTTTTGAATATTCTTTTTATACAAAAATGAGGAAAAATAGTAAAGCGAAGTTTATAGCTCGACCGATTGTCAGATTTAAAAAAAGTGGCCCCATCACTGTTTCGAATTACTCTAAATATTTCGGTAATAAGTCAATTATTTTTATACAATATTTCTGAATTTTCCTCTAGTTCGAATGGGAAAAAAATTAAAAAGAAAAATTGCTGCTGCGTTTTACTCTTTGTTCTCGAACAGTCGATCAGTTTTATCGAGCGGTATAAACCCTTCGACTGCACACTGGGTCATTTTGAGCCCATTTTTTTTCGACTGACTATCGCAAAACGGGGTAACCTATTCGGCCGCAGTGCGGCGCTCGAATATCCCCCAACTCCTACTCTATAGGTGGACACTCGACCCCCATCCTACATCCTGCACGTGTACTGGGGACAGCTGTCGAAAAAGGAACGGGTCGAATCGACCCCATTTATGCAGTAGTGCGGTGAAAGTGAAAATATTTTTTTGTCGAAATTTGGTGTTTTATTACTACATGTAAGTGAATTACGAAAGAAAATGCTCATAGATATTTTTTATTTTGCGCTACTATAGTAAATTATGTATTTAGAATGCCGATCAAACTAAAAGCAAGTGCCCGTTATGCAGGAGGTCTATGTGCAACGAGAACCGAATGTGCTTATGCGTCGATTGCGGTAAAAGTGAATAACAATAAGTCATTGGAGTAAAAAATATGCGGAAGATATACGTTTTCAACAATTTGTCGAGGGAGTCGACTTTTTCTATTTTTCCCTATCCCGAAAATGCGCAAATTCAAACCTCCGAATAAATATACTTTTTGGAAAGACCGTCGACACTGTCTTTTTTGTATCTACAAACCTTCCTCTTTAATAACCTTAAGGGGTTAGGCCACAGTAACGGGTATAAATCATGTGCGAATTTATCCATTTTTTTCGTATGAAAAAGTGATACACGCATAAAATTAATTACACATCTATTTAGTATGAATATCAAGCTGTTAGAAAAAATATATATTTTTTTTTTCGATGTACAAAATGGCCGACTACTCGAAACTACCGACACTCGATTTACTTCAAATTTAAAACTCATGTTCCTAATTGCAATTCGCAGAGAAGTACGCACGGAATTTCCGATTAATCGAAAACTTTTCATTTTATGAGCAGTTTATGAGCAGTTATAACGAAATTTTTCACTGAAAATTCATTTCTTAAGTTCAAATACCTACAACTTTTGAATAAAACAATATTTTTTAAATTCCGTACGTACTTGTCTAGGTATTCTAATGTAGATTGACGAGAATTTTTGTTCTTTGTTCTAGGTAAAAAATTGTGGATGCTCAATGTCACGCCGCGGAGCGCCTAAAAAAAGATAACAAAAGAAAATATTAGTAGTCGGCCATTTTATACATCGAAAAAAAATATATATATTTTCTACAGCTTGATATTCATACTAAATAGATGTGTAATCAATTTTATGAGTGAATCGCTTTTTCATACGAAACAAAATTGTTAAATTCGCACATGATTTTATACCCGTTACTGTGGCCTAACCCCTTAAAGGACTTTTTCTTATATTTGGAATTAAAAAATTATGATCTTTTTCGTACAAGTACGTATTTTTCATCGCATCTTCCACTTTCAACGAATGATTGCGCCCCTAATTTCTGTTTTTCTTAAAAAATAAATGTTAAGCCATAAAATAAGGATCATCTACAAAAAACGTCACTGCAATAAAAATTCATATTTACCGAAATACAACGATCTGAAAAACGTCTGGGATCGGATCGACCCCATATGCCGTCAGAAATTCGTAGCGGAAGTGTGCAGTCGAAGGGTTAAAATGAGCGTAACCGACGTTTTTTTTTAGTAACCATTTCGGATGCGAGGGGATCGTCATATATACCTATGCGAGCTTCTGAGAACTCGTTGATGATGCGTGGACCTTTCCTCGCCGTGCAGCACCCCGGTAAAGTCTTTTTTCTCCTCGGCTTTGGTGTTGTTGCCAGGTTCGGTGGGGCTGCTCGTTCCGCTCGCGGTTAAGCCTTGATCCTTGTCCGTGGAGTCGTTGCTGTTGGAGCTCGGTACGACGTAAGGCAGCTGATGGCTTCGATTCGACGTGTTTTTGCCGTTTCTCGCACCCACCTCCTGCTCGGACGTTGTGCTCTGGGGTATGACGATTTTCAACGGTGGAACTTTGGGCGCCGAACCGGAATCCGAACTTTTCGGACGATCGTCCTCGCCATCGGACTCGGGTGGAGCGGGCGTCGCGGTTTTGGAATTCGTCCCTGAGCCCGACGAGGAGTTCTGAGGTTTTGGACTACCGCTGGCTGCGGTTATCGTCCCAGGACTCTTTCGATCCACGCTCGACGAGCCTGCACTCTGGTTGTTCTTCAAGGACACACCGCCCCCGGAATTCTGCTTTCCAGATTTCGTGCACTGTTTCGAACAAACACGTTTGCTTGGAATGCTCACATAATGCTCGGGTGATTATGAAATAATCGTGAAACTATCCGAGTTGGGCGTAATTCTATTTATAAATACGAATACGAATTTATTCACATCGTGATTTTCATGTGAATATAAAGACAAATTTATTCATGCTTCACTTATTGTAAATAAGAATACAAATACAATTGTATTGACAAATATTTTGAACATACAAATAAATTCACAGAAAAAATTGCGAATATTCACAAAAAATGTGAATATTTATAAAAAATTCTGTGCATTAAAAGAAATTCACATCAAAATCTCTGAATGCAAATGCATTCACAAAAAATTGTAAATACAAAAAAATTCACCAAATAAGTTGTGAATTTTTTCGTATTTAAGACCAATTAAAATCAAATTCACAATGATTAGATTAAAATTTACACCAAAAGTGAGTTCTTACGTATTTTGAGAGAAAACATTGTGTCGAGGCAAAGAAATTTGTGCAAAAAAAGTTGTGAGTTTCAAATGTAACATTATAAATATGAAAAAAATTCAGGAAATGAGTTCCGAATTTCTTCAACTTGAAGAAAATTAAAATCGAATTCACGACAATTATATTAAAATTTACACCACAAGTGAGTTCTTACGCTTTTCTTTCCTTCCTTCTTTTCTTCAACTTGAGGAAATTGACAACTCATTTTGTGAATTTTTTCATATTTATAATGTAATATTTGAAACTCACAACTTTTTTGCAAAAATTTCTTTGCCTCGACGCAATGTAAGAATACGTAAGAACTCACTTTTGGTGTAAATTTTAATCTAATCATTGTGAATTTGATTTTAATTTGTCTTAAATACGAAAAAATTCACAACTTATTTTGTGAATTTTTTTGTATTTAAAATTTTTTGTTAATACATTTGCATTCACAGATTTTGTTGTGATTTTTTTTTTAATTCACAGGATTTTTTGTAAATATTTACATTTTTTGTGAATATTCACAATTTTTCTGTGAATTTATTTGTATGTTCAGAATATTTGTGAATACAATTGTATTTGTATTCGTATTTACAATAAGTGAAGTATGAATAAATTTGTTTTTATATTCACATGAAAATCACGATGTAAATAAATTCGTATTCGTATTTATAAATAGAATTACGCCCAGCTCTGGAAACTATAATGGTAGATAAAAAAATTCGGCACAGTCGAGACGCGAAGTAGTAAAAAAAATTCGACGCCATTGACGAACTAACGAACACGCGCGTACTCTTTATACAGTAAAATGGCCTGCCACAGGTCGTTTTTGAACTTTGAATCGACGTCACGCGAAAAGGCATCGACGAATCGAAAATCTAATGACATTTTACCAATGTAATGTGATTATAAAAATATGAAACACAAATTTTTGTATAATGATATCTGTTATCGTAGACGTTGACAGAAGGTTTTTGAGTCGAGTGCGACGGGAATTGAGGAATAAATCAATTGTCAATTATCAACGCGCATAAGCTAAGATTTCAAAAATGCAATTTCTCATTGCAGAGTTTCATACGCTGGAGTCTTAACTTTAATTTGCCCCAAAGATTTTGAAACATTCTGAATTGCTAATTGCTAAATTCTGATTGCCCAACCAATGACGATTTTTGTGAAGGGTCAAATCACTTGAAAAAAAAAGTGGGAACGAAACTGAACTACTTCGATGCATCTATCCGCCGAAGCCGATCGTGTTGAAGTTTGCATAGATGCAATGCAACGAAAAGTAGTTCTTTTTAATTGTCCAAGCTTTTGCCTCGCGACGAAAATCACCCAAACGTTTCAATGCATACTTATTGGAGATTTACAACTTCAAGGTAGTCCTCTCGCTTCACACTAGTCATACCACTGATTATACTTGCGACTTGTACAATTTGTATTTTAACATATGCAAAAAAAAATTTGTAATAACTAAATTTTCCATGTGTAAACTGTTTAATGAGTTCACATTCAATTACAAAAATGAAAAAAGTTATTCCAACGATTCGCGCAGTATTTCTAGGTTTGATATTTGGCAATATTGGTTCTATCTCCGTCTCTTTTTACTCAACCAGGCGAGTTTAACCTCCATGCTTTTCAACGTCGATCTGTCAAAACAATGTCAGGTGCGGGAAATATAAAGCATTGTATTCGGGCCACGACTGGTAAAAAGCGTGGAAAATTTGTGTCGGCGAAATATGTCGGTTAAAAATGAAATATGTGTGGAAATTCGAATGAGTGAGATGAGGTTAGGACTACAGTCAGCTGTTGCCTTGCTGCCACGTCTCTTTATCGTAGCAAGTGGTAATAAATCCAATACCGGAAGTTCAAATTAAACTTGATATTACATAAATTAGGTCAATAAGCGTAATTTTTTCTGATACCACTGGATTACTACAAGTGTTAAGTATGTAAATCTGATTATTTTTCAGAATCTGACGGATTCCCACTATTACATACACTTTTGTAGCGACCGGAAATTGGGTTTTTGTATGTCGTCTCGGAATTCCTTCACAAAAATAGGCAATTTTAATATTTCTTTTCTCTGTAATTAGGTCGATAAACGGCCCTGCAATTTTACAGAGACGATTATTAATATATTTGGAGCTCAAAAGAAATTATGAAAATCCTATGGCGATAGGACTACCTTAACTCGCAAAAAAAATGAAGGTTTGGATAAGCATAATAACCGAAATGAAAAATCGTTGCATTCCAACGATGCAGACTTGAACGTCATTGTAGCCGACGAGGATGAATCTTTGGTGGAGACGTAAGCAACATTTTCTTTCAACTCACTTTGTCGTTAGCACCAGCGGCGTTTCTCCCGACATTTTGTCTGCCGGTGCCTGGTCCCTTGCCCGACGAGTCCTTGGTGACCTCGGAATCCTTTCTCTTCTTCCTCCTGATCTCCTCTTCCTGCTCGTCAGCGTTGTCACCCTCGTAGGATCGTTTGGCGGACGGAGATCCGATACCCGGATGAGAATCGTTTCCGCCGGGGATCGTCAAGGTCGCGGAGGTCGTCGTTATCGTCTCGCTCGCTGAGGTTATCGCGGTGTTGCCGGTAGATGGCGCGCTTCCGTTCGCCTGATTACCCAGTAGCGACGATTTCGCGTTTTCCTTGTCCTTCTCTTTGTCCTTGTCGGGATTGGGCGAGGAACTCGCCCCTCTAACGGGGGTCGCTTCCTTCGAGCTCTTGAACTCGTAAACGTCGCTGGCGTCGCTCGTCGTCGAATTGGCGCTTGTTCCACCCGTGCCACCGGAAACCGTCGCCCCCGCCACCGGTCCCGCATTCGAGGTCAAATTCGGCCCGGAATTAACGCTCGACGTGACCGCCGAGGATAACGAGGCGGCCGAGGCGACGGACGAGGCCGAAGTCTTCAGCGAACCTTCCATCTGACTCGTTGCCGAGCTCACGCTCTGCCGAGATGCTCCCGTACCGCTCTTTTTATCATCCCTCGTGTTACGCACCTGGTTTAGTCGAAGCGTCACCCGCGGCGAGCTTCCAGACTGCCCGGTTCCCGATCTGTCTACTAAATTAAACAATAAACAGTTCATTTCATCTGCTTTGTTTGAATTATTCATTCAGAATTACATTTTACTCTGTTTTCCCAATTGTTTCATGTGAGCTTGAAGTTTGCTTCCTTGGAATGCAATGGAAATCAATATTTCTCAACTCCTTTAATTTATTATGAAATGTTTGACCTACAAAAATGCTGCAATAATTTTTTAAGGTATTCATTTAGCCATCTACTAGATAAATGTACAAAAAAGATTTTGTATAACAATAAAAATGAGGAAATGAAAATTAAAATGTCTAAAAAAAAGTGTAAAAATGAACTTTCGTTGCATTCCAATGATGCAAACTTCAACACCATCTGTTTTATTTATACATAGGCGTAACGTAAATACGCTTTAAAAAAAATAGGAAGTGGAAGAGAAGAAAGGAAAAGACGTTGAAAAATGGCAAATAGCCGAATGGAAATATTGTGACCTTATTGGTAATAAGGTCACGATATTTCCGGTCGGCTATTTGCAATTTTTTGAAGCATTTATTTTCGAGTGAGAATTTCTAAGTACTCTAAAGAAATTGCAAACGACCGAAAAGAAATATTGTGACCTTATTGATGTCACAACATTTCTTTTTGGTGTACTTAGAGAATTTGCGGGCATTTTTCAAACCTCAAGAAGTTTAAAAAATGCCCTCAAATTTTGGTTAGAAAGAAAAAAATTCTTTAAACAAATTGCAAATAGCTGGAAAGAAATATTGTGAGCTTTTTAATAAAGTTACAATATTTCTTTCCAGCTATTTGCAATTTGTTTAAATCATCTTTTCTTTCTTTTTTCAAAATACAGCCCAAGATCTCTTGATTGCTCGAGTTACAGGATTTTGTTTCTTCATATTTCTAACAAATTGATGAAATTACCAATTAACGGCATGTGTTGGCAAAAAGGACAAGCTCATGTTATTCTTTATTGATGTGACTGGGAACCGCAATTGATCGAATTACAATTCTTTTCCAATTTTCCGTCAAAACGTTTTACTGTCGCAGTTCTTACAGAATTTGAGGGCGTTTTTCGAACATCTTCCATCCATCATCTAATACAAAGGATGGATAGGAGACGTTAAAAAAATGCCCGCAAATTCTCATTCGCAAAGAATGCATTGAAGGAATTGAAAATAGCCGAAAAAAATATTGTTACTTTATTAATAATCCCACAATATTTCGTTTCGGCTATTTGCAACCGTTTAAAATGATTTCTTTCATTTTAAAATAACAATTTGAGAATTTGAAGGCAAAAAAGCTTCGAACAATTGAAAATAGTCGAAAAAAAAATGGTGACCTTATCATTAATGATCATGTCATGTGATCTTATTATTAATAAGGTCACATTATATTGTAATCTTATTATTAATAATGAGATCGCAATATAATGTGACCTTATTAATAATGTCACAATATTTTTTTCGACTATTTGCAATTTTTTCGAAGCTTTTTTGCCTTCAAATTCTCAATTTGCTATTTTTGGTTGTTATTATTAATAATAAAATTAAATTTTTAATTATTATAAATACTGATGAATTTTTAATTTGTTTGTTATTATTAATAATCAGATCACAATATAATGTGACCTTATTAGTAATAAGGGCACAATATTTTTTTTTCGGCTATTGCAATTTTTTCGAAGCTTTTTTGCCTTCAAATTCTCATATTGTTATTTTAAAATAAGAGAAATGATTTCAAAAAGTTGCAAATAGCCGAAGCGAACACGAAATTGTCCTTCTTGCTAACACGTGCCGTTTATTGGTAATTTGATGAATTGGTTAAAAATATGAAAAAAAAATCCTGTAATTCGAGCAATCAAGAGATCTTAGGCTGTATTTTGAAGAAAAAAAAAATGCATAAGCCCGAAAATTCTAGGAAAAAAATTTGCGGATAAAAAAAGAAGTGAAATATTTTTTTAAACGGTACTGAAGTTTACATCGTTGGAATACAACGAAAATTCACACCATATTTTTATTACGCTACCAAATCTTTTTCGCAAATATCAATTGCGGCTCTCCAAATGAGCATCTTAAAAAATGGTTCAGGGATTTTGGTAGCTAAAATCTACTAAATGAAATTTCCGAAAGTAAACAAAAATCATTTTCATTGCGCTCCAACGATGCAAGCTTTAATCCCATAGACAAAAGAGTATCTCAATCAATCCACTGATTTCCAAAAACATAACGAATCTACGAATTATGCGATGCAAAAAATTTCACTAAAAAAAATCAGATCGCGCGGAACCATTTTTTCGAAAAATTGAAAAGAATTGATTATAAAAAATGCCGAAAATTCGACGAAATATTTTGCCACGAAAGAAACAAGTACATGTTCGAAACGAAAATTTAATTTCGACCAATCGAGACGTCCTAGGATTGACACGAAAAACGAAGCATAGTTAAGAACCGTCCAATTTTTTTCTCGCCCCACAAAGTCGCCCTGCGGTCTTCAAGGGATCTTCCGGGTTTCTCCGAGGCAGCTCGCGCTCGCTTGGGCTCTGCTTTTGGGGGGGGGGGGGGGGGGGGTTACCTTTCGGAGGAAAAAAATGGCCGATTTTGACGATTTATTCTTTTAAGGATAGTTTTCTTCACCGTTTTGAGACTTAGGGTATGTTTGATTACTAGTGTTGGCTGTTACATGGTATTGTTTTAAATTAATGTTTAAAAATGGCGGAGGTATGGCACGATTTACTTAACTGCATTTTCAAAACTGGCCTGACGGATGGCAAATAAACGAATCAACCGATTCTGATGAAATTTTGTATAAATCTTTCTAACCTTATTGTCTAAAACATGACCCTAAACGTTCTAGAAAATGTGAAGGAAAAAAAAGTATTCTTTATTGCCAAATGTAGCCATTTTTTTTCGGAAAATTCAATCTTTTTGTTTCAAAGCGTACCATTTAAGATCGATTTTCAACTTTTCTCACTTTTCTCGGTCCATATTCTGCGTGTGAGTGTTAATGAAAGAAAAATCGTCGTTGGTTTTTTGTTCTTCGGATTAATCGCGTCGCCGCTACGTGTAACGCCGTCTAACAACATCCGCCGCAACCCGTTTTGAAGAACGTGCCTTTGCCGCCATTTAAAAAAATTAATCAAACAATAATACCAATATATTTTTATCATTTTAAAAAATTAATAAAACAATAATACCTAAATACTTCGATTTTGAATTTTGGCGCAGTCCCTCTCAGTCCGATGCAATCCGTACCGAAAACTTTAAGGGGTTACCCCCACTTGCGATTTAGAAAAAATCGATTTTTTTTATTGCATTTTTTTGAAGTATAAGTATCTGAGAATATGTCCTGAAAATTTCAAGTCGATCCGAACAAAATTGACTGAGATATGAGCGTTGAAAGAGAAGAATCCGCGTTGAAAGAGCGTTGAAAGAGAAACTTTAAACGCGTTTTTATCAAAATGGCAATTCTGAAGTCGGTGACCAAGATTACTCGAACACTAATGAACCGATCTTCTTGAAATTTTGCAGGCTTATTTAATACATAAAAATGTAGTCTTTAATCGTTCGATTTTTTTTCGAAAAAAATGGCCGTTTTATAGCCAAAAAACGGCCGTTTTTTTTCGTTAAAATCGAACCATTAACTTTGACCGTCCGCCATTTTGTGAAAAATGAATATTTTTTTAAATCCTTCGATTAAAGACTAGTTTATACTTATATTTGACTAAATCCATCCGCATTTTTTTTTTCAGATGATCCACTTCGCCGCAATGTTGGTCACCGCAAACCGTGTATATAAAAACATTATTTCATTGACGGCCATTTGCCACTAAACAATGTAATATTTTTCAATAAAAAAATTACTGAAAGTTCTTCAAGATGTGTTCTTTAAGATGGTATATTGATCGATTAAAAAAGTTTTGTAGTTTTCTTTTAAAAAATTCATGAAAAAGGCCTTTTTTGCGCTACAAGTGGGGGTAACGCCTTAAGCGCGTTTTTCTCGAAACTACATTTTTCAAGTCGGCCGGACTCGTAACTCGAACAAATCTTGACCGATTGACTTGAAATTTTGACTGTATATTCACAATTACATTCTGCAAAGAAGTACGTAGGATTTTCTCGATATATTATATAGTTTCGTTTTTAAAACAATTTTCGGACGTTTTTTTGAGAATTTTGAACTTTTATTTAAAAAACGCGCTGTTTTTGCAAAAATCGATTAATCAAAAAAATCCTACGTACTACTGTAGCTATTCACATGTATAATCGAAAAAAAAATTTCATTCACTATAAATAAAAATTGCAGGTGCCGTTGGTCCGGCCGCGCGCCTATGAAAAAAGGCTTCGTTGAAGAAAAGCTGTGCAGCCGCCATTTTGTTTTATATTACTTTGAAACAAATATTTTATGCAGTTTATGATATGTACAATAAAGGACCTTTTTCAGATTTTTGATTTATTCATTGTCCCGCGAAAAAAAATTCCCAAAATATACTTTTTTCCCCTTAAGTGATCATCACAGTGCAAAATTTTCAAAAAGTCGATTTTTTTGCGTTATAAACTGTGTACACTCTCTAAGGAAGAATTTTCAAGCCATCCGTCTCAAATTTTAACACAACATTCTTTACGCCATTCTTTATCTTCCTATGGAAGCTTTTTTATTCATCTTCATTTTTGTTATCGAAAAACTGTCGAAAAATAGGCTAAATCCGATATTATTTTTTCAAACCACCGCCATTTTGTCAATTTTGATTTTAGTAAAACCTCCATAGCAAGATAGCGGCTTTCATACTAATTAATAACCTCTTTACAAATTTTGTTTCAGATTATATTTACGGCCACAACCGTGTACATCGTGAGGACTCATTTTTTTTCGAAGCCATTTTCAACCCTCACAAAAATGTGGAAAGAATAAAAACAAACGTTTGATAATTTATTTTCTGTTCTTCATGAGTGCTTTGATTTGACCTAAAAAATCAGACTAGGTTATTTTAACGATCGAAAAAAAAAATCGTGAGTGAGCTATGTTTCGACCGGTTAAACTGCGATGATCCCTGGAAGCCAGCGAATTGCCCCGAGCTTTGCCTTCGGGCTGTGCCAGTGTCAAAGTCGCGGCGCTCGCGTCGTGCGCGTAACCGCCGAGCAAACGCACAGATCGAGGCAGGATCGTGTGGCTCGAGAGTCGAAACTTCTTCCGGGTCACCCGGTACACGGCGAGAATAACGCGACGAGGAACGCGCGCTGCTCGAGTGCATGTGGCTTGGCACGAGAGCGTGTACCGAAGACTCGTCGTTCGAGTAGGGGGGGGGGGGGGGAGCGAACAAAAAAAGAGAAGCTCGACTGCGAAAGATGAGACGACGGGTTGTTACGATAGATCGCGTTGTTTTTTTTCCGTGCACGGAAGAAATCGATTTATCACTTCGGCGACTAGATCTCAATGGGCAATTTACCAAAATTAATTTTCTTATTGCTCGAATCCGTAAACAACGATAAATTCTTTGCGTTACTGCGGGAGGTAGTTGCGGAAAAACGCGGTAGAGTACGATATATTAAGAATTATCGGACACGTTTGCACTTACTTGCCGAAACGGGTCTGCTGGCGTCATTGGCTCATAGTTAACACAGAGAGCGTGAAGAAACTTCGAGCTCACGCGACTCTCACGAACAAGAATAAAAGATGGAAGGAGGAGGGGCAAGGGGCGTAAGGGAGGGGGAAGGCGCGCCAAGCACACACACGCGCGCGTATCTTACGAGTATTGTGTTACACCCGAGAGGGCATCTCTCCGCGTGCTTCTCACCCACACACCGCCGAATACCCGAGAAACGAGAAACGAAGCTACGCGAGGTCGAGACGGGGAGGGCGAGCATCGAGGTACGTGCGTATATCGCACAAGGAGAAAAGCAATCATTGAAACTTCGATATCCATAATCTTATTAGCCGAGAGCTCGGGGGACTTCGAATAACTTTAAGGCGGGGTATACATTTAGACGGGGAAAAATAAGCAATTTTGAGGGATTCTTTAAACGAAGAAATAATTATTCTACATCTATCAAACTTGAGGTATACTTCAATATTATATTTTGAGTATACAAAACAAATTTTTAATTCATTTATAATCAAAATGGCGGAACTGGCGGTCTGTTACAGCAAGGTTGCCGCGGGAGTTGCGGATCGGCGTGCATTCTGGCTTTCCGTGGACTTTGATTTGAAAAATAAATTAGTTTTTTTTTCAGTTTGAACATGTGTAGTTTTCTATTTGACAGTAATTAAAATGAAGAAAATGCAAATTCAAGAGAATGGCACGCATTTACAAGAAAAAATCACCGTTTCGTGCATAACTGCTGTATAATTTGGATTTAAAAAGTAGCTTAAGGGGCTATACCAGTGTGACACTTTCAAAAATCGATTTTTTGTTGCTTTTTTCGAAAATATACTTTCAAGAATATCATTATCATTTATATCATTTTATATTGCAAAAATCGATAGTTAAATCTTTAAACGCGTTTTTCTCGAAATGAGATTTTTCAAATTTGCTGACATTGTAACTCAAAGAGCAATTATCCGATTGACTTGAAATTTGAACTGAGTACTCTTGAATATATTTACTCTACAATGACGTAGGATATTTTTGATTGGATGAAAATTGACGATTTGGCATTGAAAAAAACGACCATTTTATAGGTAAGAAGGCAGACTTTTTTTCATAAGTACGCCATTTTGTTAACTTTTGATATTTTTCGAAAATCCTACGTCACTGTACAGGAAATACCTTCCAGTGTAACGACATTTTTTCTTTTTTCGGTTTCAGCTACTTAATCGGCCGGAATCATGTCAGCAGTGGAGGAACTTTTTTTTTGCCCCTCCGAAGGCAGCGCATAAATCGCTTGGATCTCAATATTTTTCTATGAAAAAATTATGTAATATAGGTCAAGTATAGCCAAATATATTGTTAATTTTCCGAAACATTTAATTGAGTACTTTTCTTCCAAAAAATTCCCGAAAATCACCCAAATTTTCAGCGTTCACATTGGTATAGCCCCTCAAGGTAGAAAGAGCGCGCGCTCTTGATTTCTATGGATTCTGTTCAAATTTTTAACCAAGCATTGCTCGTATCATGATGCATGTTTGAGTGAAATTTCAGAACAGTCGACAATTTAGATTGGGAGATAATGGGTTTCAAAATTTCAACCGTTAAGGGGCCAGTCCACTTTGAAAATTTCAAAAAATCGAAAGCAAGCAAGACTTGAAGAAATCGACGATGACGAGCAATCAGAAGGGATTTTGTACGGTGCAGGAATTGCCGATTGAGTTTAGGTAAGAGTTTATCATAGTATAAACTTCAAACGCGTTTTTCTCGAAACAACGTTTTCAAAATCTAGCTCCATCGTATCTCTAAAACTTAAAAACCGATTCTCTCGAAATTTGAACCACATATTGTAAACATGATTCGCAACAATATGACCCTCGATGGTTTTAAAATTTTGATTTTTACTCTTTTTTTGCGACAAACTGCGTAAAAACGCGTTTTTAAAATTTTTTTTTCGTTATGTTACGTTACGTTCGGGGCGTTACGTTAAACTATGGTTTTAGTACTTAAAAATGAATAAAAATGGATTAAATTTTTTTTTAAATGTTTTTCAAGACTTTATTTATCAAGCCCAACAACTTTTATATTCATATCTTTTATAAAGTCCTGAAAAAAAACGCGAAACAGCCTCTTTTCGTGGCACCAAAGGGGACTGGCCCCTTAACACTGCAGCGTCTGCATTTGCCGAAAGTCAGAACACACAATTCGTCGTAACATTCTATTGTGTTTACGAATTTAAAAAAAGTATGTTTAGATAGCAAACTAGTTAGGGAAAGAGTGAAAAAGGTTTGGCTTGCTTTACTATTCAGTTTTGCTAAAGACGTTCAGTAAAGACAGAATAATTCTCCGTAAAAAGTATTCGTCCCCTATAATAGGAAGACATATGGCAACACCGCAGAATAGTATTGTTCAATATTTCGAGAAAAAAAATTATTATCGTGTTCCTAAAGTTAAAAACTTTTATCATAACAAAAAAATATTTGCGTTATAAATATTAATATTTTATATTGTTCATGACATCTTCATTAACAGATAAAAGCGTTGGTTGATTCATAACTAATTAAAAACTTTGTTCGATCAAAAATGACTCCGAGATAAAAATTTGTGTTGCGATATTATTCCAAATATGCCGCGCAAGCTTACGTCATTGGATACGTGGAACGATGCGGTGTTGCCATACGTCTTCTTATTATAGGGGGCAAATATTTTTGACGGAAAAATATTCTAAGTTTCAATGCAGACCCTGCAGTGTTGAAAGTTGCAATTTTAAAACCCATTATCTCCCAATCTGAATAGTTGACTGTTCTGAAATTGCACTCAAACATGCATAGTGATATGAACAATGTCTGGTTCAAATTTGAACAAAATCTATAGAAATCAAGAGCGCGCGCTCGGTCTACCATAGACAGAAAAAAAATTAATCGATTTTTTTATCGTTGTAGATGTATATCCCGCCTTAAAAAAAAACATCGCTTACTGGTGCGAGAATGTTATGGATGAGAATCGAGTAAATTAGCTGTACTGTATTAAGGGGATGATGTTGATTTTTGCATCGTTGGGATGCAACGAAAAATGATTCCTTTTCGATGTTCGAATTTTTTTTAGCTGTCAAAATTACTTGAACGTTTTTACGTATTCTTATTAGAGATTATGACGTTGAAATTTGCATCGTTGGAACGCAACGAAAACGACTTTTTTCAAATTTTTCAAATTGCCTTTAGCCGATTTAAGCTACGAATATTACGAAAACATGTTTTCCCAAAAACACCCAGAAGAAAAATATGAGAATTAGAAATTTTATTGGTCCATTTGGTTCAGTCAATTTAAAGACTCTCAATATTTTACTACCTTTTTGTTTACAAAATGCGTTTCTTTTTCATCAATCGTTTCCCAGAAAAAAAATCGGAATTTGGCCATTTTTTCGGGCCTCCAGGTAGATGTAGCCCCTTAACGTGTATATTTTATCACATTGGAGTTTGCATCGTCGAAGCGCAAGAATTTTATTTTTCATTTCTTCATTTTTTATTATTTATATTGATTATTGCAAACTTTTTTCGCAGCTCGAGTAAGTAAACTTCTAATGAGGATACGCAGAAAAGTGGGAGTGATTTTCATAACCAGAATCGGCGGAGAAAATATTTCAGCAATAAAAAGAAAAAATAATTTCCGTTGCATTCCAACGATGCAAATTTCAACGTCATTATATTTATGGTAATATTGAAGTACAGCGTATCGAATAACTGTCACGCAAGCGTCCATATTTGAATTTTAACGCTAGTGACCGCACTTAAGGGGTTTGCAATAAAAAAAGCTGCTTGACATTTTGTGAATACGATTTTATATCGCAGCTTCATAGCATTTGGTCTTAACTTTATGTTTTGGCATGGAGGGGAAATGTTGACAAACTGAAGGATGTAGAAGGCATTTGACGGCGCACATTACTTTGTATCATACAATGATCAATCAAACATGACAATGTTTATATTGGACGGTCACGATACTTTGTATCACAATTTTCCATATTGCACGACGACGTTACTTTGTATCACAATTTTCATGTTGGACGACGAACGTTACTTTGTATGGCAAGGTTAACTTTGTATACCGTACCGATAATTTATGATTAAGCTCAAAAAATTATTACTGTTATGGATGTTTATTACCTGAAAAGTGTGAGAAAAATTTGGGAGAGAATAATTTTTAATAATAATTGATTTGTCTAAAAAATATCTCATAATAATAAAACAAAGCACAGCTTTGGAACGACGAATCGAGCCACTCTGAAAAAAAATAGGTGTTACTGTACACGCTTCAGAGTATTTTCTGGAATTTTTTGAGAAAAATCAAACGTGACATACCGAGCAAAAAAAATATTTTTGTATAATTTTGGTGAAAATGGGCATTTTTTTAACTCGAAAAATTCAAAACAAATTTTTTTCACAAAGTTTATGTAAAATCGCAACGTTTTTGTCTTAAACAGTTTTTCTGTTAAATCAAATGCTCACGAGATATAACGGTATTTTGAAAATTTTGACATTTTGAAAAACTCGAGAAAATGCGATCCAAAAATTTAAAAAAAATTTACACTTTTGTTTTCATATAATTAGATAATTTGACAAAATTTCAATTTTTTTGAGAGTGGACAACTTTTTGACCGTTCGAAATGGTATGGAACGCCTCATATATTTTCTAACAGCTTGTTATTCAAACTAAATAGATGTGTAATTAATTTTATGAGTAAATCACTTTTTAATACAAAAAAATTTGTTAAATTCGCACATGATTTTACCCGTTACTGTGGCCTAAGTCCTTAAACAATCCAGTTATAAAGAAATTGTGAAGAATACATCTGTGTTGTGCAATTGGATGCAATTATTGTCCATTCGTATAATTTTAGCACAGAGCTGACACCGTGAAAATGAACCGCATTGACAGCTTCGTTTGTTTACGCTATGCTTACGTGGCGCCATCTACGCTGAGCTTTGCATAAAGTTCCCAATTACGACAGTACCGTGCGACGTACCCAAAGTTCGTGTCTATTTTAATAGGATTTTTGAACATCGACATTTCATTTTCTGATAATCCTAACTCCTTTAAATTACCATATATGTAAATAATAATTACGATTATCTACCGTACATTTGAAAATTTTCGCAATATTCAGTCTTACACGTCATTAATATTTGCTACAATAAGTTGGCACTAGTGACGTCACACAATGTATTAGCATAGGAACTTCGTTTCTCCTCCCACCGTTCAAAAATAACTCAGCAACAATCTTAAGCTATTTTTTTTATCTCGGGTGTTCCGTGGTGAAACAATTTCATAAAATTCTTAAAGACTGTATAGTCTAGATAATAACATATATTTTTTTCAAATGTAATCGTGGATCGTGGCTAACGTTCCAACCTCTTTAAGTAACGTGTATCGTTCGCTCTGGAACAGCTGACGAACGACACTTCGTTGCCGCATACATTCATATATTTTAAAAAATGGGGAAAAGGGCGATCGCGCTTCTTGCTACGAAATTTCCGTAGCTTCATTGGCGGAGCTTGACCAGCGCAACTTGGGGCCAATACTCGCGGAAGACCTTGTAGAGAAGTAACGACGGCGACTAGACGCTCCAAGCGCGCGACGAGGATAGGTAGAGAGGGAGGGCGATAGACTCACGTTTGTTTTGCGGTGATGTCCTCCGCATTTCACAGAGGGCTCCACTGTCCTCGGCGATGGTCGTTGCGGCAGCAGCGGCGTTCAACGGGCTCACGCTCGTAGTACCGTCTTTGTAATCCCGAGGTTGGCAATTGTGCTCGCGCTCGTCCTCGTATTGTTCGGTGCAGCTGCCAGTTTCGGGCGAGGAGCGTGATCCTTCGAACACTGACGATCAACACGTTATCGTCTCTTTTTTTCCCCTTTGTTTTTTTTCTACCCCTCCCCCACCCTCTCTCTCCGATGAAGAATTCACCAACACACGAGGTTCAATTCCGCGAGCGGTAAATATATTTTTTCAGCTCTTTAACGCCGACATTGACAAGAGAAGCGCCGAAATTCCTTCGCGAACGTTTGAAAAAATCTTGGACGGAGAATTGGCAAAAAAAAACGTTTAAGAGCGGTGACGACGCTTGTCCACCATCTTCGATACGTGCTTTCGAAAAGGAGTAATACGACGCTTTACATCGAGACTCGTGAAAATGTTTTTCGCTCGGCAGACCGTTGAACTTTGCGCTTGAAATCAGTATCGATAGACCGGACGAGCAGCGAACGGTTTCATTCGTAATGTCGTTTCTAGCCCTCGCGATTGACACGGTGAAAAATTCGGCAACGCGAACTCGCGGCGTGACGTGAAGTATAC
Source organism: Ophion ellenae (assembly GCA_963210295.1). Lineage (NCBI taxonomy): Eukaryota > Metazoa > Arthropoda > Insecta > Hymenoptera > Ichneumonidae > Ophion > Ophion ellenae. Next base: position 35,669,560 of record OY723390.1, on the reverse strand, counting down.
CCTGGCATACCCCACGGAGTCTCCCCTCCCTTCGACCCTCCGCCCTTCTCCCGTCAGGCTTCCCGAAAATTGAGCTATTGACGCGAGCGAGAGCTGTACTCGCTACGTCGGGGGTCACCCTGTTATTCTCGCGATGGAAGGGGGGGACTATCTCGCGCGAAACATTATTTTACTTCGGTGCTTCTCTTGACACGGCGACGATAGACAGTGCTGAGAAAAGGCCGCAGGGAAACTTATGTATGTACATATATAGCTGTCGTCAATCCTCTGAATGATTTACTCGTCGCGTACAGTGACTTTTGTCGCGAAATCGGTGAACAAAATCCCGTACGACGAAACAAGAGAGATCACGAGTGTGAGAGCGCGGAGAATCGTTCGTTGAACCGTACGAGACGGTTCATGAATATACGGAAGATAAATTGCAGCGTGTAACACGGGGTGCACGGACGTGCGCGAGGTGCGCCCACAAACACGACCACTCGCAAACTGGCCGCCATATTGCTCTCCCTTCTCGAGACGGAACCCCGCCTCTTTCGGCGATTTCTCAACCGGACGCCTATCCCAGACACCAATCGGACTAGATACATTGACAAAATTGCATCCAAATTCGCATTTTATTAGTTTTTTCGATCTTTATGATATGCGTTTTTTAAATCAAATAGTCCGAATTGTGAAAATCAAAATTGAGAGAGCTACGATAGATTTTTCATGTGACGCGCGATTCGTTCCGGCCATCGAAAACATGTTTTTATTGTCCACTCTGACTTTTAAAAAGTTTTAAACAGATGTTTCGTGTGATTTTGAGGGAAAAGAAAAGCGAGAGTCGTGATCCCTCGTGGTTGAGAGAATATTTCATTATACTTATCGGAATAATAAGTAACGTTGTGTACTTCTTCTACACTTGATTCCGGCGAATGCTCAGGGCATGTCAACATAACCTCACAATTTTCCAATCGAGTTTTCTCATGGATGGTTGTTTTTAGGAAAAGCAAAGCATTGTCTGGAGACTGGAGAATTCCCTGACGCGGGACTTGACGATTTTCTTTAATCTAAATATTATTCATCTCTGAGAAATTTCTGTTCAAAAGTTTCAGCTATTTCTCGTCTACTCAGATTTTGGATAAAAAATTTGCCCATGACGATGCTAGTGCCGCAAAGCGTCATGGTCGCTCCAAATTCATTTTGTACATACAAAAATATCGTGAAATATATTGCAATTAAAATAAATTTTACTTTCATCGAGATTGCGACAAATTTGAATTTTGTCAATATGTGACTAGGCAACTTTTTAAATATTATGAACCATGCGAAATCTTTTGCGACGTTTTTGTACGTAGATCGATTCGGAGCGGGGACGACGATGTGCGACGCTAGGTCAGTTTCGGCAATTATGTATACCTATTTGTATTTATAACTAAATTATTTATAAATATACTAAGTTATTATTTACATGTAGTTTTTCATTATCATTTTTTAATTATTCATAATTAAAATCCCGTTTATTCTTACATTCAATGTTTATATTTAAGAATTTCGTTTCTAGCAGCGATTGCGTCGATATTGATTTTTATCGCCAGAGTCGCGTAATACGTGTTCGAAAATTTACCATTAGATTCTCCGGTAGAGGGACCGTAACCATTCGCTTTTAGACGTGCGCGCAAATCGTCCTTGGGAATTGTTCTCGAATCTATTGTCGAATCTCCGTTTCTGTGGGTCCAACGATTTTTCGCGGTTCTCTGCGACTGCAGCGCCGGTGGCCTCGAACTAACGCCGTCGGCTTTGCTACCGATTACACCTTGAAAAGAAAAACGAGGAGGCACAGAGCAACGTGTTCTGCAAAGACGCATCGTGCGCGGAATATGCAATTTTTGTGGAGACTGAAGTACAACGGTCCGCATTCCGTCTGTAAAAATATGCGCTTGGAAGTTCCGACCAGCCCCCTGACACTGGCCTACTATTCTAATACGATAAACAAAAACGCATTTTGTCCCGACTTTTTAGTTCTTCAAATCGCCACTACCTAGCGTTGGCTGTTGTGTGACAGCCTTCGGCTCTAAATACTCCGATCAGCTGAACGATACGATACCTTCGTGGCTTTCGCCTGTTATCGTTACGGCGACGTTATTTATTGTGCTCGAATGGAAAATCATTAGAACGGAAAATCATTCCAAATATATCAATAGACTTTTATTCATGTTAAATATTCGAAACACCGGCGCAACATACATATATATGGTTGTCACACGACTACTAGCGCCACAGTGCGGCAAGGACATTTTGCGAACAGCATTTATCTACCAGTGTCAGGGGGCTGGTTCCGACCAAGCGGCGCTGCCGTTTTCCCCCAAAGTCGACAGTCAGCGCCCCTACCCTCAAATAATTGAGAATCGGATGTAAATGTTACTAGGAGGAAGAGAACAGAGTTCTGAGTCATCTAGAAGTGACAAAAACATTTTGCGGAATCGAAACGTGTACAGCAGTCGCGAAGAAAAATCGGACGCAAAAGTAAACGATTCATTTTATTTATATTCCAATTAGATTTGAATAATTGACTATGTAGTGTGAATAACACGCCAGGTAGCAATTTCCCAAAAGTTGTCCAGGAATCTTCCAAGTGATCATGGCTGCCTGGCTACCTTCAAGTTGTGACCGTCCGAAAAGGTAACTTTTGGACACACGAGAACTTTACAGGTAACTTCCAGGTGGACATTTCGTGGGCATTCAGACAACTTTAGAACAACTTTTTGGCCATTGCTACCTGGAATACCGAATCGTCTCGACCATGGGGACTAGATACAGGAGTCCAAACTCGGCATTTCAACTCGTCTCCAAAATTGAAAATATTAACGGTGGCGCTGAGGTCTTTCGAAGGTAATGGATGTTGGTATATGTATCTGTTTGAGATTTATAACTCCGACACCGTTTGACCGATCACGATAAAAGTTGGCGCATATGAGTGTTCTTTCATGGACAAGGTTTTTGTGCTATCCACTTTCTTGTAACTCGCCACCAGATGACGCTGCAGCACATGAAATTCTATACCGTTCAACGGGTCGCTATGAAAATTGGCATACATAGGTATTTGAGCACAGAGAATATTTTCGCGCTATCCATTTTGGTGTAACTCGTCACTGAATGGCGCTTCAGCGCATAAAATCCTACACCGTTCAACCGATTGCCATGAAAATTGGTATCCGTAGGTGACTGAGCACGGAGAATATTTTCGCGCTATCCATTTTGCTGTAACTCGCCACTGGATGGCGCTGCAGCGCATCAACTTCTACACCGTTCAACCGATCGCCATGAAAATTGGTATATATAGGTATTTGAGTATGGAGAATATTTTCGATTATAGATTCATTAGTTAGTCATTGATAACTCCGGATAATCAATAATTGAATCATTGAATAATTAATAGCTAGTCATTGATTTCGCCCTATCCATTTTCCTTTAACTCGCCACTAGATAATGCTGCAGAACAACTATTTGAAATCACATTACCATACGCGTAGCGCATTTTTACAAAGCATTATGAAATTGGAGAAGCAGCGGCACCAACGACGACATTGTTTTCGTTAGCATTACAACAAAAATCATATCGACGGCAAAACAAAATAATTTGTGATTTTTACTGTCCTCTATCCTCAATAATAACAAACAGTGATTGCGACTGCGATTAGTAATTGGTGAGTGAGTTTGAAATGGAATACCATTTTCATTGGAAATGTGAGTTGAGTGTTGAGCGTCGATATGAATAACTATTCTTCTTTTGTTTATAGGCGAATGAAATTTGTGTCACACACAACTAAACTATCTTTGAACGCCTCATTTGTCACCAAACATTAAATCCTGGAAATTATTTTAAATGCCACCAAAAGAATCAAACATTGGAAGATCAACCAGACATGCGCGGCAACTATCAGCCGGAAGAGCTGCTGAAACGTCTGAAGAGCGAGACGCGCGACGTGAATCGGAACGCGCACGGCAGACTCGATCAAGAACGAGAATCGATGTGGCTATTGGTTCAATGCCCAAATAATGCTTATATTGTCGCGCTTTGAAGTTTTAAAAACGCTTGGCATGTGTTGCTCCAATGGCAAAGTCAATTTACCACCACTGGCAAATTCTTCCCTTAAGGGGGTAAAATAGATGATGTATGTTTGTATTAAATCCGTCCTTTTTAAAGTTAACCGATGGAACTTCGTATTTAGGCTTTTGGTTGAAAATTAAGAATGACGGGTTTCGGCGTTTTCGGAAAATCAACCCTTGAGGTAAGGGGGTAAGATCGTGAGTGCAATTGTGTATGGGAGTTCCGTCGTTTGTTTAAGTAAGAACCATTAAAATTGCTGCTTAGCATATCGGCTATATATTCAGAATGACGCATTTCAGCGTTTAGAAAAAATCATCCCTTAAGGGGTTGGAAAGTATTGCAACAAAAATTTTGAGATCCACGCGAAAGAAGAGGTGTACGAAAGCTGGTATATTATATAAATTTCGTATGTATATGAAATATTGGCGCCGATTGTAGGAGAGATGACTAACCTATTTAACCTTAATAAGGTTTCAGTATTATAACATTTAAGACCAAGCGATATGTCGATTGGTACGAAGAGAACACTGATGAAGCAGTATAATTTTTTCAGAGACTGCACGCAAATGTGTAATTTTCTATATTGAAAAATGTTTTTTGTTTGTTCTCGTACGCAATTGATCGGAGTTAAAAAACGAGTATGTATTACAAAATTTTTGTCTGCAGATATGCTTGAATTTATAGAAAGGTTCGCTTTTTTTTGCTTTTGAAATAGTTTTTCTCTAAAAATTCTCATATGGACATTTTGAAAACAACGAATAAAGTCGTTTATATTATACGCCACGTTCGGTCTGTTGTGAGGTTAGAACCTCATCGATCACTTTCACTTCGTCGACCGATATATTACTGTATATTCGCGATTTTCACGTCCTAGAGGCGGCGCAGCGATATTTTAATATGGCCGGACAAGGTATAGCCCCAAATGTAAACAATTTCTTCGTTTTTTATTTCCTGCGAATTGGCTAATGTATTTACCTCCATGATAGATTGTTAAGATGCTATCGCAGTGAATAATTTATTTCCAGCTCTTTTTTAGCTCTAACAATTTAGATTTTTTTAAGGTTATGAATCACTCGCAGGTTTCGAGAAGGGGTGATTCTATTTTTCAGAGCATACTTTTTACAAGGGACGTCTGAAATTATATTTATATATTGTATATAATAGAAATTACCTTTAATATTGCTCGATTTATTATTTATAAAAATACAAACGTGGAAAGAAAAAATCTTATAGAGTGACTACTAACTCTCTTTGATGGTCTAAAAAGAGTCATTTTCAGAGCCAACGATCACTTTTTTAAAAAGACTTTATCTTTAGATGGCGTATAGAACGACAACTGACTTTTATTATGCGTCTTGCACCCTGGCACACAGCAGAATCTGGAGTAATTTTTCGTTTTTTAAATCTTTCTCCATTGTTATCAATGTATTTTGACAAAGTTTACTATACTTGGAGAGCTTCTGCCTTACATCGCGATGCGCCAAGAATTTTCGGGATCGCGAATATGGGTCTGTTCGATCGACGCGCCATCCTTATTATTCGCATCTTCGGGTACACTTTATCACAGTTTCCCCATTGGAGTTTGGTCTCCTGTATCTAGTCCCCATGGACCCGGTGATCATTTTCCCCGGACTAGTTCGGTGCTGTACTACGCTCTTTTATACATGTCTGGAAAGTCCGGTGATTTTGAGTAGTGGGAAGTGTCAGCGTTAGTGAGGCACAAACTTAGTTCCTCATCTATCCACTAGGAGCGCCTTCACGAGGAGGTCTTGCAGATATAGATATGCAGCAATAGATAACTTCTTCAAAGCTTTGAATCCTGTTTCCGTGTTTCTTTGTAGTGTCGAAAAAAGGAAACGGTCTATTCAATTCACAAAATGCCTAAAGTGTACATCGTGCCGAAATGTGTTTCGCAGGACGAAGAATTGCATCGAAAATTGTAAGTCGCAATTCCGCGCATTCAAGTGCTAAAGATGTCGCGACACATGTGCACTAGAGTACATTATATTTTACTGTCACAAAACTCTTGTACTCGCTTAATGTTTATAGATGCCATTAAAAAAAATGCTTCAGGATTTTTTTAAACACAAATAATTGTCATTCTCGCTATAGGATCAGTAGTAATAAAAAACCGAATCATTTTCCAATCATATTGCTCTTGAAAATATTCTTTATTCCGAAAAATCAGCACCATTACACAACTGTTCGGACCTGCTTTTGATTGGCTTACCTCAAGGTAGGGCTTTAGGTGGCAGAAGCGAGAACTACCAATTTGCCTCATTTTCCTGAGTCACTTCTAACCCCACAAGTCGCCTGTACTGACCGCGGTCTTACATATAGGTCTTAAAACGACGGTAGTGGGGGAAGGTTCACTTGAAGTCCTAACAGGCGATCGAATACGGTCCGGCTGAACCACGCATTTGGTTCGCTGTCGAACCATATTCGTCCGTGTGGAGTTACAGTACACCGGACATTGTTATTATTATTACTTGTACGGTTGGTTCGATGGCTCGCACATCGAACTTGATGCGCGGAGACATATTCGATCGTCTGTTAGGATTTTTAGCGTCATGTTTTTGCTTCAATTTTCAGCCGTATGGTGCACATAGGAAAGGGGGTGTCGTGTGCGAAGAAGACAGCAATATCATGTCTCTGTCTTGCATACAGCGCATGCACTTTAGACTGTAATGTCCCGGTATATGGGTTTTTGTTTCTTTTTTGTAAGAAATATCCATTACACGGAACGTAAACGAAAAAAGTATATATTTGCATGCTAAAATGAACAAATGAATAGATACATGGTTATAAATATAACCAAACCTTTATTAACCGCGTGCAAAACTTAAGCAACTATGATAAAAATGATTGATATTTTGTTCTTTGTATTGCGATGGTAGCTGTGCTGAATTGTTACACTGCGCACTCGGAACCCGATCGTTCCGGAACCGGATTCGTTAATCGCTGTCACAGAGGTGATTTGGCCAAGCGGATTCGTGCTGCGCTTACACGCAGTATTTCGAGTTCAATTCCCTAATCGGCATTTTTGTTATCCTGTATTTATTTTCGATGTACGCAAATCACTTTGAGCGGAATGGGCGTAATTGAAATCTTTATAAACTTGATTTCCAATGCAATTGAGCATTAAGATAAAAAAAAAATAATCATTACCCTGAAATGCATGAAAAAAAGACTTATTATTGAAAATGTAGGAGAAAACTCCGAGCAAACATGTAAATATTTTTCGCTGTAATACTGAGGTTATGTCACGCACCGGGCCTTACCGTACCAATCTACAGCGGCGACACACAGTGGCGTTGAGGCGAACGAACAACTTGCTCAATAAGGGTACTAATCCTCACCACTGAAATTCGCTTTCATTTCAAGACCTGTATACAGTCGAACCTCGATATAACGGAATCCTCGGTATAACGAAGTTATATCTATTCCTCGATACAACATAATATTATACATTGTGCTCTAATTGCTAATTGCTTGTAAAAATTGCTCTAATTAAAACCCTTCTTTCTTTAAAAAATATCCCTATATTTGTAGTACTAATATATATTTTTTGAGAACATGATCTCGATATAACGAACTTCCCTAGAGATTCGTTATATCGAGGTTCGACTGTTCAAGACCGTGGACACGATCATCTTGATCGTCACGACCCTAGTGGTAAAAATCATCACTACGAATCTTTACGTAGAAGCTCGAACTTCTATACTCCAGACTCCTTGAGTATTCCAAAGAAACCCGATTTAAAAAAAGGCGGGAAAACCGAGACAATTTTTTCTCGATCGTTTTAAATTCTCAAAAAATGCTCGTCCGGCAGGCTCACCCGAGACTTGCCGAGGGTTCGTCTACTGTTCGAGGTGGGAGTTGATGTATGTGTCGAAAGTTTATTCGTGTCGTGCGCATGCTGTCAGTCAGTACGATTGCATCAGATCGCTGAATCATCACGGACTAGTCCGTGCGAGCCGAGACTGGCCGAGCGAGAGAGCCGCGTGCCAGTCGATCGTCGAACGCGTGAGAAGAACAAGCCAGGGGTTTGAAAAAAAAACGAGTAGTGTGTTCGGGATACGTATTGTTCTCACCTGAGGAGGAAACTGAATCCTGCGAGGTCATTTGCAAGAGGAGCGCGAGCTGCTGTCGCTCGGTCATCCGCGCTGGGTAACCACGGAAACGACTGTTACCGCCTGAGGGCATACCGTGCTCATAGCTCAATTCACTGAGCCACAGATTCACCGGAACAACACCAACACGCGAAACATACAACTATTCTCCCGTAAACATGACGCGTTCGGTTGCTTTTCGTTATCTGTTGTTGCTCTCGTTCTTCGTATGAGACTGATACGATGCGATGATGCGTATGTATAACCTAAAAAGAACGAAAGCGCTGGTTGCTCGCGATGTTCACGCCATTTTGACCCACCGAGCGCGCCCTCCCACGGTTATGTCAACGGTTGGTCAAACGATCAGTCGTTCTCGATACAAAAAATTCTTTCGAGTCGCGGATATTGTTCACGGTTGTTTTTACTTTGTTATTACGGCCTTTGCGCGCGTTTCGGATGACGCGTGTGGTTGTACTTCGAATAGCCCGTATTTACGACTACGCGCGAACGAGTGCGCAATATGACGCAATACCGTGTCTTATACGTACCGTTGGGTTGGCAGCCTCGGTCGGGGCTCACGCGCGGCAAATTCGAATCCGGAAGAACGGGCCTTTTCGTGAAAGTTATCTCGCAGCGCTTGGGAGCAAGGAGCACGTGGCCGAGCGGCCATGAGTGCAAGAGAGACAGCCGGCTTTGGAGACTATTAAGGGCATGTACAAGGTCAACATAACCTCACAAATTTTCCAACCCAATTTTCTCATAGATGGTTAAATTTTTTTAGGAAAAACAAAGCATTAGGCTCTGGAGCATTTCCTGACGCAGAGCTTGATGATTTGCTTTTGTCCTAAATATTATTCATCTCTGAGGAATCTCTGTTCGCAAATTTCAGCTATCTCTCTCGCACTCATTTGTCACATGGTACATCTTCTACTTCGCCTTAAGGGATCATTACAGTGGACAATTTTTTTAAAATCGATTTTTTCCGCATTATCCGATATTATAGACGGTTCAATTTTCGGAGCGAAATTCGAATTATTCCGGTTGCTACAGCCTCTCTCAGAAAAAGGGATTCAACCAGCTGCGTGAGACCTGGCGCGGACGAACGCGTTTTTCTCGAAATGTCGTTTTTCAAAACGGTGTACACTCTCAAAGGACGAGTTTTGAGGATATCTGTCTCAAATTTTGACACAACATTCTTTATCTTGCTAGTGAAGTTTTTTGCAATCTTCATATATTTTTTTAACGAGAACCTCGAAAAAATATTCTAAATTCGATACATTATTTTTCAAAACTCCGCCACTTTGTCAATTTTAATTTTTTAAAAACCTCCATAGCAAATGGCGGCTTTCATACTGATTAATGATCTTTTTACAAATTTGATTTCAGATAACATTTACGGTCACAACCGTGTACACCGTGAGGACTCCTTTTTCTTCGGACATTTTCAACCGTTAAAAAAATGTAAAAAATAAATAGAAGTAAACGTTCAAATACTTATTTTCTGTTCTTCGTGAGTGCTTTGATTTGACATAAAAAAATCAGACTGATCAGCGTGTTTCAACTATGGCAGAGAAATCGCAAAAATCAGCTATTTTTCGAACCGTTATACTGTGATGACCCTTGAAAATAAAACGAAAAAAATCGACTTTCCGCAAAGCAATGTGAAACGCGTTTTTTGTTTACTGGCAGCGGCACTGTTGCCTTTCCGCTCGCACCCACATGTATTTCGTATCATTAAACATTTTCCACGAAAATTAACGAAAAATGCGTTTGACGAGTGTTTATTTGGAATTTTTCTCAAAGCGCTGTTTTCAATTCTGGCGTTATTTTTAGTGTTAAAAATATGCAATTAACATTTGCATTGCCAGGCTTTTTTGGAGGTTAACTCTCCCACAGCTGTTATGTCGGAAGTATCGAATCGTTGCATCACAAAGCACTTTTAACTATCACTAAATTCCAATTTCGCTCTACCACCAATTTTCGTTAAAAATGCTTTACAAAGAACTGCACTTTCTTTTTAAGGGGCTATACCAGTGTGACACTTTAAAAAATCAATTTTTTTGCCTTTTTCAAATTTGCTGACATTGTAACTCAAAGAGCAATTATCCCATTGACTTGAAATTTGACCTGAGTACTCTTGAATATATTTACTCTACAATGACGTAGGATATTTTTGATTGGATGAATATTGACGATTTGGCATTGAAAAAAACGACCATTTTATAGGCAAGAAAACAGACTTTTTGATAGCGACGTCATTTTGTTGGATTTTGATATTTTTCGAAAATCCTACGTCATTGTACAGGAAATACCTTCCGGTTTAACGGCATTTTTTCCTTTTTCGGTTTCAGCTACTCAATCGGCCGGAATCATGTCGGCCGTAGAGGAACTTTTTTTTTTGGCGCCTCCGAAGGCAGCGCAAAAGTAGCTTGGATCTTAATATTTTTCTATGAAAAAATTATGTAATATAGGTCAAATATAGCGAAATATAATCTCAATTTTCCGAAACATTTTATTGAGTACTTTTCTTCCAAAAAATTCCCGAAAATCACCCAAAATTTCAGCGTTCACACTGGTATAGCCCCTTAAAGCGAAGCTCTAGCGCGTGACTTATGGGTGCGAGAGAGATAGCTGAAATGTTTCAACCGAGATTCCTCAGAGGCGGATGATATGTAGGGTGAAAGAGAAACATCAAGCATCAGGGAATTCAACAGAGCCGCATTTTCCCCAAAAAAGCACACCACGTTAGATTTTTCGGGGATGGTTTAAATGTACGAAATGTAGAGAATTATTTTCTCTATATTTTCGTTCCTATGGACCACCCTTGAATTTTGCTTTATCGAACCCCTCTCAGGGTTTGAAAATTCAAAATGAAATTCTGAGAAAACTATTGACCGAAAATAAATAGATACGAGTTTGGCGCTGTGGACAAAAATGTAGCTGAGGGTTCAAGCTACAAATTCTTTCGCGGCGGCGAATTCGTGCGGTCAATAGTTTTTCCAGAATTTCATTTTGAATTTTCAACCCCCGAGAGGGGTTGGAAAATCAAAATTCAAGGGTGATCCATAGAAAAGAAAATATAGAGAAAATTATTCTTTACATTTCGTACATTCGAACCATACCCGAAAAATCGATTGTTTTTGAGTTATTGAATAAACAATTTTTTGTTGTTGGTATTTTGACCCTTTTTTCGGGGTGAAGATATTATCGGAGAGTGATGATAAAATGCTCGATCGACGCGTCTTTTCAAAGGCTACAACGTTCCCATTTGAACAAAAAGTGTACGAATTTTTTCTAAAGAGATATTTAATTAAAACTGATTTTTCCAAATTTCACTCCACTTTTTCACCCCCAAAATGAACTTCCACGACTTCGGCGCTATCGACAGAACTAAAGCCCGGATTTTTCTGGACATTTTGTCTCACGGAGCCGACCTCGTAGGGGTTGTAGTTTGGCATTAATCCACCCCCATCCCCCTTTATTCCCTAAAGAAAACCCTACACCCCAATTTTTAGGCGAACTTGGATTGAGCACCCGCGGCACCTACAAAATCACCTGTCAAAAAACTAGCCTTAAAAAGTGTTTTTTTTTCAATTATAAATTTCATAGAAACCGTGTAGACGATCGATTTAAAATTCAGCGGGTACATTCATTGAATGACAAAGAATTGACTGTATAAATTTAAATCAAATGGTAATATTTTTCCAATTGTCCCGAAACTCCGTAAACCCAATTTTCAATAATAATCCTGATTTTCGCGTCGTCACAATAGCCTAACCCCTTAATACGCGATTCAAAAATTTCCCATAGAACAGCTCAACGCATTTTTCCCCTCGTTCCCGTCAAATTTTCCAAATAACTATTCATTCCTCCGTATCGAAAAATATAAATTCACAAATAAATCACTTGAGTCGGTAAAAAATCCACTAAAAACCTCGTGTTCCTCGGGCTCGGAAACAAATGATACAATTCCGCTCGAACAGCAGAAATCCATCAGAGGTCGTTGTGTTTCTTCTTTCTAATAAAACAGCACGGGCTTGCATACTTTTATTCTTGCCATTTTGTTTCTTCTCGTTAACATGATATTTTCAGATGGCTCGTCGATCGTTTGACATTTCTTTCGTTCTTCCTAAACGCTGCTCGCATGCTTGTTCGGTGAAATTGATAAATCGACGGGTGGTGTATGGGATTGAAGACTACGATAATTTCGGTCGAAATAAATACGGGAGGAGTTATACACGATACATATCTGATGGCTCGATATTCTGGAAAGTGTCTTTGTGTGTGTGTGTGTGTGTGTGGCGTATGCGCTTGCGTGCGTGCTTGCGTCCGTTTGAATGTATGTGTTTTATGTCAGTTCGATTACAATAGGCCATAATATATAGCGCCACAATATACGGTGAACAATGACGTTGAACTTAGCATCGTTGTAACGCAACGAAAATTAATTCTCCTCAACGAACAAAATGTCTTTTTGGCCAATTTGGGCTATGAAAATCACTCGCCCATTTTTACGTATCCTCGTTAGAGATTCACGACCTCAATGTGAGAAAAAATACTTTCCATAATAATAAAGATTAAAAAAAAAAATCTTCGCATTTCAATGATGCAAACTTCAACGTCATGTCGAACACGTGGTAAACACGCACTCGCGGAGGATATATCTACTGTTTTTTACGCGCATATTTCGATTCGCTCTTTAATTTTTTTGCCAAATCATTTTTCCGTTTTTTTTTCGTTCACTAGTAATTATACGAATAATTACTTCGCATAGCGATTTACAATGTAACGATAACGAATAATAATAATAAGAACACATGGTTTTAACGTACCTAATTCAAGTGTGCTACCTACATTCCAATATTATAGAAAATTCACGACACATTCTGTCTCTCTCTCTCTCTCTCTCTCTCTCTCTCTCTTTCTCTCTCTCTCTCTCGTATTATTTTTTCTTCCCTCGTCCAACCTCAAAATTCGCAGCGATTGCGTCCGTTTTTCTCTCGTTATCTCACATTAATTGACATTTTCAAATACTAAAACGACTCGCTCGAAAGGAAAAAAGTGTTCGAGGGTTAGATCCACTATCGGCGTGGCCGTACATAATTTGTCCACGATCGCCGAATACTCGGCCGACCAAACGGAACAGAGATGAATTTTTTCTACGGAAGATGTATGCGCGCTTCGAAGATAAAGATGAGGGAAGGGGAGAGTGTTGTTTTTCTTTAAGGGTAAAACTCAGTCCTCTTGGTGTGCCTTTGCGACAGCTCCGCACTCGCTCTCGTTTCACGCTATCGTTCGAATCATTCGTTATTGTTTGAGGCGTTAGGCCACAGTAACGGTTATAAAATCATGTGCGAATTTAACATTTTTTTTCGTATGAAAAAGTGATTCACTCATAAAATTAATTACACATCTATTTAGTATGAATATCAAGCTTTTGGGAAATGTATATATATTTTGTTCGATATACAAAATGGCTGACTACGCGAAACAGCTTTTTCCAATTGACGTGACAAATAACTTCAACAATTTTCACTCGATTTACTTCAAATATAAAAGTTATGTTCCTAATTGCATTTCGTAGAGAAGTACGTACGAAATTTCTGATTAATCGAAAACTTTTCATTTTATGAGCAGTTTATGAGCAGTTATAACGAAATTTTTCATTGAAAATTCATTTCTTAAGTTCAAATGCCTACAAATTTTGAATAAAACAATATTTTTTAAATTCCGTACGTACTTCTCTAAATATTCTAATGTAGATTGACGAGAATTTTTGTTTTTTGTTCTAGGTAAAAAATTGTGGATGCTAAATGACACGCCGCGGAGCGCCTAAAAAAAGATAGAACATATTAGTCATCGGCCATTTTGTACATCGAAAAAAATATATATTTTCTAAGAGCTTGATATTCATACTAAATAGATGTGCAATTAATTTTATGAGTGAATCACTTTTTCATACGAAAACAAATTGTTAAACTCGCACATGATTTTATACCCGTTACTGTGGCGAAACCCCTTAATAATATTGACAGCCCGTGGTCCTGCCACGGCGCCGGTTCTTTGTTCCCTCGATCCCGTACACCTTCCATTTCTTTTTTCGCTTGTTTCTGCATGCAACTTTTCGCATGCGCGCGCCGGTACAGGAGTCGAGTAGTTTTAGTGTCGCGTGACTGGAATCGCCAAGAAATATTTTATAAATTCGAATAAGATGGGTCCATCCGTCAGCATACATGTTTTTTTTTCTTTCTTACACGAGTAATACACTTTCACGCTGGAGGAGAAAAAAGAGCGTTCGCACGCGTTGCCCGAAGGGGGTACTCGAGCGCGCACGTTTACTCGTATTTATTCGTAAAATTCGTAAACCTTACACACATACATACATACTCGGATGCTCGTTACACAACGACGATTTTTATCCAATCGGTTGATTGATTAATTTTTTTATTTCATCGTATCTTTCAACGTCAGTGCTTATCTCGATGGGCATATATATCGTGATGTGGTCATAGAAAAAGGGACTTGGACGAGTACATCGATCGTGTTTCGCTCGCAGAGCGAACTGCGTCTATACAATGTGCAAGAATTGTTATAAAGACGCGCTTTTTTTGTTTCTCGCATACGGAAGAGATTCACACCGTGCGCACGCAATATTTCGCAACTTCCGATGTTTCTTCAGCTTTTGTTTTGACTTGCATTCATTCTTCGGAGAGACGACGTGGAAGCGATCAAAGTTGCGAACTCTTTTGGGCTTGGGTGAATCGCCTCTGTACTCGCGATCCGTCAGCTTAATCGTGAGCTAGATTATTAGAATGGTCGTTATTATATTTTATGGGTGGAACGACTATAGATTATAGCCGGGTTTTGGGAAAACAAGTGGTAAATGTCTGGAAAAGGGGCCCTTCCTGAAGGCGAAAAAATTGAATCATTCCGGCGTATTTTTTCGTCATTACAGATATGCCAACAAAAAAAAGTCGTTCACCATAATTGTCGCGGAAAAGGAGTGAAACTAGTGGAAAATCAACGATACAGTAGAAAAAAGGTTTTATTATCAGTTTAATTGATTTTAAAGAATTTAGCGATACTATTGAAGAACGTCGGTATTCGATCATTAAATGGACTGCGACATTTGAAAAAAAAAATCTGTCAAGTAGCACTCCAAATGTGCCTCGCGCGACCCATATCGTGGGATGATCAAACCAAACAAACCCAAACGTTTTTGAGGATTCTGAGGTAGGACTAATCGGGATGTTTTTTTTTTGGCATAACAGCGAGACGTTAAGGCGGAAAATGCATTTAGACGACAACAAATCAAGCAATTTTCAGGGACTTTTTAAACGAAGAAATAATTATTCTACATTTATCAAATTTTAGGTATACTTCAATAGTATATTTAAGTATACGAAACAATTTTTTGAAATTCTTTCATAATGAAAATGGCGAAGCTGTTTTCCGCGGGAGTTGCGAATCGGCGTGCAGCCTAGCTTCCCGTAGTCTTTTGTTTGCAAAAAAATTCAAATTTTTTTTTCAGTTAGCACATGTACAGTTTCTATTTTACAGTAATTAAAATGAAGAAAATGCAAATATAAGATAATAGCATGCATTTACAAAAAAAAATACATATTACGCATAATTTTTGTGAAATATGGAGTAAAAAAGTTTTTTTTCTCCTAATTTTTCAATAACAATTCTCCTTAAGCAGAAGATTGCAATATTATCAATATTTCCACCAAGTTTCAACGCAATTGGCTTATTAGTTTTTGAATAATCCTGCACGCCAATTTCGAAAATGCAGTTTTGACAAAAACGCATTTGACGTTTACGGCCGCTCTGAATCCCTTCCCTTTGAAATTTTGGGAAAATATTCTACATGTATAGTTCTATCGTTTAAAGGGGAAAAAGGTCGATTTTTTCATCGTTGTAAATGTAACGGCTTGTCCGATTTTGTCCAAATTTGGATACAATATTCTTCGATAGTTTTTCTCGTTCGCCACGTAGGGGTTTTTCATTTGATTGAACCATTGCTTTTTTATGCAATGTGTATGCAATCCAAAATCGTCGGAAATTGCGAACGAGAAACGAATGTTAAATTAAAACGGTCGCAATCCCGTCAAAAATGAAAATTTCAAAAAAATCCTACGTGGCTAACGAGAAAAACTATCGAAGAATATTGTATCCAAATTTGGACAAAAACGGACAAGCCGTTTTCGAGATACATCCGGCAACGACTTTGCAAACTATGTTTCGAGATAATCGCGTTTGAATCGCTTTCAGTCAACGAATTTATTTTAAAAAATTCCTAAACATACCTCAATGTACATATTTTCCAATAAAAAAAACCCGGATCCGATCGAAACATTAGTTTTTGAGATAAAAAAATCCCGAAGTTTCCCTGTTTTTCTCGCCTTTTACTCAGGTACCTCCCTTTAACATTCATTAAGCAAGTCCAAATATAGTATCCGTAGTACGATTATTTCCGACTTTCTTTGCTTCGTACCATCATCAATTTTAGAAAGCGACAATTTTAAATTGCGCACTCATGATTCGGAGACGAAAATACGCCCAAATGCCGGTTCAATTTTTTTTCATAAAGGTCCCTTTTCTATATATTTACCAATGAATTATTCAACGTGTATATTATACATATGTTACAGTCAAAACCCGTTTTCGTTTTAAACGCGTTGTATCGAGTGAAAAACGAGTTCAGAATGAACGCCTTCGGTGCAACTCGTTTTTCCTGCTGAAAACTACAATTTACTGATAAATGAATTTGAGTGTTAATTAAAATTAGTTTTAACTTGGAAAAACTAGGTCTAACGAAACGAACTTCTTTGGGTTTGTTTGTTTAGGCTTAAAACGAGTTTCATCTGACATTCAAATTTATGTATAAGTGAATTCTGGTTTTTACTAGGGAAAACGCGTTTTCATTTGAAAAGAGTTTTGACTGTAACATGCATACGTATACACATATGATGGGTATGTCGAAAAAAAAATCACGACGTTGAAGTTCGTATCGTTGTGATGCAACGAAAATCAACATTTTTCTCTTTAGTTCTTAATTTTTTTCATTATCCAAGATTATATCCTGCAACTTCGAGCTGTCTGATAAGTTTACTTTAGGATCCTTATCAAATTGGTCGAGTTTTTTTCGGAGGGGGACTTGCAGAGAAAAGATCATGCTGCTGAACTTTCGTTGCGTTTCAACGATGCAAACTTCATTATCATAAAAATATTCTCGTACCCCTTTAAATTAGTATAGGTATAAAAAAAAAGTATGCCGTTCCCGAGCTCCCTGACTCAGACCCAAGTGGTGATGCTCGATAATCTTCTGACGATGATGAAGTTTGCATCACCGGAATGCAACAAAATTGAAATAAATAAATAATAATCCTTATCATCCAAAATCTTATCCAGCAAGCTTGGGCTCCAAATTTCGTTAAATGCCTAGAATCGGGGCTCCTGACCAAAAACGTCAACAAAATATTTCATTTTGCCATGGACAGCTTCAGTTGGTCTTCACTAATGATATTTCGTCGGCGGAGGCTAACAATTTTTATTAATTTTATAAATTTTGGGTTTTTTTTTAAATTCGGAAATCATGCAACGAAATTGCGGATTTTAAACACTGACGTGAATATTGAGGTCAGGGGGTAGGGCGCACACACATGTTTTGTTTGGGTTTATTTGGGTTTGTTTGGCAAATTGTCTTTCGCCGAGTTGTATAATCATAAAAAAGAACCACGAAAAAAATCAGCTCGCTAAAAAAAAACAATTCCTCCCCTTTTTTGGTCAGGAGCCCCGATTCTAGACATTTACCCACATTTCTTCTAACAATCCTGAAAAAACCAGTCGAGTGTTTTTTGCAGCCCGAATTCGCAAAAAAACAGATCGAGCAACTGAACTTTCGTTGCGCCCCAACTACGCAAACTTCAATATCGTATCTTCTGCCTATTATGATTTACACAAAAAACTCGCACTTTACGTTCAAAATTGAATGACTCTACGACTAATTAACTAAGCCAACCCCAACTAAAAACTCTTAAAATTGACCTTTACTGAAGCTGTAAAGCAACATTTTCGCGATCTCGATATTATTTCCATACAAATTAAAGATATTAGAGAAACGCTCTTCTTATTTTCGACAGAAATATATGCATTTATTTAAATAACAGTATATTGCGTAAAAAATAATCATATGAAAATGAAAAAAAGCTTTATAACACTAAAAGTCAGCTTCGAGAATATTAGAGAAAAGATATTAGAGAAACGCTCTTTTTATTTTCGACAGAAATATATGCATTAATTTAAATAACAGTATATTGCGTAAAAAATAATCATATGAAAATGAAAAAAAGCTTTTTAACACTAAAAGTCAGCTTCGAGAATATTCAGCAGAGTTTCCCAAATATTAATTAGTTTATTGAGATATTCAAGTCTGAACATTACTATGTAAATTAAATGAGGGAAAAAATATCAAGCTCTACAGACTCGAGTTAGGGAGCTCAAATTTGGCAGGCTTTTTTTTAAACCTAATATCGTTAGTTCGAAAGGGTGAGAGTTGATTTTTTTCAACATACAATATATATATATATATATATATATATATATATATATATATATATATATATATATATATATATATATATATGCACATACAGGTTGAGTCACTAAAAAAGAGGCGATCACAGTTCTCGTTTAAAAAAGTAGGGTCGATTTCAAAATCAGGCGACTCTCGATAAGCCCCATTCAATTTGTTCTCCTACTTTGTGTTATCGAAAATGAACATTAACACGAATTTCCGAGTGTCCAACTTCCAGTGACTCGTCCCGCATGTATACAGATAAATGTACGCGTTCGCAGGAATGAGCGTTCGCTGCTACGTTCGATCGTTGAAAAAGATAGAAGTGTGCTGGGCAAAAGTGGTCGTGATCCCCGTGTATATGGTACAATATATAGTTACGCTATAACGAGAAATTGCTATTCGCATAATCGGCAAACTTCAATGGTTTTTTTCTTCTTCCTTTAGTCCCATAGATTGGTCTCTTGTATTTATTCTTGATGAGATTACGTGTTTTTTTTTTCTTCCCCCTTTAACTTCCGCTCCGAGAATTGTTTTTCTCACTTTGCCACACTAAAAGTGTGACGTTCTTATCGAATCGTTTCGCCTCGGTTAATGGAGTCAACTTTGGTGCTTTTTGTCGAATTTTTCGCTATCGTTCGTTCGTGATTCTCGACCCAGAGTGCAGTCAGATGGTGTACACCGTATACATTATAGATATATATATATACACACACACACACACACACACAAATTGCCGCAAGAATTACAGAGTATCGGTATTACAAGAATTCGTAAACGTCGCTGCGCACCGATTTTAACACGTACGAACGTTACTAACGTAAGTATATTACATTTTCTTTTTTTTTCGTGCTCTCAACGCCAGTGATGCGGGATCGCCAAAGATGCGAAAGAGAAGATTTCCGTGTAGTTCTTCGTGCGTAAAGCGCGAGCGATAAGAATTCAACGAGGGTTGCGCGACGATTGCTTTTGCGATCTTGAGCCGTCCCTTCGTCGTATCAACGATTTCCCCCGGATATTCGCGTAAAACGGCGGATTATTACGAGAAAGATTTCATTCGAATATCTTCGGAACTTTGCTTTTCTACGCAGGCAAGATCGCCGTGCGTAAAGTGCATTACAGCAGTGCGCAATAATTGATCGGAGCTTCGACACATATCTTCCCTACTTTCTTCACTGCGGTCATTTGCCCGGAGACTCCGCCACGCCGGACGTACTCTCGACGATAATGGGAAAATTGAGTTTTCTAATCGCTACGTATTCGACACTCGTCACATCGGATCCTATACATATTGATATTTATAATCGCGCTACGCTCTACGTGAAAACGACTTTTTCTTCCTTCTTCGCCTACAACGAATATCCTCTATCGTTTGTTTATCCTGCGATTTTTGGTAAATTGAGAGATTAGTCAATGCTTTTGCTTTTTTTTTTTTTGGTTTACGCGCCGAGAAAAAGATTCTTTCTTCCCGAGTATGCGAGGAAGTTTGAATCTCTGAAAAATCGATTTCCGCTCGTCGATTAGCCGCTCTTTGAACATAAGTGTATTCAACAAAAGTCCAGCTTGGAAATTCCATAAGTTGCTCCCGGACGTGTCCGCGTTTGAAACAAAATACTACCCTTCAACGTAGCTCGATCTTGAGCCATGATAATAATTCAATATCGCAGCGCCCCAAGCGGATTTTTCGCGCGACAATCCTCGCACTCGAACGAAAGACAAATCAATTTCTTACGGTCCTATCGGAAGGCGAGATTTTTCGTGATCGGCTCAACGTTCGATGTTACACAAAGCGACGATACACGCAACGAAGTTGTGAAATTGTTGATACGGGAGCTTGGAAATTGTCAAGAACTCGAGAGAGAGCGCGCGAATAATTAAAACATCAGAGTCGTCGATTTCCTTTTTTTTTTTTTCATACACTGAATATCTTTTGATTTCGTCGATTCTCCGCGATCGCACACGCTAATTTAAACACACAGTCTGAGCGCCTCTATTTGTATAATAAATAAATACGTCTATATAGTATACATCATCGATGACGAACGAGCGGTCTTCAACCGTATTCACATTCAATCGTGCTTCGTTTGTTTAAATTATTTTTCTCTACCGTTTATAACGTTCAATGACTATCTACCTAAACATTTTTTTGACCTCCCCAATCCGCGCATTCGAATTCACATTGTGTTCCGATTAAAATCGCCACTTTTCTCGTCGCTTTTCTAACTATCGGCTTAATCGTTATCTATTATCTATTATTATTATTCCAACAACGATGACGATGGCAAGATGACGCGAATGACATGTTTCATGAAAGAGACGACCATAACGATAATAATGATCACGAATACGTCGTAATTACAATCATTGATCGTTTCAACACATTGGCTATACGTAACGCACATCTTTGAACGTGTCACAGGAAATGGAATGTCTACAAGTATTTCATTTTCTTTCGTTTCGCTGAAATTGAGATTTTCCAATGCAGTTATTATTATTACTATTACTATTTATCGTTATTATTATTATTGTTGTCGGTATTATTCTCCTTCTGGAGGAAAGAAATTCTTTTAACGTGTATCGAGTATATCTTTCCGCGGAGCCAGCTCCGCAGATGTTTGTTACCGGGACATATGCAGAGAGATAAACATCTATTGGTATTGTTAATTTTATAACGTTTAAGTTTGCCCCGCTGAAATACGATGGTTTTTTTTTTAATTGCCCAAATGAAGAGAAAACTCGGGTAATAATGAAAATAAAGAAATAGAAGGAAAAAAAGGAATTTCCGTCACGTTCGATACATGGAAACTTCGACATCTTTTACTTCTTCGGTTGGTCGACACTTCGAGATCACCGCGACGAGTCTTTTCCCTTTCTTGGTTATGTCTGTTTGGTTTTTTCATTGACTGACCCTCGTGAGTGTTAAGGGAAAAAAACGCGCGGTCGGCGACCGTACACGCGATTTCGGGTCCCGATGAAAATGCAAACGGACACTGCGGTACGGTGAAGCCCAGCGTGTTTTCTTTGAGGGGTGCCTGGTTGTAAAAGTCGAAAAATCACTTTTTTCAAAACCCATACATTTTGGGAGTGGATTATCTTTTAAATGTTCTGTGGAAATGCTAAGTTGATCGGATCAAAATTGACAGATTCATAGGCTGTTGGGTTGACGCTCGTCGGAACGCTCGGAGCGTCGCACATAGGGGTATTAAGGGGAGGTACCTGAGTAAACGGCGAGAAAAACAGGTAAACTTCGGGAATTTTTATCTCAAAAACTAATGTTTCGATTGGATCCGGGTTTTTTTAATTGGAAAATATGTACATTGAGGTATGTTTAGGAATTTTTTAAAGTAAATTCGTTGACTGGAAGCGATTCAAACGCTATTATCTCGAAACATAGTTTTCAAAGTCGGTCCGATTTTGTCCAAATTTGGATACAATATTCTTCGATAGTTTTTCTCGTTCGCACATGTACATATTTTCCAATAAACAAACCTGAATCCAATCGAAATATTAGTTTTTGAGATGAAAATTCCCGAAGTTCACCTGTTTTTCTCGCAGTTTACTCAGGTACCTCCCCTTAAGCTAATTAGGCGGCCAAAATTATTTTCTTTGGTATCTATATTACAAATCGTCGTTTGTTATATATATTATAAATCGTCCCAGTTGGGTAACGGGAAGGGATCGCCCATTGTTTGGTGTCTATTCAACATTCTCTAGTGGCAGTTTTTTTAAACTGGGATACATTTAAGGAATTCTATTTTTGGTCGCCACATTAGCAGAATAATTCCTATGTGCGTCGATCGAAACTTTAAACGCTTTTTTCTCGAAAGTACGTTTTTAAAGTCGGTGAGCAAAATACTTCAAAAACTACTGCATCAAACTTTCTGCAATTTTTAGAGCTTTTTCTAGATGTTAAAATATAGTGTTTGATCGAAGGATTTTCTTTTCCGATCTATACTTTCAATTTGATGAACGAAAAACGCCGTTTTTTCGCAAAAATCAAGTCTCACTTTAAACAGGCGCCATTTTTTTTAAATTTGATATTTCGGAAATTCCTTCGATTAAGGAGAGATATACACCTAGAAGGTCGAGATCGAGGATTTAGAAGCTATGAACATTCCGTCGACCGTAGAAGACCTACACTATGGGCCTGGTATCGATGATTCCATGTAAGGTGACAAATTTCATGATTTATTCATTCCCAAATTTTCAAACGCGTTTTTCTCAAAACCACGTTTTTCAAATCGGTACCCAAAATTTCTCGAAAAACCAATGAACCGATTGCCTTGAGGTTTTTTGGGGTTATTCTATACACCATTATCTAATACTCGTCATAGGATTTTTTTTTCCGTTACTTAGTTTTTGTTTTATAGGCAAAATAATAACTAATTTTGGCTCAAAAATCACTGTTTATGTTCAAACGTCCGCCATTTTGTCATAAATCGATATTTTGAAAATCGGCTATGACAAGTACTAGATTATAGTATCTAATTTAATAATCTTTTTGGTTTTTTTTTCAGATGATTTTTGAAGAAACGCCAGTGGGTACCGTATACGAAGATTTTTTTACGACGCTCCAAGGATCATACAATATCCTTGTATATTTTTGATATTTTTAAATAAAGAAAATTAAACATATTTTTTAATGTAACTTTTAGATAATTAAAACCCCAATTCGAAATTTCAAATATTTTTCCTTGAAAAAATTCACAAAAATGACCTTTTGTTCCGGCTCGTAGGTGTATATCTCCCCTTAAGAAATCACTGTGTAAAATTTAAAAAAAATCGATTTTTTTGCATTATTCGATAGTATAGACGGTTATAAACATCGACGCGGCATCGCCGATTGATCGTAAGTAGACGATTTCAATTAAAATTCCGCACTCGAAACTTTAAATGCATTTTTCTCGAAATATCGTTTTTCAAAACGAGGTACACTCTCAAAGGAAGAGTTTTCAAGCTATCCGTCTCAAGTTTTGACACAACATCCTTCACGCCATTCTTTATCTGGTTATGGACGTTTTTTTTTCAAATCTTCATTTTTTTTCACGAAAAACTGTCGAAAAATTGGCTAAATTTGATCATTTTTTTTCAAACCGCCGCCATTTTGTCAATTTTGTTTTAAAAAACCTTCATAGCACGATAGCGGCTTTCATACTGATTAATAATCTTTTATCAAATTTTGTTTCAGATTATATTTACAGCCACAACCGTGCACACTGTGAGGACTTTTTTTTTCGAAGACATTTTCAACCGTTAGATATACGCAAGAAAAATAAAAATAAACGTTTAAACATATATTTTCTGTTCTTCGTGAGTGCATTGATTCGACATAACAAAATCAGACCGATTAGCGTATTTTAATCCCGAAAATCAGCTATTTTTCAACCCGTTACACTGTGATGTTCCCTTAAATATTTTCACACCAAAAAATTACAGATTGTTTTTCAGATTATACTTTTTCGAATACCTAATGTTTGTAAAAATTTATCGCAATTTTCTGAAAAAAATCCTCAATATCAACTATTTTCGACTGTTACAACTAGGCATAACCCGTTAACGGGCGCACCCACCTCAGCGGGTCCAGTGTAGAACGCCAATCGTTCTTCTCCCTTTATCGTCCGCTTTTCGCATTTTTCGTGTCGAAAGAGCGTAATTTCGGGCCACAAAGTGTACAAGATTAAAATAATCTCTAATGCAAATTATGTGAAAAGTTATATAGATCAAAGTATCGGAACGATCATACGCCATCGCTGGTCTTGTGAAATTTTCCGTTTGTCATCGTTGACTCGATACTGACTGCCCATTTAATCCGAATATTGTTGCGATCTTCATACTCGATATTATCGTGGATTCGAGCTAGATTTTTTCACAATTTTCTCGCTTATCCATCGATTTGACTATTTTTCACCGGTTTGTTATGTCCGGAATTATAAAAAGGAAAAACAAACGCATCGATCTCGTTTTCAAACCTTGAATAAAAGTTGCAGTTTCTTTTATTTCGGTCAATTCAACGGCGAAGTTTCTCTTGAAACTCCGAGAGAAACTCCACTTTCCACATTTCCGTATAACAAAAAACAAAAATCAACAAATAAATAAACACAAACATCGTTAAAAAATACAATATGTACTCCAGACACACTTTTTTTTCACTCATACGAGCCTCTGTCTTAGACCCGATCTGAGCGATGCACACGGAAACGCCTGACGATGTTCGCGATCGGTCCCTTCGTAAAAAAAAAATCCCGAGTCCCGGTCTTTCGTGATTTTCTTTTGAATCTTCGCTGTTGCCGTCTTTTCTCGTCTGGTTAATGAGCAAATTGTCACCTCGATTTCGTCAAACTACATTTTCTCATTTAACTGTACCTCTACCTCTACGTTTTCAAGATTCCCTTCTACCAGTCTTTTTTTTCCGTCTCCCGTACGTAGGCGTATTTTACTTAATTATTATTATTATTCATTATTAATTAAATTAAAATCGTCGTGATCAATGTCTTTGGGCGTTTGTGTATGTGTGTGTGTGTGTGATGCGCGCGCGCGTGTCCGAGTGTTTTCAATGTAACGTGTTATTGTTTTCGTTAACAAATCGACTATACATACTTCGATATTGTTGTTCTTGAAATTTGAGCCGCGAATCTTACCTCGAGATTTCTCCCTCCTCCGTATCGCTCAACTTTCATCGCATCGCTTCATTTTCATCCGACGTTCGTCACTTTCTACGTGCTTTCAAAAACTTTTTTTCCCTTTCATTTTTCTTTATGGCACAAGTCAATTTGGCGCGCGAGCTTGTGTTTAATTCCTCGTGAATGTTCGTCAATTCATCGGAAGACGGTACGAGAGACCTCTACGGTATTTTGTTACCTCCTTTTATTCCTCTTATTTTTCGTGTTTTCGTTCTTTTGTAAAAAGCCATCTCGGGCACGAAAAAAAACCGCGACGTCTCGATCCTTGGACGGTCCGAGCGAATCATAGAGAGCACTGGTAGCGAGGAATTCACACCGATATCCGCGGATCGTATCTATCAGCGGACGTTTGTTTTTTTCTCTTCGTTCACGGTATTTTGATTGATACTGTGTATGCGTATACGCGAGACGGCGCGTAAGATTTTTTTTTGTTCTCCTCTCTTCGGCGAACGACGAACGAGCGTGAGGCTGATTTTTCTTTCTAATCCGGACGCGTCTCGTCGCTGGATTTGGTCGGTCTCGCGGTCATCGAAGCCAAGCGACTCGACGGAGTCTCGGACGAGCGACCCATCGACGTTGCGACGGCTTCCTCGAACGTGTGCTAAAGTCGCCATAGACTGGACCTTCGGGCACCGGCCGTTGTTCCTGCCGTGCAAAGACATCGAAACTTCGTAAACTTGCACGTAAAAGAGCATTTTTTAAGTGAGACTTGAACGGGACAGAACATTTACGCGTATTGGTTTTAGGGTGAATCGAACGACAAGAAACGTCGGAAAGAACGTTGCGTTTTTCAGCGTGAATAGCCGTGTCCAGACCAACCGAGGCAGCGTCGCGCGGCACCGCCTCGCATTGTGGACGTGCTTCGCTCGCATCGTTTGTTTGGGTTTGAAGCATTCATAAGCATACGTACCGAGGCTGCCTCGCGAGGCAGGATCGAGGCAGGATCGAGGCGGCGCGGCCTGTTTGGACGCGACTATCAGGATCGGCTTTTTTTCGCGGATAGTCAAATTCACGCGAATACCGTAGAATTACCGTGAAGTTTCGGAAAAATAAACGTTAAACGGTTTCAATTTGACGGAGCCAAATATCGACCATTATCGGTATTTATCAATCTATACTTGAGTAATTGAGTTTCAATTCGATATAACAATTACGCGCATACACAACGAACTAGGGAACTTTACTCCAACGCGCGGTTCGCCTTATTCTCGATCTCTGAATGCCAAAGATGCTCTGTCATTTCGTGATTTCTTTCTCGATTTTATTTCTCCCTTTTGCTTATCTATAGTTGTACCGACCAGGATGAAAAATGGAAACCATCTCGACGGGAAGGCTTCCGCGTCGCTTGACCGAGGGCTCGGGAATCGAGTCCCTCTTGGCCATGTCCCTCTTCCATGCTGCCAATTTTCCATTGTCGTTGTCATTGTCGGCGCTGCTTCGACCGGAGAACATTTCCGGTCCACCGCTGCTTCTGCGTCTCAATGTTTTCTTGCGATTTCGCGTTTTTCCGTTTACGCTGCTGCGACCGAACAAGTCGCGACGGAGCTCCGATATGTCGGCCGGCACGGAGCCTCGTCTCGGCGACGGCATCGAGCCTGTAATCGGCATACCCTCGGTCACACGACAACTACCGTTGTTGTTGCTACCCGTGTGGCCACCGTTATTGTTGTTGTTGTTGTTATTGTTGTTATTCGCTGGCACGTTTTCTCTTTCGTCTAGGAAAAAACATGAACAATCGTGTTTAAATTAAGTTTTTTTTACATTGTGACTGCTGAAGCATTTTTTCTTATCTCAATTTTTTTCAAAATCTCAATTTTTGTAAAAATGATCACATTTTTTTCAAAATCTCATTTTTTCCCTCAAAATCTCAATTTTTGGTCCAAACCTCATTTTTTTTTGGAAATTCTCAATTTTGGTCAAAATGATCACATTTTTTTTCAAAATCTCAATTTTTGCAAAAAAGATCACATTTTTTTCAAAATCACAATTTTCGCAAAAAAAGATCAAATTTTTTTCAAAATCGCAATTTTTGCGAAAATGATCACATTTTCTTCAAAATCTCAATTTTTGTAAATATGATTACCTTTTTTTCAAAATCACAATTTTCGCAAAAAAAGATCAAATTTTTTTCAAAACCACAATTTTTGCGAAAATGATCAGATTTTCTTCAAAATCTCAATTTTTGTAAATATGATTACCTTTTTTTCAAAATCTCATTTTTTGTAAATATGATCACATTTTTTTTTAAATCTCAATTTTTGTAAATATGATTACCTTTTTTTCAAAATCTCATTTTTTGTAAAAATGATCACATTTTTTTCAAAATCTCAATTTTTGTAAAAATGATCACATTTTTTTCAAAATCTCATTTTTTCGTAAAAATGATCACATTTTTTTCAAAATCTCATTTTTTGTAAAAATGATCACATTTTTTTCAAAATATCAATTTTTGTAAAAACGATCACATTATTTTTTCTCAATAAATAGCAATTATTGATGTTTCCTAATAAATAACAATGATTTGCAGAGGTTGCTGAAGCATTTTTCAAAATCTCAGTTTTTGTAAAACAGATCGCATTATTTTTCCTCAATAAATAGCAATTATTATTACTTCTTAATAAATAGCAATTTGTATTATTTTATCATTATTGATTTTCGATGAGTCTATGAGTTCTAACGCAAATATTGCGAAGTACGAAAAGGTCAGTAAAAATGAAGAACAACCGAGATCCAAATTTGTCAGCGTGATTGATAATTCAAAAAGTGCGTGAATTATGTGGGTAATGATTGCAGTTGTTGTAATTTAAGTGCACGAGTATTTACCAGCTGGCAAAAGTACGTTTCCGAATAGATTGCCGAGTGCCGCTTCGTGCGGGAGGCTCGCTCTCCTGGGCAACGGTACGTTCTCACCCCGCGGTCCTAGAGCTGAGCGAAACGATCCGCTTACTATTGACAATACAAAAAGGAGTACCATTGTCATCGGGTCAAAAAGGAATTCAATTCAAAGAAGTACTTTTCCAGTAACATGGAGAAATAAGTTCGTTGTCTTTTTTGTAAGCATTTTTTTGGCTTACACAAAAGAATAAGTAGATCGTTGTATTTTTCAAGTATAGCACTGCAACAATTTTCTATCGTTCTCTTTGTAACCCGTGATTTTAGGGAAATTCTCATTCGTCAGTTCTCGAATTTTGACCGCAAAATGAACAAACTTGAATAATGTTAAGGCGGGCCAGCATTGTAATGGGCAAAATATCGATTTTTTTGCATTTTCTCAAAGTATACATGTCCATCCATACATCCAAAAATGCTCCAGCTGGAATATCGAAAATTGACCAAGTTGCGGACGATTTAGCGAGAGCAGTCAGCGCAACAATTTACGTACACTAAAACTTTCAATCGCGTTTTTCCTGAAACGACTTTTCTCGACCTGGCCGGATTCATAACTCTAGCTATAATTGTCCAATTTTCGATTTAAAAGACCAAAATGTCCGTAATTGAAGTAGCCATCGTTGTAAGTAGCCGTTTATTTTAATTTAGTTCTATAACCCCCGAATGTAAGTACAAATTCGCCCAAATTACACTTCTTTTTTAACACCCGCCATTTTGCGATTTTTTTTATTCGAAAAACTGTTATGTGCAACGAGATCTACATTTATATAGATTATCAAACTTTTTCATTTTTATTTTTCAGACCAACCATTGTCAAGTTATCGATCCGGCCGTTGGACCACATTTTTTATACAGAGGCTCTATTATACCTCAATAATGTTGATAATTTATAGTTTTGTTTTAAATAAAAATTTACACGAAATAAGTTTAATGTATGCTTAATAACATATCTTTTTTCCAACCCCAAATAAATAATCTAATAGACGAGAAAATTCGGAAAAAGGACCTTTTTCGACCCGTCACATTGTCAATGAAATATTTCATCGAGTGCGTACCTTGGTGTCCGATGATGTCAGTCGGTACAGAACCTCGTCGACTACTGTGTCGATCGGTTCTCGGTCCGGTTGTACTGACCGGACAGTCGTCGAGTTTCGCCAGCAATCCAACAGGTGCGGAGCCTCGACGTCTTGCCCATCCCTGCAAGATAAAAAAAGCCAATTTTGCAAAGAATTTCAAAGACGATCGAAGATTAATTAGGAGTGAAACATTTTATATCAAATATGTAGAGATTCGAAAAAGTATTGGGACGTTGAATAAGTTCTCGCTGTCTTCCAACAGATGGCGTTACCAGAACTGCGTGAGTGTAGTTTAAGATGGTAACGCATCTATGAAAAAGTACTATAAGCAAGCTTGAAATTCGGTGTATGTCATTTCGCCGAAGTGTAAACAACTTTTTTTTCATAGTGTTAAACATGTCAAATTTCGTGCCAGAAAAGAGTATTCGCGGGGAATTTTACTGCACTACTTTATTCTAAAAAATCTGCAACCGATGTACGGAAAATCCTTGTTGAGGGTTACCGCGACCATGCTCTGTCGGAAGCAACCTGCACTGATTGGTTTACGCGCTTCGAAAATAATGATTTTGATGTGTTACATTGGAGGCATTACTTCATGAAGACTCATGTCAAGCGCTAGCTGAACTTGCAGAATCATTAGGGGTGGATCGCACAACAGTTTCGAAACGTTCGAAAGCATCCCGAATGATTTTTTCAAATAAAGCATTCATTTTCGCGAAAAAAACAGCGAGAACTTATTCAACATCCCAATATTAATTTTTCGGGTCAGTTCCGAAAAGCCGATACCGCCGATTCATTTGGAACTTCGTGTACCCATGTATTTTGGGTACATCCAAATTTGATTTTCATGGTCAAAACTCAGAAAAACTGATTTAAAAATAGTTTTTCTATTTAAAAAAAATAAATGTTGGTGTTAGAGTAAAAGGTTTCCTACAAAAATTGTAGCCTATAAAAAGATTGATATTTTATGTTCCATACAGTTTTTGTCTAAAACCATTCTGTTTCGAGAAAAAATGGGATAATGCTCCAATAAGTACATTTTGCTAAGCTCCATTAGTTTCGATATTATCTACTTACGCACTTTACCGCGGGAAGGTTGGAGGAGTTTAGTCTTTAAAGTGCATATTTATTTTATTGCTTTTTTGTATTTTATTTTATTTTTTGCTTCTCTCGGTTGTATTTGTTTGGGTTCAACGACTAAACTGCACTTTAAAAACGAAACTCCCACCTTCTCGCGGTACAGTGCGTAAGTAGATAATATCAAAACTAATGGAGTTCAGCAAAATGTACTTATCGGAGCATTATCGCATTTTTCTCGAAACAGAATGGTTTTAGACAAAACCCGAATGGAACATAAAAGATCAATCTTTTTATAGGCTACAACTTTTGTAGGAAACATTGTCCTCAAAGATAAACTTAAGGGATTAGGCCACTCTAGAAGCCGAAAAAAATAGGCTTTTTGGGGATTTTTTTTTCAGACGAACTACAAAATAAATCGAGATTACAAAAGAGGGTGTTTTTTATACATATCAGTGACTGTATACCGTCATTTTTTTAAAGCGATTAATTTAAAAATAGCGGCTGTGCAGCGTTTATCTCAAAACTGCATTTTTTAAGATGGCCGGAAACATAACTCAGACGATTTTTAACCGATTCACTTGAAATGTTGAATATATCTTGAAAAATACATTGTTTATGGAAGTACGTAGGATTTTTCTTGTGTATTGCATAGTTCATTCGTTATTAACAATTATCTGACGATTTTTTAGGCAAATTTTTGGAAAGTGCCAAATTTGCCTAAGAAATTGTCAGATAATTGAGTTATTTTTCCGGCCAACTTAAAAGATACAGTTTTGAGATACATGCTGCACAGCCGCCATTTTGAAATTAATCGCTTCAAGAAAATTATTGTATACGGTCACTGACATGTATGATAAACGCCCTTTTTTGTTATCTCGATTTATTTTATAGTTTGTCTGATAAAAAAATTCCTAAAAAGTCCATTTTTTCGGCCTCTAGAGTGGCCTATGGCCTTAAGGGGAGGGTAGGGGTTTCAGCGTAAAAAAAAACACTTTCTTGCGAATTTTTTTTTATCTATATGGATAGAGTACATTTATTGAAACCTTGGGTACATTGTTAAGTGTCATTTCAAGAACATTCCGTGAAATTTGTACGCGAAAATATCCACAAACAAGCCGGTGCCGCGTTTATCTCGAAACCACTTTTTCAAAGTTCGTGTTCACTGCTATTTAAAAACATGACCGATTTATTTCAATCTTGGTACACACTTTCTACATATAAAATACCTCCCCCCAACGGTTAGTTTGAGTTTTTTTTTACATTGAGGGGGTTTTCCACCCCCAAAATGGCGGAATTTTTCACTTTGCATGACCACCAAAAATTTAGAAATGAAAAAAAAAAAAATTATCAAACACCGTTGGAGGGAGGATTTGATGATAGTTTGACTAAATTTTAACGGTACTTGATTTCAGATAATTTCTAGCTGAGATACAGTGAACACCGCAAATCGTGTTTTTCCAAAGGCGTTCTTGGAAAAGCTTTGTCACCGGCTTGTTTGTGGATATTTTCGCGTACAAATTTCACGGAATGTTCTTGAAATGACACTTAACAATGTACAAAAGGTTTCAATAAATTTACTCTATCCATATAAATACAAAAAAATCGCAAAAAAGTGTTTTTTTTTTCACGCTGAAACCCCTACCCTCCCCTTAAAATAAAATAGAAAAACCTTTGAAAAATCAGTTTTCGTGAGTTTTGACCTTGAGAATCAATTTCGCGTGTATTTTCACTCACATTCGCGATCACGAGTCAAAATACCCGAGTATACGAAATTCCAAATCATTCTTCGTTATGTGCTTATCGGAACTCGATCCATGTTTTCTCACCTGATTGGTCCGTCTGCCGAAGGCGACGGTGCTTTTGTTGGGCTCTTCAACGGCTCTGGGATCCAAGTTTTCCTTCATTCTCGTGTCGTCGCTGAGTTTCGCAATCTTGGAGCTCTTTTGCCGCGTGGTATCGGAGTCTCTCTTGACGCCGACCGAGACGGTCTCGTTATTGGGCTCGCTCATAGCCGGTCTGGCGGGCTCGCTGTCACCGTCGCTGGACGACGAGACGCTCTTGAGTGGCGACGGCGATCCCGGTGGGCTGCCAATGAAGAATTTCCGTGCGGGCATCTCGGAGCTCACGGGAATCGCGGTGAAGCGTCTCACGTTTGGATTGTTGGAGGTCGTGGGTGTTTTCGGTTCGGTCGTTGAAGTGGAGTATCTCCTTGGCTCGGACTCCGCGGACTTTTCCTCGAGTTTCGACAGGCCGGTGGACTTGTCGCCGTTGTTCTTCGGGACGGAGCACTCGACGCTGGAGGTCTGTGAGTTGCGAGTCTCGAGATCGGAACAGGTCGAAGAATTTCTCGTCGATTTCGCGCCACTGATGAGCGACGCGTAGATCATCTGAGTGGGATAAGCCTCCTGCGCGGAGGAGGGTCTTCCGTGACGATTTTTGAATCCGAGGCTATTCGGATCTTCGGTTCGTACGACGGCTTGAACGGAGTGTCGCCTCGGGTGCTCTTTCCCAAATGCGGCATAAGCGTCCAAGCTCTGTCTGGTGAATTCAGCGAAGGCGAATTCTCGTCGTCTCGCGTTGCGATGATCGACCGTGCTGTGTTCCTTCGAAAATCTTGCAGAGTCCCGTTGATTGCGTTGCTTCGAAGCATCGTGATCGGCCTCTCTTTGGCCCGTTGGTTTCTCCACAGGACTGTGTTCCGAGCTTGACGCACTGTCCTCGGCCTCCATGAGAGTTTCCGTCTGGCACTTGGACATCTCAGCGGTCGTCGACATGTAACGTATTCTCACGTAAGGCTGCAGCGGCGGGAAAGTCTGTTGTCTCGTGAGATGTTTCGTTTGGGAGGCTGCCGATCTGGCGATATCCGGTTGGAGAACGCTGGACAAACGGCTGGCCGCGGTGCTGCTGGTTATACTAGCAATGCTCGGTTCGGGCAAAAGATTTTCGGCGCTAACGGGGCGTTCGCCTGAGAAACTGGCCCCACCGGCGGACTCGTAGATGCTGCTTTTCGACGACAGGGGCGACAGGGAGCTTCGCTCGCGTAAAGCCTCGCCGAGGAATTCGGGGTCTTCGAGACGATAGAGCGGACAACGCGAGGGCGCGTTACCCTCGTCCGGCAGAGATTCTCGCCGGCTGTCGGCGATCATCGGCAAAACGGAAAACGGCTTGGATACGCTCAGCGGGACCGAGTGCCGCCTGTTGACGCGTCGCGGGCCAACCTCGACCGGCAAACTCGGACGTCTTTCCGACCCAACTGTCGGCGCTGTGTCCGGCAATAAAATATCCACACTTTCGAAATCCTCGCGCACCCCGGTTATCGGCTCATCGTCCGATGTTGATGAGTTCTGCGCCTGCTCGAAATCGGACACTTCCGACGTTCTCGCATCGTCCGCCTGTTCGCACACTATCAAGCCCTCCCAGTGTTTACGATTTTCGCGAAGGTGCGACATGAGGGAGACGCTCAAGCCGTCACCCAAAAATCGGTGCCACTCTTGGTACAGCGGGGTCACGACGAACTCGAAGAAGCCCGCTTGTATCCTCGGTATGCTTATCGACTGGCGATCGCAGAGCGGCGTCACCGGCAAATTCAGCTGTCTCTCGTAATCCCCTTGACGAAAAAACTCCTCGCACACTTTGTACGACCACTTCCTCGAGATGTCCCAGGGCCTGCACGGATTCGATATGTCCGCGCATTTCAACGATATCTGCAGTATGAAGTGACGATTCTCCGGCTCCTCCATGTTCAGGCTCTTCTTGTCCAGGCAACTCTGTCGGAATGGAAGAAAAGTGTTTTTAGCTTCACTTTCGTTTCATACATTACTACGACCCGACGTGATAATAGCTTTTTTTTCGTCAGCACAGTTGGCAATACAAAAATCGGCGATTGCATCTCGAAGCTTTACAATTTTTGGCCGAATTCTTTTTTATGAGCTTTTATTTAACTTGACTTTATGTAAGATGCAAAAAGGAAAATCGATAATTTATCCACATTCCGACTACTTGGGGCTCTGAAATTGGGCAAACATGCATGTGAATTGTGCATGATTCAACTTAAAAGAAAAATATCCATAACATTTTCAACTTTTCATGTAAAATTAGCGATATCTAATCATCCATATAAAAACTCACTAACACATACAAATTCGTAGCCGACTGTGTTTGTATGTGAATAGTTTGTGTGCAGCAATTAGTCGTAAGTTCAATTCCAATTACAGTCTTTGTTATTTTTTACAAGCATTCCGTGTTCGTGACGTACAAACTTGTAAATTAGTAAACTACTAGTAACAACTAACTAGTAATAGTAGTAGTAGTTTATTCCATGGGCGTTTACACTGAGAGTCCCCCCCCCCCCCCTACATGTGACTCCCCTTTTACAATATTTGCTCAAATCTAACTTACATTCTACTTTCTCCTATCCTCTTCCTCATCATACCTCAAGACAAATCAGCAATTTTATTTATTAATTTCCTTTTTCCTTCATTTTTTCCCCCTATCTCCTACTTTTCTTTAGGCGCATCCTTCGTTATTTTTTCGAATTCTCTGATGTAGGAGCAGAATTCTTTGACAGGGTCATTCTTTGTCAACTCTCCTATTTTTTGTCTGAGATTGTCCCCCCTCTTAAATTCTGTCACTTGCCTTTCACAGTTTCTGTTTTTAGTTTTGCCTTTATTTTTCCACAGCTGCATATGTGCTCCAGTAACAACTAACTAGTAAAATCAATTGAAGACTAAAAGTAGAAAATAATTTAGATGTAAAAATGATATTAAGAAAAACAAGCTTTTATTTAATGTACTAAAAAGTAGAAAATAATTTTGTTTACCAAGTTACCTATATGTGACTATAAATAAAAGCTTGGGGCACTCAAAATTTGGGCATATAATCTTCAATTTACACAAATCCGTTAAAATATCAATTGTATTTAATTTACTGTAAGACAACCTTATATTTCTTGAATAAAAATCCTGACAGAGTACAAACGTGTTATAATGATTTCTCTAATTACGATTGTGCCCAATTAAATATGGTTAATGAAACTGAGTTGATGAAATTTATTAAACATGTTTAAAGTTGAGTTCCCCAAGCTTTTGTTTATAGTTACATATAGGGGACTTGGTAAAAAAAAATGATTTTCTACTTTTTGGTACATTCAATGAAAGCTTGTTTAAAAAAATTCGGTCTGGGATACTATTCCTAACATAACGGGCTCCATGTACTTAGATGGGTCGAAAAATTGCGTTTTCCAAAATTATTTCATTGAATAGTATCCTAGTAATATTGAATAGTAGCCTTTTAGCCAATTTCCCTGAAAATTTTATTGAAATATTCCTAATATCGAATGAGCTACGGCTTCCAACAGTCGGTCAGGCGAGCGATAGCAGCGCCATCCTTCAAACTTTAAACGCGTTTTTCTCGAAACACTGTTTTCAACATCGGTGGACATGATATCTCGAGAACCACCTGATGGAATCCTTCCAAATTTACAGGAGATACGATGGAAAACATTTAAAGGTAATTGACGATCTCACTTTTTTAAAATCGATCTTCATTTTTAAATCGTTACATAAAAATGACGACTTTTTTCATAGATTTTGTATGCTCGAGTCTTAATTCGTCACCGCGTGGTTAAAAAAAATGATTTAAAAAATCAACGATCGTCAACGACTCGTATTTATTGTTAGGTCGAATAACCCGTTTCGTTTTTAGATTTCGAATAGACCGTTTAAGCTGGACAGGGTCCACCGCCAAACGTCGCAAAAAAAATGGTATCATCTACCGGCGGCCATGTTTTCCTGTATTCTTTGTGATTTTTTTAAAGGCACTCATTAAAGGTGCTTTAAAAAGTGGCTAAAGTATTGCTTGTGATTTTTTTTAAAGCACTCGTTAAGGGATACCAGTGTGACACTTTCGAAAAATCGATTTTTTTGGCCTTTTTCGACAGTTTATACTTTCGAGAATATCATTATCATTTATATCAATATCATTATATCTTGCAAAAATCGATAGTTAAATCTTCAAACGCGTTTTTCTCGAAATGAGATTTTTCAAATTTGCTGACATTGTAACTCAAAGAGCAAATTTGAACTGAGTGCTCTTGAATATATTTACTCGACAATGACGTAGGATATTTTTGATGGGATGAAAATTGACGATTTGGCATTGAAAAAAACGACCATTTTATAGGCAAGAAAACAGACTTTTTTTTTCATTGTACAGGAAATACCTTCCAGTTTAACAACATTTTTTCCTTTTCGGTTTCAGCTACTCAAACGGCCGGAATCATGTCAGCAGTGGAGGAACTTTTTTTTGGCGCCTCCGAAGGCAGCGCATAAGTCGCTTGCATCTGAATATTTTTCTATGAAAAAATTATGTAACATAGGTCGAATATAGCCAAATATATTCTTAATTTTCCGAAACATTTAATTGAGTACTTTTCTTCCAAAAAATTCCCGAAAATCACCCAAATTTTCAGCGTTCACATTGGTATAGCCCCTAAAGGGTGCTTAAAAAACTGCCTAAAGTATTGTTTGTGGTTTTTTTGAAGGCACTCATTAAAGGTGTCTAAAGTAATGTATGTGACTTATTTTAGAGGCACCCATTAGAAGTGCCTGAAAGTGTTTTAAAAAAATGCGTTTTTTTTTTCCACCAAACGTTTTGCAGATAAGAAATTGGATTTTGGTCATTTTTTTTCGGGCCTCTAGGTAGATTTAGCCCCTTCCACGGCTACGTTTCGAGGCGGGTATGTGTAAAGTTGACGTTCGATACCTTGAAACGCGTGAGAAATTCTTGCTGCCTCGTGATATCCGTAGCAAGAATGAGGGAGCTTATGTGGCGTTGAAGTTCAGGGCGTATCTGCGGTGCCAATTGTTCGGAAACGCCGCTCTCCAGGAGGCAGCCTATGGCCGATCGCCAGTGATGATTCTCGAGGACCGAAGTATTCTGCGAGGCGTAATTTAAGAAGAGAACCTAGTGAGTGTTCGCCAAAGGCCATCCACACGGGATCTGTTCTCCGTGCGCTTTTGTTTACGCGGTGTCAATTGTGGGGAAAGTGGAACGATCGTGCGGGACTTGCCTCGTAAAGGGTCGCGAGATGATTGCTCGTCGCAACGAGGAAAGGTTGATTTACACCCGGATGGTCCAGATCGTGGGTCACAGCCGCTATCAACGACGCCATTATCTCCAGACTGCTCAGATGTCGTTTTATCTGCAGAGAGAAAGAGCACGATGTATTTTCCGTAGTTTCTGTCATCGGACCGAAAACACCGAGAATTGTGTTTTTTTTTATGTCCGATGTTCCTTGGAAGGCCCTAGTGGGCTTTTAGCATCCGGTCTCTTTAACAATTTTATTCCGCACTCGCCTGACTATTTCCAGTTCCCGAGAGACCTATGCAGGGTTTTGTCTAAAATCACTCTGTCCGAATTAGGGCTTGCTTTCGTTAAGGGGTTAGGCCACAGTAACGGGTATAAAATCGTTACTGTGTTACTTTATTTTCGTTACATTAATTAATCGTTACATTAATTACACATCTATTTAGTATGAATATCAAGCTGTTAGAATTTTTTTTTTCGATGTACAAAATGGCCGACTATTCGAAACGTCTCGAAACAGCTTTTTTCCAATTGGCGTGACAAATAACTTCAACAATTTTCACTCAATTTACTTCAAATTTAAAAGTTATGTTCCTAATTGCATTTCGCAGAGAAGTACGTACGGAATTTCTGATTAATGGAAAAGTTTTCATTTTATGAGCAGTTTATGAGCAGTTGTAACGAAATTTTTCACTGATAATTCATTTCTTAAGTTCAAATACCTACAACTTTTGAATAAAACAATATTTTTTTAAATTCCGTACGTACTTCTCTAGGTATTTTAATGTAGATTGGCGAGAATTTTTGTTCTTTGTTCTAGGTAAAAAATTGTGGATGCTGAATGTCACGCCGCGGAGTGCCCAGAAAAAAGATAACAAAAGAAAATATTAGTAGTCGGCCGTTTTGTACATCGAAAAAAAAAAAATTGTAACAGCTTGACATTCATACTAAATAGATGTGTAGTTAATTTTATAAGTGAATCACTTTTTCATACGAAAAAAAATTGTTAAATTCGCACATGATTTTATACCCGTTAGTGTGGCCTAACCCCTTAAGGAATCGTCACAGTGTAACATTTTCGAAAAATCGATTTTTTTTGCATTATCTGATAGTATACACGGTTATAAACGTTCTGTCCAATTTTTAGACCGAAATTCGAATGGCCACCACGGGACACCATTTTTTTCCACGCAATTTTCCGCAAATAAAAACAATGTTAAACAATAGATAAAGAAATTAAAAAAAAATCATTTTGTATTCTTTATCGGTGCTTCAATTTGTTAAAAAAAATAGACCGATCAGCTTATTCTATCCAGCTGAAAAAAAGATCGCCAAATTCGGCTATTTTTCCGGCGGTCACACTGTGATGATTCCTTAATTTTTCGTAACCGGATAATGTGGATAGTAGTGAACCTTGCTATCCGGATATCCGGATAATTTTGAAAAAAAAACGAAGAAAGTCCGTTAAAAAGAAGTTTTCTTCATATTTATTAAAATTGAACCAATTTTTTTCTCTCTTTACTATAGCTAATGGACGACATTAACATTTTTAATATAACAAAATGATCGAGCATAATAGTATGCTACGATTTACCATAAAATATCAAAATAAAATATGAATCATTGAAAACAGTTAGGTAACTCTTTCCTCTGAAACTTAAACTAATTATCATATTAATAATAAGATCATAAAATATCCAACAAAATCAAAAACAATCATTAACAAATAAAAAACATTAAACTCCTTTCCTCTAAGATTTAAAAATTAACTATCCTCTTCTCTCAGACAAAAACTAAAAACATTCATATACTTAAACGTCATAGTGAGTGAGATCTCAAATCAACTTAAATGCACAATAAAAATAGGTATTTCAATATCGCGCACGCATCTTGCAATTCGAACGACATAACATAATGAACAGTAAGCAACTTGTCAGTCGCCCGACTCGCGCGGGATTTTCCGAATGAATTAATATTGAATACGTCACACAAAATATTAAAAACAAAGAAAAAACATGTTTCAAATTAAGATTATCGAAATTATTGTTTCAATATAGATATTTCTATGTTTAAATCGTAATTTTTTAATGAATTTTCCTATCTTTATTATACGAATTATCCACATTCGGTTGCCTTCATTATCCGGATTTGAAAAATCGGTGGATATCCGGATATCCGGATTGCAAGCCCTAGTCCTAATGCACTATTGTGTCGCATTTGCACCAGGGCACAGGGAAACTGCGGAAAGCCTGTGCGGATACACTCAGTCATTCTTCCACCGAGTATCAGTGATGTTTTTTTTGTTATTCTTTTTTTCCATCGCGAGAGAAATATTCATAATTTTGGAAAATTCGTACCAATTCTCATCGCAACATTCGAGAGGAAAAATAATTCGCAATAACGAACTGTAGCATCCCGCAGCAGAAAGCATATTTATTTTTATTGTAATTTTTACATGAGTATATTGTACTTTTCGTCCATATAATATAAAAATATATTTTATCCATTTGTAGTGTAATTTTATTTTATCAAAAAGATTTTTGTCCCTTATTTAAATAACTTTCTCTATTTTTGTCTTCGAAAAGCAAGGCCCGCTAGTTTTCGAATGAAATTACTTTAAAATAAAAAACTTGACATGGTATTTTTGTTCGTTATCGCGATCTACGAAAAATATATATGATAGACGAATTTTCTATTCTCTCCGTCGGGTCGAAACGAAAAAAAAAGTTCATAAAATAATACAAAAAACGGCCTGTTAAAATAGATATTCCAGTATGAATCTCGTTGTAAAAGGCAGAAAAGGTAAAAAGGGCGAGAGAGCTATTTCCCTATTAAATTCAAATTATATTACCGCTGCGTACACTCCCGAGGATTAAGTAGATAAAACCCCGCGTGGCATCGTCCGACTATCGTTACAATTTCTTTTTATAGGCTACCTACATAAGCCGCAAAAAAAAACGGTAAAAGTTATAGCCCAATAAAGCATAACACGTCGGAGAAAGAAAAAAAAAGTATCATGTCTCTATTTCATCCGAAAATATCGCGAGGAATTTTTTTTCACGACTTTACGAAAGAAATTTCATGGGAGAATTCGTTGAAAAAGCTGAGCTCACTTTTTTAATGATAAAAAAAAAGAAATGAAAATTCCGTTATACTTTGTTCAGATGAACAAAATTGAGATTTACGGGGAGTTTTTCTTCGCCCTTGTCGAAGTAGCAGGACTGCTAAGCCGAGAGTGTTTTGCTTTACGATCTTGTGGGCACAGCGATCGAACTGTGGTGGACTCACTTTTTCTTCCTGCAGAAAGCAGTGCATCGCTTGCGTCACGTCGGTGGCGTGTATACTGTTGTGGTAAGGATTTGTACTATGATAGCCCTCTTCGATTAGTGCTGCGAAGAAGTAAAAACATTTTTATAAGCAATATATTGACACGGTGATATGAATATCTGAATGGGCCGTAGGTATATGAAAAAAAAAAAAAAAACGGCAGCGAGGCAAGAAATTAGTTTTCAAGCTCTGACGTCACGGGTACTTCGCAGGCATACTGTCATAAAAAAAGATTTGGGCATGTTTTTCCAACCACCCGTAAAACAAAAATAATTGCAAAACTTCGTGGAAACTTTTCGATTAAATTGCACTTTATGTAACAATAAAACGTAATTCTATTATGAGGATAAAAAATTCTTACTCGACAGACACATTTTCCCGTGGATATGTCAGGCCTCCATTTAGCTCCCCCCAAGGCCTCGTTTGACCCTAGATTCCCTTGACAGCACTTTCATTCATAAAGTTTCCCTTGATTTCTCTAATATTTCGTATCTCGGCAGGTGTCAGGTTATAAAAAAATTAAGCAATTCTGCTTTCGCCAATTATGACAAGCGTATGTACCGACGCGTAATGTGGCAATAATTCATTGCATATTTGGTTATATGAATGGATAATGTACGGAGTGCCTTCCTCGCGCATTCGGCTATATACAGCGCAATCCTAGCTGAGCCCATTTTCCACGCTTTAAGGGGGAAGATACCTTAAGGCGACGAAAAAAAAAATTGCTCTCATTATTTTCATTGAAGGAAAGATTTTTTCACCATTTTTGGCTGTTACATGGTATTTTTTTATCTTCAAGAATGGCAGAGGTTTTCCTAAACTGCATTTCAAAGTGCCGTGAC
The DNA here is from genome assembly GCA_963210295.1 of Ophion ellenae. NCBI lineage: Eukaryota > Metazoa > Arthropoda > Insecta > Hymenoptera > Ichneumonidae > Ophion > Ophion ellenae. Next base: position 35,627,799 of record OY723390.1, on the reverse strand, counting down.
CTTTAGCTAAAAAGCTAATCGACCAATTCTGGTGAAATTTTGTATGAATCTTTCTAACCTTATTTTCCAAAACACGATCTTAAATGTTTTTGAAAATTAAAAGAAACAGTATTTTTTATTGCAAAATGTAGCCATTTTTTTCCAGCAAATTCAATCTTTTTGTTTCAAAGCGTATCATTTTATCGATTTTCAACATTTCTCACTTTTTCTTGGTTTGTATTCTGCGTTTGAGTGTTAAGGTTGTTATGGGGTTAAGGAGAGATATACACCTAGATGGTCGAGGTCGAGGATTTAGAAGCTATGGACATTCCGTCGACCGTGGAAGACCTACACTGTGGGCCTGGTATCGATGATTTCATGTAAGTTGACAAATTTCATGATTTATTCATTCTCAAATTTTCAAACGCGTTTTTCTCAAAACCACGTTTTTCAAATCGGTACCCAAAATTTCTCGAAAACCAATGAACCGATTGCCTTGAGGTTTTTTGTGGTTATTCTATACACCATTATCTAGTACTTGTCATAGGATTTTTTTCCGTTACTTAGTTTTTGTCTTATAGGCAAAATAATAACTAATTTTTGGCCCAAAAATCACTATTTATGTTCATACGTCCGCCATTTTGTCATAAATCGATATTTTCAAAATCGGCTATGACGAGTACGAGATTATAGTATCTAATTTAATAATCTTTTTGGTTTTTTTTTTCAGATGATCTTTGAAGAAACGCCAGTGGGTACCGTCTACGCAGATTTTTTTACGACGCTCCAAGGATCATACAATATTCTTGTATATTTTTGATATTTTTAAATAAAGAAAATTAAACATATTTTTGAATGTATATACTTTTAGATAATTGAAACCCCAATGCGAAATTTCAAATAGTTTTCCTTAAAAAAGTCAACACGTTACCACCGAGCTGAATGTTTTTCTGGACCTTTATAACCTCTTTGCTGATCACCCTGTGCAGTTTGAATACGATCCACAGTACCGTTTTGTAGAAAAAAAATCAGCAACTCGACGTATTTCGTGGGCTAATTACATTACGCTTACGGAAAACTCCCGATCATTATTCAGTACATTATTAATATCTGCTAATTTGTGCGAAAATCAAGCACGCAAAATGTTAGACTGTGCAATAATGGCAACGTCGTATACGACACAAATGCTATCTATCTTATCGGTATTCGGTAATTATGCCCGGGAACCTCAAACTACTCGGTCAGGATAATTAACAACGAATATTATCGGTACTTATTCTCTTAATTAGTAATAATTACTCAATATTAATTTGATAACTATGTTCGGAAATTATACATTTCTAGACAACTCTAGGTAAAGACAAAATAACGCGGATTTTTTTTTTCATACATACATTTTTATTACAATATCGGTAAATTATTAAAGTTTTCGATTTCTTTGAGATTATAGACAGATTTAGTACACACTTTGTCTTTCCAGCGGAATTTTTTTTACTCGAACCGATATTTATTTTTGACAGCTCCTTGGGCCGATATTGAGGTTATGAACGGGACGCATGTGTCTCTAACTTCGCGACACTTCTGCCAACCTGGGCATCGTGATATATGAAGATTTACGATGTTGCCAATTCGTTTCGCGTTAATTGAGCGAGAAAAAGTTATAGAAAATAATTATACAAAGTAATGAAAACCCTTAATGTAATCACCGGATGTTCAAAAATGCGGATTTTTACAAATAGATGTAGATAGTTTAAAAACCTACGTTTAATATGACGATTATTTGAAAGCTAACAGTTGGTAACAGTCAATAGGCTCTGTGCATAAGCATAAGGCGCTCCCCTCGTACTTCACCTCCGACTACTAAACCCCATAACTTGAGGCGAAGAAGATCTACCACGTGACATATGAGTGCGAGAGAGATAGCTGAAATTTCCGAACAGACATTTCTCAGAGATAAATAATATTTTAATAAAAATAAAGGGTAAAAGGAAATCATCAAGCTCTGCGTCAGAAAATTCTCCAGAGCCTAATTGCTTTGTTTTTCCTAAAAAATTTAACCATCTATGAGAAAATTGGGTTGCAAAATTTGTGAGGTTATGTTGACCTTGTACATGCCCTTAAGGGGCCAGTGAACTTTGAAAATTTCAAAAAATCGAAAGCAAGCAAGACTTGAAGAAATCGACGATGATGAGCAATCAGAAGGGATTTTGTACGGTGCAGGAATTGCCGATTGAGTTTAGGTAAGAGTTTTTCATCGTATAAACATCAAACGCGTTTTTCTCGAAACAACGTTTTCAAAATCTAGCTCCATCGTATCTCTAAAACTAATAAACCGATTCTCTTGAAATTTGAACCACATATTGGAAACATGATTCGCAACAAGATGACCCTAGATGGTTTTAAAATTTTGATTTTTACTCTGTTTTTTGTTGTGAAAAACTGCGAAAAAAACGCGTTTTTTTACTTTTTTCGTTTTTCATCTGCAATTTTTTTTATTTTTTGATGAAACTTTATATCCGAGGGTAATTTTGTAGCTGGTGTAATACTGAATCTAATGGACTTTGATTTTTTTATTTCAGACAATCCGTTGCCGAGTTGTCATGGAGCTACCTAGCCCACCTATTTTTGAGGCGTTACGTTTGACTATAGTTTTTGTACTTAAAAATGAATAAAACATTTTTTAATGTATTTCAAGACTACTTATCAAGCCCAACAACTTTTATATTCATATATTTTATAAAATCCTCAAAAATCGCGTAAATAGCTTTTTTCGTAGCTCCAAAGTGGACTGACCCCTTAATGAAAGAAAATTCTTCGTTGGGTTTTTTCAGATTGATCCCGTCGCCGCTACATGTCACGCCGTCCGACAACATCCGTCGCAACCCGTTTAGTAGACCGTGCCATATCTCCGCCATTTTCAAAGATCAATAAAAAAAATACCACGTAGCAGCCAAAAGTAGTAATAAAACATACTCTAACTTTAAAAAATGGTGAAGAAATCTTTCCTATGAAAAAAAATCATGAAAATTAGCCATTCTTGGTATCTCTTAACGTATCGTGTGTCCTGATTTATACGCAAAATTAATGTTCAGACTTTTACCGAGAATTGAACATGTATAAAAATATGAAAAAAAAAAAATTATTTTGACTTCGACGATCGTTCTCGAAGTAGCTTGATGTCTCCAGCCTCAACACACTGTGATGCCCTTCTTTTAGATTCACCCTCACATAATTCCAAGCATATTTACACAATGCATTCCAACGGTCGTCTTGCCCCGAAAATCAAATAAAAAAGGACAACCCTCGTCCGGCGTTATTGTCTTGTTACATACAAAAAAAAAAACAAACGCGTCCACGCGTAAAAAGAAAAATTCAATAGCGAGGCGATCAAAGCGATGTCGCAGGATGTTTTGCAAGCACAAGACCTGCTCCGAGCTATAGAAATTTCGTCAGGTCGTACCGAAAAGCTTCCAGACCCGAACGACGTCAAGATCGAAACGTTGAAAGAGTCCGTAGAAGTGAAACAGATGAACGCACAGGACAGGCAGCGAACGACCTGAAAGGAAAAAAAAAACCATGCGATTTTGCAGTTGGAAAAAGTTTCTCGCGGGGGATCGCGCTGTCGAGGAAAAATTGTTACCTCCGGTCACAGTTTCCAGGGTGAAAGCGTTGAATCGCCAGTTGCCAGCTTTTTGCAGTACGCACTGTTTGAAAAACAAACAAAAATCGCCAATTAGCTATTAAGGTAAACAATTAGCGCAAAAATTATGGTGAAAAATTCGTGTTAAGGAGTTTCGATACCAAAATCGAAATGATTGTAGACGACATTCCTGACACTAATCGCAGTTTGTTCATTTTTTTTTTTCATTTAAATCGAAGCATTATTTAAACCCCTACAGCCCTATAACTAGTGTTCACGAAATGCCACGTGCCATGACGGTTCAACGTGAACCTTCATCCATTTGGACACGTGGTACTTCGTAAATACTAGCTATAGGGCCGTAGGGGTTAAAATAATGCTTCGATATAAATGAAAAAAATGAACAAACTGCGATTAGTGTCAGGAATGTCGTGTGAAAAAATTAAGTAATAAAATTAATTCAAAATCTCCGAAACTCTGTGGTGAAACGGATTCATTTTTGGACAGTTAATGCATCCTAATTTAATCTCCCGGTGATATGACTTCCAATCGTCTATAACCATTTCGATTTTGGTATCGAAACTCCTTAAGGCCTGAGGCCACAGTAACGGGTACAAAATCATGTGCGAATTTAACATTTTTTTCGCATGAAAAAGTGATTCACTGATGAAATTAATTACACATCTATTTAGTATGAATATCAAGCTGTTAGAAAAAATATATATTTTTTTTCGATGTACGAAATGGCCGACTACTAATATTTTCTTTTATCTTTTTTTAGGCGCTCCGCGGCGTGACGTTTAGCATCCACAATTTTTTACCCAGAACAAAAAGTAAAAATTCTCGTCAATCTACATTAGAATATCTGGAGAAGTACGTACGGAATTTAAAAAATATTGGCTTATTCAAAAGTTATAGGTATTTGAACTTGAGAAATGAATTTTCAGTGAAAAATTTCGTTATACTGCTCATAAACTGCTCATAAAATAAAAAGTTTTCGATTAATCAGAAATTCCGTACGTACTTCTCTGCGAAGTGCAATGAGGAACATAACTTTCAAATTTTAAGTAAATCGAGTGAAAATTGTTGAAGTTATTTGTCACGCCCATTGGAAAAAGCTGTTTTGAAAAGTTTCGAGTAGTCGGCCATTTTGTCCATAAAAAAAATATATATATATATATTTTCTAACAGCTTGATATTCATACTAAATAGATGTGTAATTAATTTTATGAGTGAATCACTTTTTCATACGAAAAAAAATTGTTAAATTCGCACACGATTTTGTACCCGTTATTGTGGCCTAAGGCCTTAGCGTAAAATTTACGGTAAAAAATTCGTGTTGAAAAAAAATGAATAACGCGAAACAAAAAATTACAAAAATTTCTGAAAGAAATTTTTAAAATCTCGAAAAGTTAAATAAGAATATAAAAAATTGAGACGTAAAAAAAACATCGTCGGTTTGAATGTACAAAAGATATCTATTGGGAAAAAAGTCGAATGTTTTCATAAAAGTTCACATAAATTGTTATTCCGAACGAAGAAAAATTCGATTTGAATGATTCGTATTATGATTTGCAAGCAGTAAATGTACCGCTTGAAAAAAAAATAAAGAATTACCTGCACTTGTCCATGGAAAATATCGTCGAGGAGGGCGTGTTCCTGATTGAGCGATCGCGTGATGAGTCGTTTGCGTCTTCTCTTGTGCATCGTGAGAAAACGCCCGGTGTGCCTCGTTCTGCAGCGCCCGCCATTGAGGGCCTCGATGAGAAGACGATCGGGCTGGGAAAGTAGTCGCGGCCGTGGGTCTGGCGGTAATTCGGTGTCCCCCGGGGGCGAAGGTGGGCTTGTCGAGAGCGGAGGCGAAGTTCCGGACGCCGGTAATGTCGCCTCTTCTATTCTCATGGAATGAAGAATATATTTTAAAAATTAATAAACTATAGAACGCAAGAAAACTTTCTTCTATAAAATAAATTAAATGGAATCAATGCATCGAAAATATGGATAAAAACAATACATGAAAATATACTGCGATTATAATATTTACAGGGTTTTTTTTTGTTTATTAAGGGGTTTTTTTTTATTAAGGACTTTCTTCTATAAAATAAATTAAATGAAAGCAACGCATCGAAAATATGAAAAAAAACAATACATGAAAATATACTGCGATTATAATATTTACAGGGTTTTTTGTTTATTAAGGGGTAAGGCTACTGTGAAAATTTCAAAAACTCGTTCGTCGCTTGAGGCAACTCAAATCGAAGACGAAGGTCCAACATATAATGTAGGGTAAACCAACCAGTGAATGAACAAAAGCTGATTTATATTTAGAATCAGTAAAGAAGATGAATTGTCGATAAAATATCGAACCACTATAATTTAGCAAAAAAATCACAGCTGATGTTAAAACCAATTTCTCAGTCAAATATCGAATTTCGACGCTACACGAAATTTTTCTAGTTTGCGGTACTTGCACACCGCGCAATTTACAAGGAACATCACTTTGGTGTCCTCCTTCGATTTCGTTGAAACTTTTTCATGTGGAAGAGTATCAAAAACTAAGAGACGTATTTTTTTATCGGCGGAAAAACGGTTTTAAGGGGTGGAACGCACCCTCGAAAATAGGGGTGTTTTTCGTTATTCGGCGATAACGTTATCGTTCTCATCTCCTATGTATAGTACACGAAAAAATAAATATTGTCGCAATTGGAAATTTTTTAATATCTCTCAAAATATTCTTTTTTGCGGTTTTGAGTGGCAGATCTCATTGGATTTGGATACACACACACACATACACACACACACACACGCACGCACACACACATATATATATATATATATATAGCGAGAATTCCATTGGAGGCATGTCAACGTGATATCGCGATATAATCGTGACAACGACTCGCAACAGCCGTATTGTGTTAAACGTACAATCGAGCTTTGTGTATCGAGCAGCTCGACGTTCCCGTCGAGTCTCGTGTCAAAATCCTTCAGCATTCTCTCTCTCTCTCTCTCTCTCTGTCTCTCTCTTTCCTCTCTCTCCCTCTCTCGCTCCTGCCTCTCTCTCGCTTTCTCACCGTCCTCGGTTGACTGTGTACTAAAATATCCCGAGTCGCGTGTAAATTCAACTCTCGGATGCTATTTCGACCACGTGCCACTCGAGACCATACTCTCCGTTCTGTCTCCTCGTATTTGACGGCCACGTGTTCTTCACCTGTGCCTCGCATACTTGTTTTCGACAATGAACTTTTTATAAACGTCGAAACGACACACGTTTCGGGAAGGTCTCTGCGTATCGTGGATTATTAGGAAATCTTCAACGGTTTCTTGATACGATGATATGAAATTGAATTTCATTTCTATAAGTAGCTTTGTACTTTTGAAATATGAAATCATCCAGACCACGAGATTGTCTACTTGATATTATTATTTATTGTTACTGATAATTATCAGGGACATTACTTTCAGGCTTGTACTTAGTGTTCTTAATATTATTATTTTAAGGTAAAATATTTGGTTCATGGACAGGAACACTTCGTAGATTTTTCGACTGTTACAAAAACGTGAAACGAGATCATCGCGAGATTGAGGAATCATCAGTGTAAAATTTTCAAAAAATCGATTTTTTTGTTTGTTGCATTATCCGATAGTGTAGACGATTATAAACACGGACATGAAAATTTCATACCCGAAACTTGAAACGCATTTTTCTCGAAATGTCGTTTTTCAAAACGGTTACTCTCAAAGGAAGGCTTTTCAAGCTATCCGTCTCATATTTTCACACAACATTCTTCACCCCATTCTTTATCTTGCTATATGAAAATTTTTTTTGTTGAAATCTTCAAATTTTTTAACGAAAATCTGTCGAAAAAGTAGGCAATATTCGATACTTTATTTTCAAACCGTCGTAATTTTGTCAATTTTGTGTTAAAAAAATACTCCATAGCAAGATAGCGGCTTTCATACTGATTGATAATCTTTTTACAATTTTTTTTTCAGATCATATTTACGGCCACAACCGTGTACATCGTGAGGGCTCTTTTTTTTCGAAGACAAAATAAAAATAAACTTCCAAAAATTTATTGTCTGTTCTTTATAATAGTACAGTCGTGCTGTCGCTGAAAAACCCCGTAATCGTAAAAAAGAGAAGGCTTGTTTTTTGACATGTGATTTTGTAGGTGCCGCGGGTGCTAAATCCATGTTTGCCTAAAAATCGGGGTGTGGGGTTTTTTTAGGGGATGAAAGGGGATGGGGGTGGATTAATGCCAAATTACAATCCCTACGAGGTCGGCGCCGTGAGGCAGAATGTGCAGAAAAATCCGGGCTTTAGTTTTGTCCACAGCGCCGAAGTGGTGGAAGTTCATTTTGGGGGTGCAAAAGTGGAGTTAAATTTTGAAAAATCCGTTTTTAATTTAATAACTCTTTAGACAAAATTCGTATACTTTTTGTTCAAATGGGAACGTTGTAGCCCTTGAAAAGATGCGTCGATCGAGCATTTGATCATCAGTCTTCGATAATATCTTCACCCCCAAAAAAATGGTTAAAATACGACAAAAAAATTGTTTATTGAATAACTCAAAAACAATCGATTTTTCGGGTATGGTTCAAATGTACGAAATGTAGAGAATAATTTTCTCTATATTTTCGTTTCTATGGACCACCCTTGAATTTAGATTTTCCAGCCCCTCTCGGGGATTGAACATTCAAAATGAAATTCCGGGAAAACTATTGACCGCACGAATTCGCCGCCGTGGAAGAATTTGTAACTTGAACCCTAAGTTACATTTTTGTCCACAGCGCCAAACTCGTATCTCTTTATTTTCGATCAATAGTTTTCCCAGAATTTCATTTTGATTTTTCAACTCCTGAGAGGGGTTCGAAAACGCAAAATTCAAGGGTGGTCCATAGGAACGAAAATATAGAGAAAATTATTCTCTACATGTCGCACATTTAAACCGTCCCCGAAAAATCGATTGTTTTTTAGTTATTCAATAAACAATATTTTTTTTAATACTTCAACAATACTTGGAGGGATGATCAAATACTCGATCGACGCGTCTTTTCAAGCGTTACAACGTTCCCGTTTGAACAAAAATTGTATAAATTTTTCCTCAAGAGTTATCGAATGAAAACTGATTTTTCAAAATTTCACCCCACTTTTTCACCCCCAAAATGAACTTCCACGACTTCGGCGCTGTGGATAAAAATAAAGCCCGGATTTTTCTGAACATTTTGTCTCCCGGCGCCGACCTCGTAGGGGTTGTAGTTTGGCATTAATCCACCCCCATCCCCTTTCATCCCCTAAAAAAACCCTACATCCCGATTTTTAGGCAAACTTGGATTTAGCACCCACGGCACCTACAAAATCACCTGTCAAAAAACTAGCCTTCTTCTAATTTTTTCCGATTTCAATATACAGCACGACTATACTGTAGTGCTTAGATTTGACATGAAAAAATCAGACTGATTAGCGTATTTTAACCATCGAAAAAAAATCACGGTAATTCTTTAGATAAGTGACTTTTCCGAAAAATGAACGTAACATTTTTTCGTTGCTATTTTCTCATTTATTGGGTCATCAATGATGATATTCAGTCGGGGGAAGCGGAAATGAACCCCCCCCCCCTCCCACCCTCCCATAAAAGTTTATGGGTTTTGAAGTTCGCGAAAACATGTGATACATTAGGGCATTTTTGAAAATGCTGACGCCTATATTGGGTTTGTTTGGGTTCCAAACCCAAACAATTATAATTTATTTTGCTCGTAATAATTATTCGTCGAAAAGTCATTTATCTAAGTAATGACCAAAATCGCGAAAATCAATTATTTTTGGCCCCGTTACACTGCGATGAATCCTTAAAATGAAATTAAAAAAAAAACTGAACTAAGTTAAATAAAATATTCCCTCACCGGAAATTCGTACGAAGACTGCATTTTGACCCGCGCTGTCGACCGTCACTTCACCGGCTGCTCTCTGTAACAAAGATCGATTTCGTTTGTGATTAATTGCGATTCGCGAGAAAAAAATCGCGAGAAAACAAAAAAATTTAACAGAAAAAGAAACCCACAGTTTCATGGATAGCATGCTGTCAATTTTTTCGAGCGAAAAGATCGCGCGCAAGATCAAAGTCTCAAAACTTAAACTCGGATTCGTTGCGCAACGAAGTTCTTCAATCTTATTTTATGCAAGCCACGTCCTCGAGCCGGCCGTAAAAAGAGACGGGCGAATCGAAGTTGAAATTGTCACTTTTTTCCCACTTGATACTCGCAAAAATGTGAGATTAGAATGTGGAGAAAAAAATCTGCACGGTCCGCTCGTAGCTTTACGAAGGCGAACGAATAATCGCCGCTGAAAAAAAAAAATTGAAAGACAAAAACCGAAGTGGAGATCGAATCACTGAGAAAAGGAAACCAAGATGTTTCGTACTTACGAAGACGCTCATGGTCGACCTCAAAATTGCATTCGTATAAAATAGAAAATGAGAAGCAGAAGGAACAAAAAAAAAACAAAGTTGGCTTCTAAACGAGGACACGAGATCTCGGGCATTATAGACTCGTTCAATCTTTCGTTATCGCGTCCACTGTTCTAGGCTATAACTCTTGGCTCTATTCGGCTGATTGCCAATTGCAAAATAGGCCGACTTGAATTAAAATTCTTTACTCTTCGAAGAAGACAGTTTGTCCTTGCATTTCTCGCTGTTACTTGGTATTTTTGTTGCTACTGCTACTGCGGTTACTTTTATTGCCATTCTCGTTATTGCTGAGTCTTATTATCATCACGCTTGTCATTACTAGTCGTATTACTTTTATTTTACGACTGTCATTACTATTACTCTCGTTGTCATTAGTATTATTGTTATGGCGATGATAATGAACGATGTTGAAGTTTGCATCCTTGGAATGCAACTAAAGTTAATTCTTCGGACATTTATCACATGTTTTGCCGATCCAGGATACGAAAATCAAACAGTTTTTTTTTTCATCATAAAAGATCCACTGTCTCAATCTATAATAAAGAGAAACTATAAATTGTAATAAAAATGAAGAAACAAAAAGAACTTTCGTTGCATTCCAACGATGCAAACTTCAACGCCATGATAATAAAACAACATCGTAATATTAGTAATAATAATAAGATTTCTCATCTCTCTGCATCATAGTAAGATCAGTAATAACTTATCTCACCATTGTATCATTTTTGTTATTTTTATTACGATTTATCTTCATTATTCGTTACTATTGCTGGTATAGTTATTATTACTATCATTTTTATCGCCAAAATTATCATCGATCAAATGTTTAAAATATTATTTCGTATAATATATAATGATGAGTGAAACCGAGACAAGTGAATGGGCGGTCGGGGTTCGGCGCCGGCGGTACTTCGAGTTAATTAGCGCTATCCATGACCAATACTCGGAGCGGTGACCGCTTAGCCGTGCACCGGCTGGCCCATCAACCAGTTAACGAAAGGCCAATACTTCTGAGATCTTGGTGTAGATACTTGAGTAAAACGTCTGTGCACCAGGGAATCGGAAGAATATGGGGCCGTCTATACCGGTACGGGTTTTCCCCAGTTTCCCCGTACCCTCGGCAAACGTGGTATAGTGTAACTCAAGACGGATGTTGACGCAACGGAAGTTAGGTTGGATTAGCGAAATGCGGGTAGGGAATGATAAGGAAGGGCAATACACAAAAACCCACAAGGGCGTAGGATGGAACTCAGGAAATAAAAAATCTACTATTATTGTTCGTATTAATGTACGATTATTATTGTTCGTATGAATCTACTATTTTTATTATTCGTATTAATCTATCATTGTTGTTATTCGTCTTAATCGACCATTATTATTATTCGTATTAATCTACTATTATTATTATTCGTATTAAGGCCTTAGGCCAGAGTAACGGGTATCATGTGCGAATTTAACAAATTTTTTTCGAATGAAAAAGTGATTCACTCATAAAATTAATTACACATCTATTCAGTATGAATATCAAGGTGTTAGAAAATATAAATATTTTTTTTCGATGTACAAAATGGCCGACTACTCGAAACTTATCGAAACAGATTTTCTAATTGCTGTGACAAATAACTTCAAAAATTTTCAGTCGATTTACTTCGAATTAAAAAATTATGTTTCTAATTGCGTATTGCAGAGAAGTACGTACGGAATTTCTGATTAATCGAAAACTTTTCATTTCATGAGCAGTTATAACGAAATTTTATACTGAAAATTCATTTCTTCAGTTCAAATACCTACAACTTTTGAATAAAACAATATTTTTTTAATTTCGTACGTACTTCTCTAGGTATTCTAATGTAGATTGACGAGAATCTTTGTTTTTTGTTCTAGGTAAAAAATTGTAGATGCTAAATGTCACATCGCGGAGCGCCTAAAAAAAGATAAAAGAAAATATTGGAAGTCGGCCATTTTGTACACCGAAAAAAAAAATATATTTTCTAACAGCTTGATATTCATACTAAATAAATGTGTAATAGATTTTATGAGTAAATCACTTTTTCATACGAAAAAAATGGTTGAATTCGCACATGATTTTATACCCGTTACTGTGGCCTAACCCCTTAATGAATACACTTTCGAAATACATTTAAAAAAATTTGTTATGTATTTATGTAACCCAAACAAAATGTACACCCTTAAGGCCTTAACCCTTCGACTGCACACTGGGTCATATTGACCCCATTTTTTCATTTCATCATTATTGACCCCCCCCCCCCCCCCAAAATGCATATTTACCGAAATACAACGATCTGAAAAACGTCTGGGGTCGGATCGACCCCATATGTAGTCAGAGGTTCGTGGCGGAAATATTATCATCATTATCCGTATTCATCTACTATTATTATTATTCGTATTAATCTACTATCACTTTTATGCGTATTAATCTACTATTATTATTATTCGTATTAATCTACTATCATTTTTATGCGTATTAATCTACTATTATTATCATTCGTATTAATCTACCATTATTTCTATGCGTATGAATATACTATTATTATTATTCTTATTCTTATTATTATAGAATATTGTATATTCGAAGGAATTCATAATATATTCACGTACAGCGAGTATAAACGAGGGCAATCTTTTCTACACGAATTTGTGCGGCTGAAGCTACTTGGTCAGTCGTTACAATGAATCCACACGCGTATGAGATGTAACGCTTGAAATATTGGATAAACGATTGCTCCCGCCGGCGAATGAGCAGTCTGATTAACGTATCGGTAGGTCGCATGCAAATGGCAACGAATGGAGTACATATTCCATTCCTTCGCCGAGGATTAGCTGTATTAAGCCTCTTAAATTGAGACCTTCGTGGGTAATATGCTTTTGGCTGTATACACGGGGATTTGTAGGCGAACCACTTGTCGGTAAGGTATTTCGAATTTTCCACTTTTTTCATATCGTAATTACAGAATGATTTTTTTTTATCCACGTAGAGACTAGAAGTTGGTGTCTTTTTCGCTGAAGGGGTTTGACGTTTTTTTTTCTGCTGTCGTAAAACTGATCGAACTTTACGTGAATGTAAATAAATTTGATTATTCACGGACACGCTTGAGTACTCGAAATTTGGGGAGAAATTTCGAAAGGCATTTTACTGAGGATATGAGTCTGAATGTGAGACTGAATTCGCGTGAGATTGCTTATGGACGCGTAGAATGGAATTTGATACTCAGTGGCGTGCGACGATGGAAAAATAGAAATCGGCAAGCGAGCAGACGTATCGTATATGTATGCGCATATTTATAGAGAAATACTAGATGGAATCACTTTCAATCACACTCAGTGGGTCACTCCACTTTTCATTATCAATTTATTCTCAATTGGCAATTACTCGAAGTAGTCAGAGAATGAAGTAATGAGCATGACAAGGCAAGTACCACACGAGTCGATTTTGGCTCAGGTTCCAGATCGTCACAAACGCTTGACTCATTAGGAAATACTTTCATTGCTGAGGTTTGCATCGTTGGAAGGCAACGAAAATTCATTAATTTGTTTTGGTTGGTCTTGCCTTCTTTGATTTTTATATTGCCTGGCACTTTTATTTTCGCGGGCAGGGTTGAAATTCCGAACTTCGAATGATCAGAACACTCAAAACTCCGAAAGAATACTACCCCGAAAGATCAAAGCTCCGAAAGAATTTTACACGAAAGACCGAAAACTCCGAAAATTTGAACACCGTCAAAATAATTCGCCTAAAGTTTCTAAAGTTTGAAAATTTTCAATAGATAGACGAATTATTACAAGAATTTTTTTTATTGAGAAGTGATTTTGCGTAAATTTTGAAATTTGTCTAGACAATGTTTCTTTTAAATACTATTGGACTTTAAATGCGCCTACGGTTTAAAATTCCTAATTTTAATGTTCCGAAATTACAAGGTTCGTCAAAATTATGCCAGCGAAAGTCTACACAGTTGATTGTAAATGATGCAGAACGTATAACATTGTCTGGACAAGTTTCTAAATCGACGTTAAATCACTTCTTAATAAAAAAAATCTTGAATTAATTCGTCGATTTATTGAAAATTTTGAAACTTTTAAAGCTTCCACAGCCGAATTATTTTGACGGTGTTCAGATTTTCGGAGTTTGGTCGTTCGTGTAAAATTCTGCCGGAGTTTTGATCTTTTGGGGTAGTATTCTTTAAAAGTAAAATGAAGAAAGACATTTCAGTGTTCTTCGTATTCGAAATATATGCAATAAGATTCTGAACAGCCTAAAAAATCTTTTGCTGGGCAGGGTTGAAATTCCGAACTTCGAATGATCAGAACACTCAAAACTCCGAAAGAATACTACCCCGAAAGATCAAAGCTCCGAAAGAATTTTACACGAAAGACCGAAAACTACGAAAATTTGAACACCGTCAAAATAATTCGCTTAAAGTTTTTAAAGTTTCAAAATTTTCAATAGATCGACGAATTATTACAAGAATTTTTTTTATTGAGAAGTGATTTTGCGTAAATTTTGAAATTTGTCTAGACAATGTTTCTTTTAAATACTATTGAACTTTAAATGCGCCTACGGTTTAAAATTCCTAATTTTAATGTTCCGAAATTACAAGGTTCGTCAAAATTATGCCAGCGAAAGTCTACACAGTTGATTTGTAAATGATGGAGAACGTATAACATTGTCTGGACAAGTTTCAAAATCGACGTTGAATCACTTCTTAAAAAAAAAATTTTTTGAAATAAATCGTCGATTTATTGAAAATTTTGAAACTTTTAAAACTTCTACAGCCGAATTATTTTGACGGTGTTCAGATTTTCGGAGTTTTGGTCGTTCGTGTAAAATTCTGTCGGAGTTTTGATCTTTTGGAGTAGTATTCGTTCGGAGTTTTGAGCCTTCTGATCATTCCAAATTCGGAATTTCAACGCGGCCCCATTTTTTCTTGCATGCTGCATTCTTGACAAAATGAAGAAACACATTTCAGTGTTCTTCGTATTCGAAATATATGCAATAAGATTCTGAACAGCCTAAAAAATCTTTTGCTGCATCCAAACGATGAAAATTTTCTAGGATTCTTATCAGTGATCTACGATGGAAATGGAGCCAAACAAATATTTTGGATAATGATAAAAATAAAGAAATAATATCGAAAACAACTTTAGTTGCATTCCAGCGATTCAAAAATTCCAGCCTTCTGTCATCGAGGTTCTTTCACATTATGTAGACACGAGACCCGTCCACTAAAGTATTAATAAATAGTAATCATACATATATAATAGTTGTACAGATTAATTAAAAAAGAGGGAAATTTTTTTTTCGATATACACGGAAATACGTAGCATCGTGTTGGTCTTATATGGGTCAAGTGGCAATTATAGATCGGCAAGCGAGACGAGGGAATCGTATAATCAGCAAGTCACTTTGACCTACTCCGATCATTTCTCTCTCGCTCACGCTCTCCCTCCGCCCTCTCTATCTTTTTCATCCTCTCTGATTCGATCTAACGGTCAATGATCTTCTTTTTCCCTCCACGCTGATTGGTATATGCACGCGGAGACTGGATGGGCATAGAAAAAAGAAAAGAAGGACGATCCGAGAGATAATCGATTGCGCGATGACTCCATGGCAAATATACGGGATTTATCTACAAGTATTTCGCGCAATTGCTGAACGTCGATGAATCGTGCCTCTATTGGAAAATTTCTGATATGATTACGACTTGCTATTATTGATAGAGGGTTCGTTTTTTTGTTTTTTTTTTTCTTCCATGACTGAGTATAAAAATAATAAGCCGTAAAGTGCACACCGGTGACGAGAAGGGCATGTGGGGTGTGATTCACCCCACTGGTTTTCAACTCAATTTAACGTTGAAACCATGAACTTTATGGCGGTAAGCATCGATGCACTATTCGTAGCTCAAATCTTGAACTTTGAGGCTGAACGATCTGATTTCAGAGAAAAGAAGGTTTGATGCCTTCATTGTTGATTGTTATTGTTTTATTCAAGTAACAAGGAACATTATTTAAGGCCTCAGGCTACAGTAATGGGTATAACATCATGTGCGAAGTTAACAATTTTTTTTTTCGTATGAATAAGTGATTCACTCATAAAATTAATGACACATCTATTTAGTATGAATATCAAGCTGTTAATTTTTTTTTTTCGATGTACAAAATGGCCTACTACTCGAAACTTCTCGAAACAGCTTTTTTCCTATTGGCGTGACAAATAATTTCAATAATTTCCACTCGATTTACTTCAAATTTAAAAGTTATGTACCTAATTGCATTTCGCAGAGAAGTACTTACGGAATTTCTGATTAATCGAAAACTTTTCATTTTATGAGCAGTTTATGAGCAGTTTATGAGCAGTTATAACGAAATGTTTCACTGAAAATTCATTTCTTCAGTTGAAATACCTACAACTTTTGAATAAAACAATATTTTTTTAATTCCGTACGTACTGCTTTAGGTATTCTAATGTAGATTGACGAAAATGTTTGTTTTTTTTGTTCTAGGTAAAAAATTGTGGATGCTAAACGTCACGCCGCGGAGCGCCTAACAAAAAAAGATAACAAAAAAAGATAACAAAAGAAAATATTAGTAGTCGCCCATTTTGTACATCGAAAAAATATATGTATATTTTTTCTAACAGCTTGATATTCATACTAAATAGATGTGTAATTAATTTTATGAGTGAATCACTTTTTCATACGAAAAAAAATGTTAAATTCAGACATTATTTTATACCCGTTACTGTGGTCTAAGGCCTTAAGTGTCCGCTTCCGATATTGTTGAAACTAATCCATGTGGTAGAGCATGGAAAACTAATAGCCACCTACTTTTTTTCTTTGGCAAAAAAACGGTTTCACCCTTCGCGGTTACGAGTTCTGGTCAGAGGGGGTCGCAAGGACCCCAGCTATGCTTCGAACGATTGCCGCGTTGACCGTATCGTTTCGAATGACTCATAAAAATTCAGGATATTAGTTTGAATATTCTAGAATGTGGGACTCTCGGTATTGTATTTTTATCGAATTTTAAAATGGCGGAAAAAAATCAGCAAGCGGTCAATGCGTAAAAAAGTCCTTTTATACCAAAAAAAGATCATAACTGTTGCAATTTTCAATTTTTTTTCCATAAAATTTTAGGGCGATACTATTGAGATTCGCTAGTTTAAGGGAAAAAAAAGTCCCATGGTGGAAAATAGTTTAGGAAAAAAATTGCTCCACGTCCGTCACTAGTCTGCACTTAGAAAGGGCACACCAAAGCACCGTTGGAAGGCAGGCCAGTCACCTTGGCCGCCAACTCAACTTATAATAGTAATTTTGGCTTAAAGTTGCGCTTGGGGTCATACTGACCCCCACGTGACCGCGGGGGGTTAAGAGGGAGACCACCCCTCAAAGAAAGGCGTGTCACCTTATAATTTAATTTTTCTTTAATACTTCTATAGTGAATTTGTCATCGCTTTACATTGGAAGAATTTTGGTTTTTGTTTTATTCAGATTGGTCGACTGCTAGTGGGCGAGACTGCAAAATCACCCGTCGTTACACCTTTCTTTGAGGGGTGCTTCTCTCCCTTAAAACAGTTTTCCGTGGATAAAAAAAATACGTTTCTAATAGTTTTCAATGCTTTGTCACATATAAGAGCTTCAACAAAATCGCAGCCGGACTGGAGGCCTAAAGGACACTTCGGTGGTGTTCCTTATGAGATGTATTTAAGTGAAGCTATTTTTGTTCGTTGCCTCACAATTCTATTTCTTTCGAATATACTTTTTTATTTGTTTCGAGCATTTCTTGATGTAAAAAATTCAATGCATATGTATTTGATCAGAACACATTGTTGATTTGGACGTATAAGAGAAATATTTGACTAAAAAATATCTTTCTTTGCATGCAATAAATGTATTTTAAATTCATAAATATTATATTTCAAGCGAATAAATATGGTATTTAAAGAACTAATATTTGGATTCACAGCCAGCAAATTCACCATAATTTCTCATGTAGAATACATATTTATTAGTGTTAACAATTCCCGAGAGAGAAAAATTATTCAAAAAATTTCGTATCACCACCATTCAGATGTATGTAGATAAGAGAGAATGTTCTGCTTGTCACGACATTGAAGTTTGCATCGTTAGAACGCAACGAAAATACATTTTTTTCGGCAAATTTTCGATGACGAAAATCAGTCGTATGTTCTTCAGCATAAATGTGTAAGAAAACATTTTCGATAATAATGACAATAAAGAAATCGAAGCAATAAAAAAGACGTTTCGTTGCATTCAACTTCAAACTTCAACAACGCCTGTATTTTTTCCAGCCCATTGAGGCCATGAAAGTCACTTAAACATTTTCGACAACCCTTGTTGAAAATGTACACCAAAAAGCTGAAAAAAAGATTTTGAATAGTAAATAAT
Organism: Ophion ellenae; assembly: GCA_963210295.1. Lineage (NCBI taxonomy): Eukaryota > Metazoa > Arthropoda > Insecta > Hymenoptera > Ichneumonidae > Ophion > Ophion ellenae. Next base: position 35,609,290 of record OY723390.1, on the reverse strand, counting down.
AAAACTAACGCTATGAAAATAATCAATAAGAATTTCTGTTGCATTTCAACGATGCAAACTTCAACACCATCTCTCTTGCCTGGGCACCGCAAGATGTCTGATCGCCACATCTTTCAGGATACACTTCGCCACGAGCATGCAACAATGCGCAAAACTTTTCCCCATTTATCACACGAAGCCTACCAGCTACTATTCGCAATAATTTATAGAACATCACTTTTTATCTTCAATTTTTCGTCATCCTAAATAACTCTTCATTTTGAATCATTTGTTCTGCCAAATACCTTCTCATCCAAGATAAAATATATCTATCGTTCGATTAAGGGGGTATCCCTCTCTGGAAACTTCGTTTTTTTTGCATATTGTTCTAGTGTGAACTTGCAAGAACGTTTTAAGATCCGCCGGATCCTGAAATTCTAAAAATCGTCTTCGAACGAAATTATCTCGAAACTACATATCTTACATGGCGGGATTGATATGTTGAGCAACTTTCACACTATTGACTTGCATTTGCACAGTTAGCGTTCAAACAGTAGTCATTTTCGGTTCACGATCGCATTTTTTCATTGGATGAACCATTTGTTAATAACAATGACTTCACCATGCTGTTTTTAAGAGAAATATGAGGTTTTCTTTGGAGAAGCTGTCATTTTTCTTATTTTTCGAAATTTCGAAAAGTGGATCGTGAACCCATAGCCAGTTGGATATATTTGAATAAATTTTCTTTCGTTTTCGTTTCAGATTACATTTGAGCCTGGTAGAGACGCCAACTGCAGCACCGCGAACACTGAAAGATTTTCTTCCGAAAAAATTACATCGTAACCACAAATGTACAACATGCTGGGAGAAAATTAATTTATTCCAACCGATGTGTTACTAGAAAAAAATTCACCATTCTGACCCTTCAAATTGGGCTTCCAGGGAGGGATACCCCGTTAAGGGGCTATACCAGTGTGACACTTTTAAAAAATCGATTTTTTTTGTTGCCTTTTTCGACGGTGTATACTTTGAAGAATATTTAACTGATTTGCAGTTTTTATGGTAAATATCATTTTATCTTGCAAAAATCGATAGTTAAATCTTTGAACGCGCTTTTCTCGAAATGAGATTTTTCAAGTTCGCTGACATTGTAACTCAAAGAGCAATTATCCGATTGACTCGAAATTTGAACTGAGTACTCTTGACTGTATTTACTGTACAATGACGTAGGATATTTTTGATTGGATGAACATTGACGATTTGGCATTGAAAAAAACGACCATTTTATAGGCAAGAAAACAAACTTTTTTTTCATAACAACGCCATTTTGTTAGATTTTGATATTTTTCGAAAATCCTACGTCATTGTACAGGAAATACCTTGCAGTTTAACGACATTTTTTCCTTTTTCGGTTTCAGCTACTCAATCAGCCGGAATCGTGTCAGCAGTGGGGGAACTTTTTTTTTGCGCCTCCGGAGGCAGCGCATAAGTCGCTTGGATCTCAATATTTGTCTATGAAAAAATTATGTAATATAGGTCAAATATAGCCAAATATATTCTTAATTTTCCGAAATATTTAATTGAGTACTTTTCTTCCAAAAAATTGCCGGAAGTCACCCAAATTTTCAGCGTTCACACTGGTATAGCCCCTCAACAGTATCAAAATTGGGACTGAATCCCATAACATGATGTTGAAGTTTGCATCGTTGGAATGCAACGAAAAATATTTCTTTTTCGATATGCAAATTTTGTTCAGCTGTCAAAGTCATTCAAACGTTTTTACGTATTGTCATTAGAGATTTACGACCGCAGTTTGCACAAAACTGACTTGGACAAGCTCAATAATAAAAAAAAGGAAAATGAGCAAAAAAAATCAAAAATAAAAAAAAAATCAAAATGAGCAAAAAAATCGGCAAAAATTCCAGCGATGCAAACTACGTCATTGCACAACGACTATTTTTCAACGTTACGAAGATCTCTAAAAATAAACCTCAATAAAGAAAACCCCTAAGAGGGTGAACGATAAGACGATAGGGTTGGACCAATTTATAAATATCTCAGGGATGTTCCGGATGTTGAAAAATTGCCTTGAGCCTGCTTACCTCTATATACTACTGCAAACTTGCCCCTTTTCCCAGCTTTGCCCTCTTCCAAACCCATTCTCCTCGTTATCAGTTTGGATTGCGGAACGCAGAAATAAAACACCTGTATGAGGGACGATAAAAGATTTGCGGACTCGTATTTGGAGCATTAGGACTCGGGAGAATATACAACAGGATAAACGATCCTTTAATATTCAGTCCATGAATAACGCGCGGAACATCCACCAGCTCTTATTCCCTCTTCGACTGGTCTCCTTTGTACTCTTCATCCTGGATTATATTATCGATTCGGGAATATGCGAATATTGTATATTTCTCGAGAGTCTTTCTTGCCCTCCTCTCTCTCTCTCTCTCTCTTTCTCTCTCTCTCTCTCTCTCTCTCTCTCTCCTCATCTCGTTACCTCCCATTTCTGCTTTTTTCTCGCTCCCTCCACGGTCTTGGCCATCCGGAAAACGGGCGAGCAGGGACAGAAGCGGGGAGAGGCGGCGGGCATTTCCCGGGTCGCTCTCGAGATGGAAAGAGGAATCAATGGGGAGAAGTCCGTAACACGGAATTTTGCGGCGCGTGAAAAAAAGGACGAGCCTCCAAACCAACCGTACCTTCAGTCAGTTGAAAAAATTAACCCAATTAAGGGTGTACATTTTTTTTGGGTTACATAAATACATAACAAATTTTGAAAAATGTATTTCGAAAGTTTATTTATTAAGGGGTTAGGCCAGAGTAACGGGTATAACATCATTTGCGAATTTAACAATTTGTTTTCGTATGAAAAAGTGATTCACTCATAAAATTAATCACGCATCTATTTAGTATGAATATCAAGCTGTTGGAAAATATATATTTTTTTTTTCGATGTACAAAATGGCCGAGTACTAATATTTTATTTTGTTATCGAACAGCTTCGTGGCGTGACATTTAGCATCCGCAATTTTTTACCTAAAACAAAAAACAAAAATTCTCGTCAATCTACATTAGAATACCTGGAGAAGTACGTACGGAATTTTAAAAAAATTGTCTTACTCAAAAGTTGTAGGTATTTGAACGAAAGTTTTATACGAAATTTTTCACTGAAAATTCATTTCTTAAGCCTTAGGACACTCTAGAGGCAAAAGAAATAGGCTTTTTGGGGATTTTTTTTCAGAAAAACTACAAAATAAATCGAGATTACAACAAAGGGTGTTTATCATACACATCAGTGACTGTATACAATAACTTTTTTGAAGCAATTAATTTCAAAATGGCGGCTGTGCAGCGTTTATCTCAAAACTGCAACTTTTAAGTTGGCCGGAAACACAACTCAAACAATTTTCAACCGATCCACTTGAAATGTTGAATTTATCTTGAAAAATACGTTTTCTATGGAAGTACGTAGGATTTTTTCTTTATTTTGCATAGTTCATTTGTTATTAACAATTATCTGACGATTTTTTTGGCAAATTTTTGGAAATCGAAAAATTTCGTCAGATAATTGTTAATAACAAATGAACTATGCAATATAAAAACAAAATTCTACGTACTTCCATAGATAATGTATTTTTCAAGATATATTCAACATTTCAAGTAAATCGGTTGAAAATTGTCTGAGTTATGTTTCAGGCCAACTTAAAAAATGCAGTTTTGAGATAAACGCGGCACAGCCGCCATTTTGAAATGAATCGCTTAAAAAAAATTATTGTATACAGTCACTGATATGTATGATGAACGCCCTTTTTTGTAATCTCGATTTATTTTGTCATTTTTGTGAAGAAAAAAAAACGCAAAAAGCCTATTTTTTCGGCCTCTAGAGTGGCCTAACCCCTTAAATTCAAATACCTACAACTTTTGAATAAAACAATATTTTTAAATTCGGTACGTACTTCTCTAGGTATTCTAATGTAGATTGACGAGAATTTTTGTTTTCTGTTCTAGGTCAAAAATTGTGGATGCTAAATTTTAAGCCGCGGAGCGCCTAAAAAATGATTTAAAAAATATTAGTAGTCGGCCATTTTGTACATCGAAAAAAAAATACATATTTTCTAACAGCTTGATATTCATACTAAATAGATGTGTAATTAAGGGGTTACCCCCACTTGCGATTTTGAAAAAATCGATTTTTTTTCTTGCATTTTTTTGAAGTATAAGTATCTGAGAATATGTCCTGAACATTTCAAGTCGATCCGAACAAAATTGACTGAGATATGAGCGTTGAAAGAGAAGAATCCGCGTTGAAAGAGAAGAATCCGCGTTGAAAGAGCGTTGAAAGAGAAACTTTAAACGCGTTTTTCTCAAAATGGCATTTCTGAAGTCGGTGACCAAGATAGCTCGAACACTAATGAACCGATCTTCTTGAAATTTTGCAGGCTTATTTAATACATAAAAATGTAGTCTTTAATCGTTCGATTTTTTTTTCGAAAAAAAATGGCCGTTTTTTTCGTTAAAATCGAACCATTAACTTTGACTGTCCGCCATTTTGTGAAAAATGAATATTTTTTAAAATCCTTCGATTAAAGACTAGTTTATACTTATATTTGACTAAAGCCATCCGCATTTTCTTTTTCAGATGATCCACTTCGCCGCAATGTTGGTCACCGCAAACCGTGTATATAAAAACATTATTTCATTGACGGCCATTTGCCACTAAACAATGTAATATTTTTCAATAAAAAAATTACTGAAAGTTCTTCAAGATGTGTTCTTTAAGATGGTATATTGATCGATTAAAAAAGTTTTGTAGTTTTCTTTTAAAAAATTCATGAAAAAGGCCTTTTTTTGCGCTACAAGTGGGGGTAACGCCTTAATGTTATGAATGAATCACTTTTTCATACAAAAAAAATTGTTAAATTCGCACATGATTTTATACCCGTTACTGTGGCCTAACCTCTTAAGTGTCACAACTTTTATATCAATATCTATAATATAAACCTATCAAAAAATTCATGAAAATAGCCCTTTTTAGCGTCTAAAGTGAGAAGACCCCTTAAGGTATTTCGACGACGAAGATAAGGGAAAAGGACGGACCTCCGTACTCTTTGATAAAAATCGGTGGTTTTGCGAACCGTGCGGGACCCGAAGATGATGGCGTTGAAGTTTGCATCCTTGGAATGCAACGAAAATTCTACTCGATTTATCTATTTCTTTATTTTTATTTAAAAACCTTTTTGGCAGATTTTGATGATAAATTTTTAATAAGAATTCTCAAAAATGTTTCAGTCACTTTCCTGGCCTAAATGTGCCAAAAAAGGAAAAATTATTATTGATAATCTTTTTTTGCAGATTTTTATGATAAATTTTCAATAAGAATTGTCAAAAATGTTTCAATCACTTTCGTAGTCTAAATGTGCCAAAAAAGAAATTGGGAATACAAGAAAAAAAAAGTATATTTTCGTTGCATTCCAACGATGCAAACTTCGATGCCATCGAAGATGAGTCTTTGAATTCACCTTTCCGCATAGTGGTATTGGTATGCGTATGTGTGAAAAGGATTTTTATATACATATGGAGGGGAGCAGGGAGGAGGCAGGTGGAGCAGAGGAAATATGGATTTTGATAATCGTTTCCGAGTCTTTTCTTGCAAGCCTATTGCCCCTGAGTGATCGTATTATCAGTGTGGCGTGTAATATCGGGACGAATAAGGAGGAAAAGCTTTTTCGTGTATGGCGTGGAGAAGAACGCCACTTCGCCGTCTCCCATCGGCTCCTGTCGCTCAATATTCAATTTCCATGGCCCTCGGGAGAGGGCAATGAAAATTGCCGCCTAGTACGGATATTTTCGTCAACTTCGTATTATATTTTTATTTTATATTAATTTTTTTATAAATTACTATGAATTATACAATCATTGTAAATTATTATAAATTATATAATTATTATAAATTATGTATTCATTATAAATTGTTATAAATTTATATTACGAGTGTCGTTTTTCGACATTACAATTGTAATACCGGTCCTTTTTGCTATATTTATCACCAGCTTCAATTGGTAAAAAAAAAAAACAAAAAAACTTTTCCCTTCAATTTATTTAAAAAACTAACCATTCAAGTGGACGGACATAACTCTCTGCTGCTCCGGCTCTGCCATGTTGCTTCAAACATTTTCAATAATGTAAAAAGGGGCGAAGACGTCGAAGTGAAGAAGAAAAATGAGCCGAACCGAGAAAATTGGGTTCTCAAGTGAATTCGACATTCGATGGCAATGCTCAGGTAGAAGAAAAAGGAAGAAAATCCATCGGAAGGAAACAACAAAAAATACGCGGTTTTTCGCATTCAAACAACTCCCTTGAACGATTATTTTATGGATACGATCGATGGAAAAAATCTCAACATGTTGATAATAAGAGAATATTACTGACGTTAAAAATGAGTAGGTAACGATGATTGTCTAATTGTCGTTATTACGAATTTTCCAAATTTCACCAATAATCACAGTAACTATAATAATGATAAACGCTGGCATACATCAAGTTGCCATTTATTCGATTATTATAATACGTCGTAAATTGAATAACAGTAACAACAAAAATCATAAGGAGGATAATGGTAATTATCAATGGAAGAAAAATAATAAAAGAAATAAATAATTTTTATGCAAGAAATTGTAAGGGTCGATAATAATAAAAGTGACGATAATTATAATACTTTTGATGTTAGAAACTGTACTGTTGTGAGGATCGTAGATCATTCGACACGTATTGAATATTCATCTTGAAGGTGTTGGATTGTTATTTAACATACTCGAGGTGATCGGCATGTGTCTTTTTCTTTTTTTTTTCCATCTACGGTTGAACAGGTGTGTATGTCTGATATATATCATGCGCGTAATAAAAAAATATAGGACTATCCAACAGCTGCTTATCGCAACGCGAGTTCATGCGTGTGTATACTGCTAAGAATATCGCATCGTAAAATATTATAAATATATACATATGTGTATACAGGCTCGTAGATTGCACAACATATCGGATATAGGTCGCTACGATACTTAATAATCGCAATGATCGAATTATAATCGCGCGTAACCGAGGGAGATAATAAGAACGTGACTATAAAACAGCCGCGCTAACTATGCGACTCGATTGAAATATTGTTTCCTCTTCCATCACCGCGCCGTGGAAAAAAAAAAAGAGAAAAGAAAAAGAAACCAACACAGTGACAGAAGTGGACGCGTGGTCGGAAGAGATTTATTTCAAATATATTTATTTATTTAAATCGTGGTATTGAAGTTTGCATCGTTGGAATGCAACGAAGATTCATATTCATATTGCTATTTCCTTATTTTCATTATGATACTGCAGATTTTTTGCAAATTTCAGTTGGAGAGCTGATGATCATCTTGAGAAATGGTTGGAGGATTTTGCCAGCAAGTATCTGCTGAAAATAATTTGACAAAATAAAAAAAATTGTTTGATTGAATATTGAATATATATCGTTTACGATATATATATATATATATATATATATATATAAATATATACAAAAATTACATCACCCGTAGCGTGAACGTCTTGCCCATCAAACCGCACGCAAAATTACATACATTAAACTATTTTTAAACTGAAGAGTTTCGTTGTGAAAAAATTGCAAAAAATTCGTACAGACTCAGTAGAGTCTAGACAATAACGTATAATTTTTTCAAATTTAATCTTGACTTGTGGCTAACGCTCCAACCTCTTAAAGCTCTTTAGTACCATTGAAAAAAATGTGTTGTTTTTTTATTGGCTTAATTGAGTATTGTGATGTAAAAAGTGGAGAACAAACGAGAGGGGTAAAAACCCGTAAGGGTGTACATATGGAATAAAAATACTACTAAAAAAAATTGTTTTCCATTGCGATTTATCGATGCAAACTTGAATCCTATTTTAAACCACGATCTGTTTAACATCGTTGTGTAATAAAAATCGTATTTTTTTTCAATAATTCGAGTATTTGGTATTTTTTTACTCGGAAAATATTTAATAATTTTATTTCAAATGTATTTATTCGTTCTAATCACTATTTATTTAATGTCGTTGAACTAAAAAATCTTATTTGCATCCATTAACTCTGGAATTTTCTATTGTTTGCTCACAAAATATTTCGTCAATTTTTTTCTATTATCTATGATTATTTGAATCTTATTCACTTCCAATAATTCTGGTATTTGGTATTCACTGAAATGTTTGTTTTATTGTTTATATATACTTTAAAAAATCAATACTACGAAAACCGAAACACATGTATATAATTTGTATGAACAAATGTGCAGGAGAAAAAAATGTGCATAGGGGCCTGTGTAACACCTTCAAAAGGTATAGAATATGGAAATGCGGAAACCCCTGGAAATAGAGACACCTCCTACTAGTTAAAAAAATGTATATATATTTATAATATTTAATATAGGGTGTCTCGAAATGTCTGTCATTTTTATTTATTAATAAAACGTATTATTTATTTGAAAAGTACGAACATTTTTATTTTAATATAAGGTACAAACATGGAGGTTATGTGTGGAACGCAATATCCGATAAACGGCCGCCTCGTCCCTGTTTGCAAACGTTCACTCTTTTGACGAAATTTTCAATAACATTTTGCCATAATTGCGGACTAATTTCATTAATGATGCGTTCAATTGCTCCCTTGAGCTCCGAAATGGTCTGTGGATCATTGGCATACACTTTTCCTTTCAGAAAACCCCAAAGAATGAAGTCCAATGGCGACAAATCGCACGATCTTGGTGGTCAATTCACATCGCCGCGGCGCAAGATAACACGACCATGAAACTTCGTCTGCAATAACTATCTGTAACAATGCAGCAAATAACAATTCCTATGCGTTGCTCGATCGTGTAATTCTCCATGACTAAACCTCAATACTTCCTGATGCCAGCTGTCAAAGATTAGTACTCTATGTTCGCCACAAAAAAATGGCGAGCTATTTAAAATGTCAGGTCATTTTGAGACACCCTTTATGAAAATATACCTACCAAATTCTTCTGTTTAACTTCTTTATTCTATATAACTAGCATACTCCTAGTCAAGAACACATTTATTCATTTGATTGTATTATTGTTGGATGTTTATTCTTTAATTTTTTCTTTTCACGTAAAATTCCCTAGTCCTTCGGAAGATGGCGTGGCCAAGGAAAAAATGATTTCACTTTAATAGACCCTGGTCAAACCAATTAAGGGCTTAGGCCACTCCAGAGGCCGAAAAAATAGGCTTTTTGGGGATTTTTTTTTCAGAAAAACTACAAAATAAATCGAGATTACAAAAAAGGGTGTTTATCATACATATCAGTGACTGTATAGAATAATTTTTTTCAAGCGATTAATTTCAAAATGGCGGCTGTGTAGCGTTTATCTCAAAACAGCATTTTTGAAGTTGGCCGGAAACATAACTCAGACAATGTTCAACCGATTCACTTGAATCGTTGAATATATCTTGAAAAATACATTGTCTATGGAAGTACGTAGATTTTTTTTTATATTGCATAGTTCATTTGTATTAACGATTTTTTAGGCAAATTTTTGGAAAGTGAAAAATTTGCCTAAAAAATCGTCAGATAATTGTTAATAACAAATGAACCATGCAATATAAAAAAAAATCCTACGTACTTCCATAGACAATGTATTTTTCAAGATATATTCAACATTTTAGGTGAATCGGTTGAAAAATGTCTGAGTTATGGTTTCGACCAACTTAAAAAATGCAGTTTTGATATAAACGCTGCACAGCGGCCATTTTGAAATGAATCGCTAAAAAAATTTATTGTATACAATCACTGATATGTATGATAAACACCCTTTTTTGTAATCTCAATTTATTTTGTAGTTTTTCTGAAAAAAAAATCCCCAAAAAGCGTATTTTTTCGGCCTCTAGGGTGACCTCAAGCTTCTTTACCAGTACGAGAACGTGATCATTTACTGCTATGAAGCTTGCACCGTTGGAACGCAGCGAAAATTCATTTGACCATTTTTATATTGTTATTTGCGTACTATATAAAATCGTTTCACCGCGAATGCCGGTTGTAGATTTCTAAATGAGCATCCCATAAAATGTTTGACTGCCTCGAGTAGGTCAAAATTGACGACAACAAATTTGAGTACATAAAAAAAATCATTGCATTCCAACGATGCAAACTTCAATCTTATAAAATTTACCCGCTCCGGGGAAAACAACCAGCGGATCGTGGCAGACGTAGAACTAAATCGGCAAACTGCTCTCGCGTCGAAATAAAATTAACATTGGCCGCGTTGCGAGATTTTCGTCCGCGAAAATCGAAATGGCGTTGGAAAGCGCGCATCCCAAATGTAAGATCGGGACCGAGGGACATGGAAGAAAAGCGAAAGATAGACAGAGCGAGAGAGACGAGAGTAAGCGATTCGAGCAAAACGAGGAGGAAGATGAACCGCGAAAATTCTCCGCGATTATATTGGAGACCGGAAGCCTGTCGTTAAAATCACCGCGAGAACGTTGTTAAACGAGGATAACGTCCATCCTCATCTGTGTGTGCATGTGTGTATGCAGCTTCGTGTCTGCGTGTATACATGAAACAGCATAACCGGAGAGTGTGATTTTCTGGTAGTTGGCGAGTCAGCGGACGAACTAGATTTGGACTAATCAAACGAGATTTATGACTCGGATAAACTCACGTGTATACACGCGCACGCAAACACACGTGCTACGTACATACGTATGTACATGGTGTCCAATTTTAAACGGGACGGCGAAGTGATCTTAGAAACGGTGCAGGGCTTCGAGGGGAAAACACTATGATGCTCGTTGTCAAATTACCAGTGGAGGCCTCGAGGTAAAATAAAGGTGACCTTTCGTTTTTTTTTTTTCTCGAGGATAGTTTAGACATCTTACGACGCATGATTGTGATGATATTGAAGTTTGCATCGTTGCAGCGCAACGAAAGTCCAGTAGCCTGGACTTTTCTTAAGTCGCTATACCAGTGTGACACTTTCAAAAAATCGATTTTTTTGCCTTTTTTGACAGTTTATACTTTCAAGAATATCCTGCACTGTAAAAAATGATATGAAATTTACAATACATCTAAGATACAAAGGAATTGAATTTTACGAACTCAGTAGATGAAATTAACTTTAAAACACTTGTACCGTAAATTTAAAACGGGAACATGAAATTCTAACGTGGATATAGAATTTAATAGATGCAACATGGAATTTCAAAGACAAGTTTGTAAATTTGTGGGAAATGTATTGTATTAACCCGTGTCTTCAATTGAAAATTACTACAGATGTATAATAAATCAACTATAAAAAACGGAGTATTGAAAATACAAAACAAGTTTGAAATTTATTTACGGCTGTCTGAAAAATATAATACATGTGGAACTGAATTGGAAATGGAAAGTATCTCGATTGTACCCCTATCTGGTATTATTTCTCATCGACGCTGAGTTAAATATAAGACAAATCTTTAGGAATATCGATGATATACTTCTCGGAATAATACCATCCAGTACATGAATACTGTGATTCGATTCAGAAATTTCCAAGACAAAAGCCACTGAGATTAACAATTGTTTGTCAAAAACAAATCACGGGTAAGTTGAATTTAATGTGTTCGTATATTAATATTGAAGAAACATTTTATGATTTTCATAATTGTTGACCCGGACGATATCTCAAAGTCACATGAATTTCAAATACATGCGTGCAGTGGACAGAGATGGGCGCGCGGTCGGTGTGCGGGCTCGCCGGTCACTGAAGTTTAAGCAGCATTGGGCGCGGCCAATACTTGGAGCGGTGACCGTTTGCCCGTGCACTGGTTTGCGCGTCAACCTCTGAGTGGGAAACAGTTTGTCTGAGTTTCTGATTGATGGTAATACAACTGAAACTCAACCGAATATGGCCGCCTGTATCGGCCCAGGTTTTCCGCAGTTTCCCTGGGCCTTCGTGCAAATGCGATACAGTAGTGCATTAGGAAAGAGTGGATGCGGTCAATACTCTGGGGGGGGGGGGGGGGGGCGCTGGAAGGAATGTAGGGAACTCTGGAAGGATTGTGAATGATGGAAGGAATAAAGGTGAGGATGATAAAAGGAGAGAAGGCCCCGTGCCTCGGACGAATACATATATAAAGAAAAAAAATACATACGTGCAGTGATTTCACTGCATTTACATTTTATTATTTAAGTATTCAATATTAATTATGGGATAAAGCTGCGAAAAAATCATATACACAAGTATCACGAAAGCATCATACAGTATATGAATTGAGTGGTCTTAATTTGATAATTTTTACATAAAAACGTATTGCAATTATCAATTTCTGAAATAAACTTAATACTTAGGATCAGTAATTTTAATACACACCCGTATATTAATATTAGCAAATGGTTCTTGAATTTAATATACACTTGTATATTGATATCAGCAAATGGTTCTTGATTTCAATATACTTGGATGTGATTATTTCTTTACACGTGCATTATTTTTCAAACGCACAAGTATATTAATATTACGGAACTACACTTTCGTTTTTAAAATAACCTGTTTGGAATTTTCAAAATCGTATCTGAAATTTCATAAGCGGTATCCGCATAAAAACTTCCTACACTTGTATATTAATTTTCATACAGAAATTTTTTACAGTGTGTAATTAGCGGTTTTTATGGTAAATATCATTTTATCTTGCGAAAATTGAGTTGAATCTTTAAACGCGTGTTTCTCGAAATGAGATTTTTCAAATTTGCTGACATTGGAACTCAAAGAGCAATTATCCCATTAACTTGAAATCTAAACTGAGTACTCTTGAATATATTTACTCGACAATGACGTAGGGTATTTTTGATTGGATGAAAATTGACGATTTGGCATTGAAAAAAACGACCATTTTATAGGCAAGAAAACAGACTTTTTTTTCATAACTACGCCATTTTGTTAGATTTTGATATTTTTCGAAAATCCTACGTCATTGTACAGGAAATACCTTCCAGTTTAACGAAATTTTCTCCTTTTTCGGTTTCAGCTACTCAATCGGCCAGAATAATGTCAGCAGTGAAGGAACTTTTTTTTGGTTCCTCTGTAGGCAGCGCGTAAGTTGCGTGGATCTCAATATTTTTCTATGAAAAAATTATGTAATATAGGTCAAATATAGCCAAATATATTGTTAGTTTTCCGAAACATTTAATTGAGTACTTTTCTTCCAAAAAATTCCCGAAAATCGCCTCATTTTTCAGCGTTCACACTGGTATAGCCCCTTAAGGCGAGAAATCCCTTTAGAATTATCAAAAAATCGATTTTTTTACATATTTTGAAAGTATGATACCCAAAGAATATACTGACGAAAGGAAAACTCGAAATATTGAATATTTGCGGAGTTATCGCATATAGTGTAGAGCGAGGGGACATCATGCGGTCAGGTAGCGAGTCACATGTTGAAACTTTGAAGGCGATTATCTCGAAACTACTTTTCAAAAAACTGCTCGCGTTGTAGCTCAAAAAGTTATCGACCGATTTGGATGAAATTTTGGGAGGTTACTCTCAGTAATATTATCGGAAGGATATACCGAAAGTTTGAAAGGTAGCGTGTAAATAAATAATTTTTTTGGGGTAAAATATGTTGAAAAAATGGTCGAAAATTCGAACTTTGGAGTAAAAAGGCTACCAAATTTTCAATTTTGCACTTTTTCATCATTTTTTAGGTATATCCTTCCCCCTAATATGTCAGTAAACGAATGACACTTATTAAATATTTTTCAGATCAACAGAAAAAGAGTGACAACTGCAGCACTTTTCGATGTCACAGAAAACAGGCGTCCGAAGACCCTTAAAACGCCGCCATTATGTTGGTCATCCCAAAAAAAAATAATCATTTTAAAACTTGACAGTTATAATAAACTCATGTCCAAATTTGAAAATGATCAGATTATTTTATCCCCTCTAAAAAAATTCCCGAAAAATACCTATTTTTCACGGTCAAACGATTTTTAGGATCCGTATTAGAAGATTTGTAGCATAAGATTTTGGATGATCAATAAAATGAAGAAATAAAAATTACAAAAGAACTTCCGTTGGGTTCTAACGATGTCCACGTGAACGTCGTTGGTTGTGCTGAGAGCCAAAGACGAGCGATGAGAAAAAAAGATCGTCTCCACTCTGGGAGTTGATGCTGTTGTAGCATCTGAAGACGGTCATCTTACTAATATTGTGAAATTGTAGTACCTGTTCTCGAGTCTGTATTTTCAGCCTCAAACTGAGCTAGTAGGGTTGGCATACGGTGCGACGATAGCCGTCAATTTTAGGAACATTGTCCGAGTGTCTTTGATCGGAATTGACATCGAAGTGGCTGAAGCTTTTTCCCTGAACCTCGCGTTTAAGGAAATAAATACTTCCATCATTTTCCTGTATCTTCTATCTGGGTGCCTTAACTAGGAGCTAAGAAAAGGCAATTCCCGTGCAGAGATTTGTTGGGATCCTGCCACATCCCTATAGGGATTTGACAGAGACGCCGCACGTAGGGAGTCCCCATTGGAATCCAAGTGGATGTCGCGCTGTTTCCTGATTGACTTCATTGCGATTTTTTATTTGAAATTTTCAACTGGAATTTGATGGATTTCCCAGGAAGAAATATCGTCCACCGTATCTCGATCCGGTGCATAAATTTGTTGGAGAGTCTCAAGATGCACTGACATCTCTATGGGGCTTGGGACACCGTATAGATTTAGTCCTCATTGGGGTCCAATTGGGTTCTGCACGCTTCCCTAATGAACGCCATTTGAGCCATTCTTACCACGTTCGAATCGAAAATATGTGAAAAGTCATGAGAAACAACTTGGCGTGTTGAAAAATAATCTGCACGCCTCGTGGGCGTATACGTGTATTGTGATAGTATGTCAAAGTACAGTAAAATAAATAACAAACGATAATTACAGTGGATTTTTAATAGCGTGATTCAAGTCGATTTTTAAGATATACTTTTTAAGCAGTTTATACTTTTTGAGATAAGATTTATACTTCTTTAAAGATCCACTTATTTTGTATACCTATATATTTTGTTTGGAAAATTCAATGTACAGAATGCGATGTGATTAGGGCGTGCAATCCGGATATCCGAATTAACCGCCAATTTTTTAAATCCGGATAATGAAGGCAACTCAATGTGGATAATTCGGATAATACGGAAAGTAAAATTCATCAAAACATTACGATTTGAACATGGAACTAACTATAGTTCCATGTTTGTTTTTTTTTTCGATGTACAAAATGGCCGACTATTAATATTTTCTTTTATTATTTTTTTTTAGGCGCTCCGCGGCGTGACATTTAGCATCCACAATTTTTTATCTAGAACAAAGAACAAAAATTCTCGTTAATCTACATTAGAATACCTAGAGAAGTACGTACGGAATTTAAAAAATATTGTTTTATTCAAAAGTTGTATATATTTGAACTTAAGAAATGAATTTTCCGTGAAAAATTTCGTTATAACTGCTCATAAACTGCTCATAAAATGAAAAGTTTTCGAATAATAACATAACATTTTTTATATAACATAACATAACGTTTTCGAATAATAGCATAACTTTTTTTATTTGAAGTAAATCGAGTGAAAATTATTGAAGTTATTTGTCACGCCAATTAGAAAAAAGCTGTTCCGCGAAGTTTCGTGTAGTCGGCTATTTTGTACATCGAAAAAAAAATGAATATTTTCTAACAGCTTGATATTCATACTAAATAGATGTGTAATTAATATTATGAGTGAATCACTTTTTCATACGAAAAAAAATGTTAAATAAGCACATGATTTTATACCCGTTACTGTGGCCCAAGGCCTTAACGGATAATGCATGCCCTAAAGATGTGATCCATCAAGAATCGTATCGGATTCTGTTCGATAATGTAGGAATCCTTTAGGATTCAAATTGGATTCGTCGTTGAATTCCAATGGGGAATCCCGTTTAGAATACAATGTACGAGCGTGACGTTTTACTATAGGGATCCAATGCGATGGCTCATTGGATCCGTATCAAAAAGTAGCTACAAATACAGGAATGAAATTGGATCCTTACGACACCTGCACGGGTTTTCCTCTCATAAGTACAGTTCAGGCCTTTCTACGCTAAAGCTGAAGTTTTCCAGTAAATGCTCAATGTGAAACAACTTTATGACCATCAATCACTATCTGACTCCATTTCTGGTGCTTTTTTCCTGTTGATACGATCATGAGCACGTGTCAAGCTATAAAGCACACGGGTTTTTGAACCGTACGGAAAACGTGTTATTCACGACAACCTTGGTAAGCCTTCGTACCATGTGACCCAAAAATTCATTCTCGCCATGAACACGAACCAAATGTCCGACTACGCGCGAGCGAGCAAAGGCTAGTACGTTGTTGTACATGTACATATGGATGCAGCTAGGTTTGTGACGCGATACAACCCGACGATATACCGGATCTGTACATGCGAGCGCGCCGGCTCGTATAATCCCAGCCCCAGACATGAAGATATACGTTATTACGATCGAGCCTGCGAGTCGTGATTGTTTCCGGATGTGTGTCTGGCTCCGGGTCCCTCTTTCCGGTTATTTTACACTCCATTTCCTAGCTCCGGCTCCATCCGCTCAAAAAGAGGGTAGTTTTGATAGCCTTCTCTCAACGCGCTTTTGAAAGAATCAACCGAGGGGACCGAGCGAGGGGGGCTTGATGAGGGATGACGGATGTAAGGAGGGTTCCATTTTAATGCGGGGTTTTAATGAAAGTGGGTCAGTACAGCAGTGGTGGAAGGTGACGTGACGTTTTTCGGTAACAAAACGAGCCATGACGTTATTTCTTTCGACAGTTTTTTTTGTGTGATGTATGCGAAACATTTTCTGGGTGATGCTTATGCTGATATATATGGAAAGTATCGTGAGTTTTCGTGTGTTTATTCATGTGCTTCATTATTCGTATTTCGTAATATTTTTCGACGATAACTGCAATATTTACTTGCGGAAAATGAGAAAAGGAACTCGAGCAAATAAATAAATTGCATGAGAAAAATAAACGAATAACAATAAATAAAATAAATAAAATGAAAGTAATTAATAATGAACCTTTGAATTGTGTTGGAGGATCTTGAATATATTTTTGGCATGAATTTTTTCTTTATATCAAAGACCGTCAATGTATCAAATCTGTTAATTAATATGGTGTTGAAGTTTTCATCGTTGGAACACAACAAAAGTTCCGTTTTACATTTTATTGTCCATTTTTTTAAATTATTATAGGCACCGACAGAGATGGGCGCGCGGTCGGTGTGCGGGCTCGGCGGTCACTGAAGTGAAGCAGCATTGGAGGCTACCAATACTTGGAGCGGTGACCGCTTGCCCGTGCACTGGTTTGCGCGTCAACCTCGGAGTGGGAGGCAGTTTGTCTGAGTTTCTCATGATAATACTGAGTCTGAGTTTCTCATGGCAGTTTGTCTGAGTTTCTCATGGCTCAGGTTTTCCGCAGTTTCCCTGGGCCCTCGTGCAAATGCGATACAGTAGTGCATTAGGAAAGAGTGGCTGCGGTCAACACTCTGGGGGGGAACTCTGGAAGGATTGTGAATGTCGGAAGGAATGGAAGGAATAGAGGATGGGATGATCAAAGGGGAAGAACCCCGTACCTCTGAGGAATACATATACGTATATTATTATAGACGATCTTTTTTTTAGATTTATAATGTAGATCGCTAAATAAATATCTTGAAAAATGATTGAAGAACTTTTGTCAGCGAAATCTGCTAAAAGAAATTCAGTTCGTTGCAGTCCAACGATACAAACTTCAGTATCGTTAATTAATTATATCCTATCGAATTTTTTTTGTCATGTTATCGAAAAAAGTTGAGTGCTGTATTATTTTTATGAAGGGACATTGGTATAGACTCGATTTTTCTTTTGATTTGGTAATTATTTATATTGCCCGAGTTCTTTCTTTTTTCCTTCCATGTTTCCTCTTTCTCTCTTTGTATCCTTTGATATCTTGATCCTTCCTCTCTCTCTCTCTCTCTCTCTCTCTCTCTCTCTCTCTCTCTCTCTCTCTCTCTCTCTCTCTCTCTCTCTTCTTCGTCGTCGTCGCGCACAGATAGCCTACTTCTCGAGTTAACGCACGCTCACCAAAGCGAATCTCTCTCGACCAAAGATGCAGCGATCTCAAAGAGAAATTATATTAGTCTCGTTACTCGTATTACTCTCGACGTTGCATACAGTATTTATTGAGGAGGCGCGGGTGAGCACGGTATACGATGAGCGTTTCAATTTTTTTTGCGCTTTCTCTCTCTCTCTCTCTCTCTCTCTCTCTCTCGCCCTATTATTCTCACTACAATGAGGACATGCGGAGGAGACAAGAGGAGAAAAAAGACGAGAGCGAAGAAGGGAAAAGAGAAGAAGTCAGGAGAGCGAAGTTCGCGAGTTGCGGAGGAGCGGAATGGGAGGGGGGGGGGCTTACAACGGGAGTAGGAATAATAATAATCGGGAACGGAAGGCCCCTCTCATCGTATTGTTCAATCCGTTCTTGCATAATATCTGAAAATGCAAAGTTCGTATATGCTCGTCGTCGACTCGCAGTTGGCCCCGTTGATCTACGACTTTATTTACGGTTTTGGAGCGCGTGTTTCGAACTTTTCTTTTCTTCTTTCGAAACTTTCTTCGTATACGTCGCATTGAAGGAGAAGAAAGAAGATGTACGAGAAACATCTACAATTCGTTGAAGACGTACAGACAGGTAAATAAAAAAATCTTCCCGGAAACACAACGGTATTCTCCATAAATTTCAAAAACGTTGCTTATTACGTTTGCAAATTATCCGTCGAGTTCGCGCTGAGCGATTGCAAAATGTGGAAAAAATCGCGGGGGTCACACTTGTTCCGTATGAGCTGATCTTTGATGATACATTCTTTGCGCCAATGATGGAAAATTCATCCAATTGATGATAAATTCTATGTGCCAATGATGATAAATTCATCCAATTGATGATAAATTCTTTGTACCGATTACTCGATCCTGTGTGGCAATCATACAGCCTCCAGTTTCAGGATTTTGTTGAAACTCATTTATGTGATAAAGCAGTGAAAACTATTCGACACGTGTTTTTTGTTATTGGCGAAAAAACGGGTTTAAGGGAGGAAACCACCCCTCGGTGAAAAGCGTGTCACCCCTTATTTTTTTTGGTTAATACTTCTATAGTGGATTTTCCATTGCTTAATATTAGAAGAATTTTGGTTTTTGTTTCATTCAGATCGGTGGACTGCTTGGGGATGAAACTGCAAAAACACCCCTCGGCACGCCTTTCTTTGAGGGGTGGTTCCCCCCCTTGAAACCGTTTTTCGCCGATGAAAACAAATATGTATCTAATATATTTCAATGCTTTATCACATAAATGAGTTTCAACAAAATCGAAGGTGGACATTCGCGGTCACACGTTCTGGCTATAACACGCTGGTCACAGGGGGTCGCAATGACCCCTGCCATGTTTCAAACGATTGATCAATGACTCATAAAAACTCTGGATATTAGTTTGAACATTCTAGAATGTAGCATTCTTGGTATTATATTTCAGTCGAATTTTAAAATGGCGGAAAAAAAATTGGCAAAGGGTCATGCGTAAAAAAACCGTTTTTGAATTTAAAAAATCATAACACTTGGAATTTTCATTTTTTTATCATAACATTTTTGGGCGATACTCTTGAGATATGATAGATTTAGGAAAAAAAATAGCTCCACGTCCGACCCTAGTCTTTACTTACGAAGGGTACCCCAAAGCACCATTAGAAGGCGGGCCAGTCGCCATGGCCAACAACAACTTATATTAATTCGGACTTATAGTTGCGCTTGGGGTCATTCTGACCCCAGGTGACCACGGAGGGTTAAGGAGGTTCGAGCAAAATCGTTTTTTTACGGCTTACCCGCTATGTTTGGAAATTACAATCTTCTGGCCGGGATACATTGCAAGCAAGTACACCTTCACGTAACGTCTACCCGGCCAGAACATTGACATGTTCTGAAAAGTGGAGCCTGTCTTTAAGAACTAAAGAAAAGCTACTATGCTTTTCACCTCATCAAATATATTTATAATTGATTGGGATGATACTAATACATCTGTTGTAATTCTATTCATCATCAGGAGCATTCATTTCATCAATGATAATCGACGAGGATAACAATGCTTATCATAAATACCGGGATTACGATGACTAATCATTTGAGCATAAAGAATAGCCAAATTATTTTATGAGGCAAACAAGTAAAGCAGGACATTCGTGGTATTTGAACGCCTCGTTGCCATGTTGGGTAATATCAATGTTCTGACCGGGAAGACATTACCTGAATGTATTTTGCCAACAATCCGCCAGGTGGCTACAAGCGAAGCGCTTCGCGTAGGCGAGGTACCATCGTACGAGGATAAAAGTTCGTCCTGTGAGTTGTACCACGTACGGAAGTGCTATGCTTACAGCGTGCACTTACGCTTATGATTTTGCGATACTTGCGAAATAACCTTTTGTACTCTAGGCCTTTTTCGCTCGGATAGTGATCCGTGTACGTTTTTCTGCCTCTTTGCCTATCAGGAAATGCGAGCAAGCCTATGTATACACTCATACACTACCTTAGCAAGTAGATAACCAACAAACAATATGTTGTCGAAATACTAAAGTGAATCCACTCCCGATTTTACCTCCTCAAGGATTCCAAAAACGCTGAAACGTCATTTTTAATTTCCTCGTTTGTTCCTGGTCATTTCCCGATCTATTCCCTACAACTTTCCTGGTCATTTACCGCTTGTTCTCCGGCCCGTTCCTGATCAGTTCCCCAGAAAGGGAACGGCGAATCTGGACCTAGCCTTAGACCCGTTACATTGCGAACCTATTCCAGGGTGGAAGGCCCAACCAGAGCCTAATATTATCTAGGGAAGGCAGATCAGGGGCAGTACTTTTTCCCGACTCAAATTTCTACACAGGATTCTGGTTAATGTTGTGGTAGTGTCTTCCATGCAGCTCTTTTCTGATCCATAATTGCCGGTTGCTTCCATAACTGCTATCAACTTCGGCAGCGTTGGCATCCCTCCATTCTTCATAATAACTATACTTACCATTATCATTGCTACTTTCATCACTATAATGTTACTGTTTCCTTCTCATTTCCCGAGTTCCAACATGTACCCTTGCGGGTTTTTCGCCTTACCCTTCCCAATCGAAGCCTTCCCTATCACGAGCGATGATGACCGATCATCGGACGGCCACCGGACAAGGGCCTCCCTCGCCCGAAGCTTCACGTTCGAACAGCGTTGTAAGAATCGGGGCAAAACCTCTCGACGAAGACCCCAAGATGCCGAGGAAATCAACCCCCACATATCTCATCGCGTGTAGTCCATTGCGCGGGCGGTTAACGCAATTTCTCAGATGAGGGAGAGAGCAAAGGAGAGCTTTTGAGAACCGTGGCTTGAGTGCCGACACTGACACGGAGAGATAACAAGGACAGGGGGAAGAAAAGACTGAGAAAGTAGAGACTAGTAGGCGAAAGCAGGAGGCAGGACGAAAATGGAGAAATACAGACGGAAGAGTAGCGAGAAGAAGGGAGGTGTGAGAGGGTAAAAGATTGAACAGGCTACGAAGGGAGAGAGAGCGAGAGGAAACGAGGGAAATAAAGTGATGGAAAAGGGGGGAAAGAGAGAGATGAAGAGATGAAGAGACAAGGAAAGAAAGAAAGATGGAAGGAAGAATAAGAAGACGGCTACAGGATAGGAGCTTGGTTTGATGGCTCTTGAAAGCTCTCGGTACGAGCGATATCGGTCGTCGCCCCTCCGATGTAATGACGTGCGGCTTTTTCATCATATATATATATATATATATATATATATATATATATATATATCTATGCACATATGGATGTACATGTATATGCCCAGACGAAGAAACTCTTCAGTCCCGCAACACCCATCAGGGCGGTGGGTGGCCCTCGTACTTTAGTGACGTCATCGCACCTCTCAGGTCACGTACACTGGAATTCAGGTCGAGTCTGCAGCTTTTCGTATGGGTGTGAGGGCGTGTGTATGTGCATGTATATATGAGGTTCGATCGCCTCTATCTCCCTCCCCATCTACCCCTGTCTGTCTCTCTCTCTCGCTCTACCGCTCGCCTGACTACTCTTTATCGTCCCTCTTTTTTTTATTATTTTTTTTTTCATTCTCATTCTCGAAACGACGACCCCTTATTCTCGAGTAAGAAGCGCTGCGGCTTCTTTCACACATAAGCCCGGGTCGAAAGCCGAAGAAGAGCCAAGGAGGCTATACAGTGAGGAGCCGAGCACGCAGAAGGAGAAGAATGAGTAGAAGGGCTAGCAATGAAAATCCGCACGCGAAACCAAGACGCTCGTTCGACTCAATTAAGGGGGTAGCTTGAACCGCGAGAAATGTAACTGCTATATCTTGGTGATTTTTTTTTCTTTGTTCTCCAAATACCAGGAGTCTCATTGACGCCGGAAATGTAAAGACGTTTGGTAGAATTTTCAAGTCTCATTCTCAGCTAGGCCTTACTTAGTCCAGGAGGTGGACTTTTTTATATGAATTTGTCCGGGGTCGAGAGTTTTGGTCAGATCGAGTTCTACCTGAAAATTCGCAATCAGCGGGTGATTTTGCATAGACCAGGGTGTGGGCGACTCGGTTGGACTACTAAATTCAGATTGGTCCTCATTGGTGGGACACAAGACCCGAAAATGTGGCATTTTTCATTTCTCGCTAAAATGCATTGAACTCTTGTTGGATCCGAAATTGTTTGCTGGTCACGAATTTTTAAGGGGTCAGGCCACTCTAGATGCCTAAAAAATAGGCTTTTTGCGGATTTTTTGTTTTCAGAAAAACTACAAAATAAATCGAGATTACGAAAAGGGTGATTATCATACATATCAGTGAGCGTATACAATCATTTTTTTGAAGCGATTAATTTCGAAATGGCGGCTGTGCAGCGTTTATCTCAATACTGCATTTTTTAAGTTGGCTGGAAACATAACTCAGGCAATTTTCAACCGATTCACTTGAAATGTTGAATATATCTTGAAAAATACATTGTCTATGGGAGTACGTAGGTTTTTTCTTATATTGCATAGTTCATTTGTTCTTAACAATTATCTGACGATTTTTAGGCAAATTTTTGGAAAGTGAAAAATTTGCCTAAAAAATCGTCAGATAATTGTTAATAATATAATAAATTGTTAATTTTTGGAAAGTGAAAAATTTGCATAAAAAATCGTCAGATAATTGTTGACTCGGCGCGTTGAAACATAACCTTCACACTTCGTGAGCATTTACGTGTGTTATGATAATGTGTCAAAGTGCAGTCGAATAAATAACAAGCGATAATTATAGTGAATTTGCAGTGATGTGATTCAAATCAATTTTGAGATGTACTTTTTTTAAGCGATTTATACTTTTTAAAGATAAGATTTATAGTTTTTCAGCATTCACCCATTTCGTGTATCTATATATGTATATATATTGTTTAAAAAATTCAACGTGCAAAATGCGATGGGATTAATAAAAAATGGTATCGGATTCAGTTCGATAATATGGGAACCCTTTGAGATTTAAATTGGATTCGTACATTCCAATGGGGAGTCCCGATGAGAAGTCAATGTATAAGCATGACGTTTTAGTGTAGGGATCCAATGCGATGGCCCATTTGATCCCTGTCAGAGAGTAGGGAATTTAATTGGATTCCTACGACAATTTCTGCACGGAGACGCTTGGAAAATAAATTCTTCTGTGGTTTTTGATAAATACTGCAGTTTAATAAAAAATGAAAAATGAAGTTTTGTATTTTCATAATATCGAGCAGTATATATAAACACTGAAAAACATTACTTGTCGTGACTAAATTCGTCACTGGGGGATGTTAACGACGTTCTTTTAAAAAAATCAATATTAGTTTATTTTAAGAATGATTTATTCCATCCAACTATCGAATACTTGTAATAACCAAACATTTTAGTGTTTCACCTCATTATTCCGTGATACACTCATGATGCCCTCAAGAGAAAAAAATTGAAACAAATAATAATAAAAACTAATAAAACTGGTCTACATTGAGTTCTACAAGATGCTTCCTCATGAATTCTGAAGAGCATTGCGCGCCACTGTTCGTTTACACAAGCACAATCTTATTTTTACAAACTGTAGGAAAATCCTGCGAGCGTTTATTTTCCTATGCCAAAACAATTGAAAAATAGCCTTAGCCCTTTTTACACGAACTTTCCACAAACAGATGATTAAATTTGCAAAAAAAATAGATGTACTCTGAGCGTCGTATTCCAATCGTGCCAGTTTAATTTTAGACAGAAAACGAACGTACCGGTAGACACTAAAATTGTATAATATTGGTAAGACATGCCTGTGTGGCTAAATATATATAAAATATCGTACACGTAGATAGTAAATTATTCTCTCTCTCTCCGTCTCTCTCTTCCTCTACATCTATATCAGTACGTGATTTCCTCGCCAATTCATAAAACGCATCGTACCCGCCCTGCGACGTATAAAAATATCCACGTAGGTCGTCACGTAGGTCGAGGTCGGGTCTCTTTCTCGATGTGTACGCCCCATTTATGCAAACTCAGCTGCATACAACTATACCTACACGTATAAATACCTTCATTTTTCAACGAGACGGAGAAGAGAGCAATCACGAAAAACATGATTTAAATTGAGTCCTAATAATAACGAGAATCACAAATAATACTGTTAACAACAAAAATGATCATAGGGTTAGCAAGGAGAGCATGATGAAGCTTGCAACGTTGGAATGCAATTTTTGTTCATGCAATGGAATGTTCATTTTTCATTCATTTTTCATTCATGTTCATGTTCATTTTCATTCCTGTCCATGTTCATTTTTCATTCATTTTCAGTTCATTTGTTTGCAACGAAAGTTCATTTTTCTTCGATTGCTTACATTTCTTTTCGCCAATTTAGGTTACGAAAATTACCGACACGTTTTTTCTTATCCTCATTAGAGACCCACGAGTATAATGGATCAAAAAAATATTAATTATAATGAAAATGAAGAAACGAAAAAGATAATTCGAAAATCTTCGTTGCATTCCAACGTTGCAAACTTCAACACCATAGCAGAATGACGTTGAAGTTTGCATCGTTGCGACGTTACAAAAATGATTTTTCGTTATTTTACAAATTTTCTTCGGCAGATTTGAGTCACGGAAATCACGCAAACATTTTTAGGATTCTTATTCAGCGATTTAAGTCTTCAAAATGATTTTGGATAATAATGAAAATGAGAAACCGAAAAGAATTTTCGTTGCATTCCAACGATGCAAATTTCAACCCTATATGGAAGAGCGACGACGGTAAAAATAATCGTCATCATTGATAATCATAATACCAGGCCAAGCTTCATCGATCTTATTACACAATAGCACCGAGTACACGAAAGATAATTATCATAAAGGCAGCACCAATAATAATGATACTAGCGATCACGAAAACGATAAAAATAATGAAACCTTTTCTAATAAAGATTCTGAAGAAGTGAGAGAAGTTAAGTAAATAATTGATTTGTTTTATGGGAAGAAAGGTCAACATACGAATCCGAGTGGAAGGAAAAATATTTTTCTGATGAGACAGTGATGTGTTTGATAGCGGAATGGGGCATGGGAGATAGAGAGGGAGAGTAAAGAGGCAGTTGTCTCTCGCGTGCAAGCCGTATGTCTTTATACAAAAATGAGAATAGGTGAATTTGAAGACATTTGACATCCTGAGCCATCCTCGTAGTAGCCCAGTGTCCCTACATTCAACTTAATGCCTCTAGAAATCGCATTGGAGTTACTTCGTTGCAAACCCCAATGTCTTGAAAATACTTTTCGCATAAATGCAAGCATGTGTACTTAGAGGTCATTTTGAGGGCCGTCCTGCCCTCCAAATTAATTATTCGCGTAGAAAAAAAAATCAATGAAAACCAATGAACCGATTGCCTTGAGGTTTTTTGTGGTTATTCTATACACCATTATCTAGTACTTGCCATAGGATTTTTTTTCCGTTACTTAGTTTTTGTTTTATAGGCAAAATAATAACTAATTTTTGGCCCAAAAATCACTATTTATGTTCAAACGTCCGCCATTTTGTCATAAATCGATCTTTTCAAAATCGGCTATGACAAGTACTAGATTATAGTATCTAATTTGATAATCCATTTGGTTTTTTTTTTCAGATGATTTTTGAAGAAACGCCATTCGGTACCGTATACGCAGATTGTTTTACGACGCTCCAAGGATCATACAATATCCTTGTATATTTTTGATGTTTCTAAATAAAGAAAATTAAACATATTTTTGAATGTATATACTTTTAGATCATTGAAACCCCAAACCGAAATTTCAAATAGTTTTCCTTGAAAAAATTCACAAAAATGACCTTTTTCCGGCTCCTAGGTGTATATCTCCCCTTAAAGAGTATGGTTTTAAGTATCTTGCAAAAGTTTTTATTACCACGGGGCGTCTAATTTTGACCAGAACTGAAATTGCATGACACTTAAGGATTTTTAAGGCAAGGAATGGGGATTTTTTCATGAATCTTGGTATGACTTTCTGGCATAGAAGTATACTTAATAATTCTACAGTGCGACCGATTCTCTAAATTTTTATATTTTTATTTTGTTCTTTCAAACAGATGTGTGTTGTATGCCAATAAAAAGTATACGGAATAAACGAAAAGTCACCAAACCGTACAATTTCATATGTAGTAAAAAATGTGAGACAAACATAATTTCCAGATTGCTGTAAAGAAATATATTTTGGGAACACCTAGAAAAACATTACATACATTTAGGAACTTTGAGTAATATCATCTCGTCGCTTTACACGAATAACAAAGAAAAACTAATATATGTTGAGATAACGCATCATTTTCTGTTACTTTCTTCTATTTTATTTTCAATCGATTCGATATTCGCTTCTCTATCGACAAGTACCACAAAGTTGGTTCATATTGAATATAGACTCAACGATAATTTAGTAGGGTATAATAATTCAGGTAGACTGGTAATTTTTCATGACTTTTTCCGGGTCGAGTGTAATTCCATGACATTTAAGATTTTTCATGACTTTTCAGGTCGTTAGACACCCTGAACCATGTAATCCTATAACCTTGTTCCGCCGTCGTCATCAAATCAAGATACAAAGAACGAATGAAAATAAATTTGAAGTTTGCATCGTGGGAATGTAACGCTTTTTTTCTTCACTTTTCAATCGTTTATTTTTGTCATCATCAAATCATCAAAAAGTATCAAATCAAATAAAAAACATCAAATCATCAAAATCAAATCATCAAAACATCAAATTTTCATCATCACCAAATCAATAAAGTTAAGTTTTATTAGCACAACTTAAACATTCTTTTTTACAAAATCATATACTGCTTGGACGAAAGATTCAATAAAATAGTGATTTTTGAAAAAATGGCCGCAGTCCAAGTGGAGTTATTGATTTTCGCTGAAAAACATTTGTTCAAAAGAAAAATAACGCATCGAAAAAATTCCTTCGTTCAAGCACTGCTTTTTGGTGTGTAAAAGAAGCTTGTAAAACTTGAAGTTGATCGGTGCAGCGATTTTTGAGAAATCACAGTGATCTTGAAAAAGTCATTTTGCGAAAAACGCGTTTAAAGTTCGCCGGCTCGCGGAACCTACCTATAAATGCCCATAACTCCCGCAATTTTCAACGGATCGACATGAAATTTTCAGATAATATTTTGACAATGTTTCGTTTGAAGAATCCGTCGAAAACCCAAATCCTAAATTCTCCAAACTTTCAACTAGGTGTAAACCCTTAAATCCTTTTCAGAGATCCATGAAAAAAATCTTCAAAATATATTTTTGATAATGGTCGAAATAAATAAATAAGAAAATGGGAAAGAATTTTGTGGAGAACACCGTGGAGGTAGAACGGGTCAGAATATCCTCCCCCATACACCTTGTCAATATATATGTGTGTGTGTGTATATATATATATATATATATATATATATATATATATATATATATAGTGAGAGAGAGAGATATGCATATGTATATGTACGTAAGTTGCATTGAAGTGGCCAAGGTGCAACCTGTGTATGACCTTAAGCCCAGCCAATTTTAACCTGCGTGTCTTGAAGGCTCGCGTGCGTGAGCGCCCCAGAATCTCATAAGAATATCGATCGAGGTTACTATAATTATCCTTCGCCTCACTTGTGTACATACACCTCCCGTTGTTGATGCTCTCTGCTCTGTCTGTCTCTCTCTCTCTCTGCTCTGTCTGTCTGTCTCTCTCTCTCTCTCTCTCTCTCTCTCTCTCCCTCTCCCTCTCTCTCTCTCTTTCTCTCGTCTTCTTCTCTCTCTCGCTCTCTCTTTCTCTCTTTCACTTTTATCTCCCGTATTAGGATCCCTGCCACCTTATTACCAGTCTCCCCGGGTTTCGCAGTTTTACTTATGAGCCGCGCGGGAAACGACCTCGTTTTTTCCCTCTCATTCGCTCGTTTATTGTCCTACGCAACGATCCCGATGTTATTTCTCTCACTTCCGTGATGTACGCTCGCGATCCACACGTTTCCTACGTATTTGCAGAATCGGAAGTTCCGCCCAATTTCCACTATGTGCTCGTACGCCCTTCGGATTCCCTGATAACTCGCAGTTACTCGTTGATTTTGGGGTAGCGCATTCCTTCCTTTTTTTCGCTACACGGCTCGTCGTGTGCCATTGCAATTGGGGGATATCGTGGGCCCAATTAAGGATGTATTGCCTGTACATTCCCTACCAAAAGTTCGTTTCGGCGAGAATTTTGTGCTTGCGATGAGATTAAATTTTGTTTTAATCAACCACATTGAAGATGCTAAGAACATTAATTTCCCGTACTAATAATGCAGAAAAGGTATAAAGAGATTGTTGAAAAAAAAAATTGTTCAACAGATGTGAACTGCTTTTTTTTATATATTATGCAATGAGTTCGTAGATTTTTCTGAATAGGTATGAATTTTCTAAGAATTTTCGATCTATTTTCTTTCTATTTTCATTTAATTTGTTTAAATTTGGATAATTAAGGCCTTAAGCCACAGTAACGGGTATAAAATCATGTGCGAATTTAACCAATCAATGAATGGAGTTTTATTTGCATAACTTTTAAAAAGTTTTTACAAAACTTATAAAATGTCAGACAATATATCTTTCACAAATCGTATAATCTCTGCCTAAAAACCCATTTATTCTTCCCCTCTCTCGGTTTCTCATTCCAAACTCCTTTTATTCCACACTTCCTCAATCTTCCTGAAATATTCCTCCCAACATATTTATTACTGTGCGAATTTAACCATTTTTTTCGTATGAAAAAGTCATTCACTCATAAAATTAATTACACATCTATTCAGTATGGATATCAAGCTGTTAGACTTTTTTTTTCGATGTACAAAATAGCCGAGTACTCGAAACTTCTCAAAACAGCTTTTTTCCAATTGGCGTGACAAATAACTTCAACATTTTTCACTCGATTTACGTCGAATTTAAAAGTTATGTTCCTAATTGCATTTCGCAGAGGAGTACGTACGGAATTTCTGATTAATCAAAAACTTTTCATTTTATGAGCAGAAATTTTTCACTGAAAATTCATTTCTTAAGTTCAAATACCTACAACTTTTGAATGAAACAATATTTTTTAAATTCCGTACGTACTTCTCTAGGTATTCTAATGTAGATTGACGAGAATTTTTGTTTTTCGTTCTAGGTTGAAAATTGTGGATGCTAAATGTCACGCCGCGGAGCGCCTCAAAAAAGATAACAAAAGAAAATACCAGTAGACGGCCATTTTGTACATTGAAAGAAAAAATATATATTTTGTAACAGCTTGATATTCATACTAAATAGATGTGTAATTGATTTCATGAGCGAATCACTTTTTCATACGAAAAAAAATTGTTAAATTCGCACATGATTTTATACCCCTTACTGTGGCCTAAGGCCTTAATGGATGAAGCGTCACAAATTTTCAATGTTTTCGTAGCAATGTTCCATATTAAATCCAAGAGGGGTCCGGGGTACTGAACAAACAGTGTGATAGGTACAGCCTCTTAAAAATTCCAGCAACGGGATTTTCGAAATAGAGAGAAAATTCTTTTAAAAAATCGTATATGTATTCAGAAATATATCATAATTCATTTAATGTCACAAAAAATCAAGCTCACCCGAGATTATTTGAACAAATTTTTGTTTAAACAATTCGTTTATACATTTTTGGCATTCTCATTATTCAAAACCAATGTTCTTAGAATCTACAAGACGGTTGATTTTTTTCAGATTTTAATGTTATGGCAAAGTACTCAAAATTCTCACCAAAACTCACTTTTGGTAGGGAATGGACAGGCAATTCATCCTTAAGCGGGCAATCTTTGATGCGTAGTCGAGCCGTTCGGAGAAAGGCTCACGTGGGTCTGAGTAGATTAAGAGGGGTGAAAGTTACGATTGTTCAATTTTGTGAGGGTTTGACGTTTGCCCGAAAAATGGAAAATGGATAAAGGAAATATGGAAAAATGGACAGAGGTTATTGGACGCGTGATCAGCAACGGCCTGGGGCAATACTTGGATGGATGACCAGCTCGCTGAGCACCGGCTGAGCTTCCGATCTTAGTAGAAGTGAAATTCCGTGACACGTGGCCGCTTGTGATGGCAGTTTTTCCAGTTTCCCTGTGCCCTCGTGTAAGTGACAAATTGTGGGTAAAAGTAAGCGCTCGGATCGTAAAAGCCTGAAAAGACATGCCAAAGAATATTGGGAATAAAAAAAATACGATGAAGAAACTGCTTTTTCTGTCGAGTTGATGATTTTTTTTTAATGCGAGCACACAACTATATATGTATCGCAAATTGAAAAAGAAAATGGTTCAGACATACATAGAAGCCTATAAAACTCCACCAAGAGTAAAAAAAACAACGAAACTTTCTTTTTTCATTTTTATTACAATCTATATTTTTTTTACAGATTAAGAATGTGGATCTCTTGTGAGGATATGAAAAGACCATTTGGATGGTTACCGTACTCTGAATCGGCGAAAAAAACGAGAGTAACGAAAGAAAAGTTAACTTTAGTTGCATTCCGACAATGCAACCTTCAACAACATGACAATTTGGCAACGATATTTAAAAAATTTTATAAAATATTTTACACGTATTTAAATTTAAGAATAATTAATTTGATTAATATTTTTTCAATAAACGTTTATTGCATAAATTAAAAAAATGTTATAAAAGAAAAATTTATCGGATTTTGCCCTATGAAATATTATCGATACATAATTCGTTCAACAAAAATTGTCATTGTTGCAATTATTGTTCAAAAATCGTTCAATTATTGCATCTAAGTTTGACTGCTCCATTATTGAGAGCATCAGCGATATTATTCCTACATTTCGAATTGGTCTTATTTATTGAAAATATAATTTCAACAATTCACTGTGTTTTTTTTTATTTCCAGAGTAGCAATTCGTACTATGTTTAATGTATCTATGTACATACGAAGATACGGATACATATGACAAATAGTGCAAATGGAATCGCGGCTTATCATCGTAACACGTATTATACAGCGAGGCTGAATAGGACTGCAGCTAAAACGGAGAAGGAAATCCTTGAAGCTTTGATTGCTCAACGCAGTTGGCTATGCTAAATAAATCTGGTTCGCATATACGTATAAATAAATCGTACCTGTATCAACGTACCGATGTTTTCCCGACGTCCTATTATCATGTAGAATTTTCTCTATAATTGACGGTTGACGACTCCTAACGTGTTACATTATAGCTAACGTTATATAATGTTTTGTATTTCGTTCAACATTATACGACAGCGATCGTACAATAATGGTAATTTTTACATCGTTTGATTGCAACGATTTTTTTTTATTCAATATTTTCAGTAATGGAGTCGACAAAAATGCTTATCTCTCGAAAAAACTGTTGGTGATGAGCATTTTGAATAAAAATCCGCATTTTTTTCGGGATTTTAATTTTTGTATTTTTCATTCGGGTAATTTTTAATTTTATTTAATTGGGTTTCAATTTTTAATTTAAACAATTTTCAAAAAAATTATTTATTTTTTATATAATAATAATAGTGATGTTTGCATCGCTGAATTGCAATTTTTGTAATTTAATATTATCAATAATGGTCCAAGCAAAAATGTTTATCTCGTGAAAAAGTTATTGATGATAAGAAATTTGAAAAAAATTGCATTCAGTGCTGGGATATCAATTTTTTTCATTCAGGACTAATTTGAAATTCCATTTGATTGGGTTTTAGTTTAACAAATTGAAAAAACAATTTTCGGGTTCCGGAACCTACTCTCAGTAGGGGGTAAAAGGTAGAGAAAATTAATTAATTTTTGTTATCTAATAATAACGGTGATGTTTACATCGTTAAACTGTAACTTTTTATTTATTTAATATTTCCTATAATAGACCAGAAAAAAATGTTATCTCTTGAAAAAATCTGTTGGTGATAACAAATTTGAACAAAAAAAGGTTTTAGTTCCGGGATATCATTTTTTAATTTTTACACGGGGATAATTTAAAATTTTGTCTAATTGGGTTTCAATTTTTAATTAAAACCATTTTCGAGTCCCGCAACCCACGCTCAATAGGGGGTAAAAAGTAGACAAAATTCTGTCTCCAAGAGTAGGGAGATTGCACCTGTAATTTTTTCACATGACGTTTTGAATCCCCAGAACAAAGAAAAAAAGAAATTCAGGAATTGAAGACTCGAAAAAATTGTATTTCCGAACGAAGAGAGGTTGCTACTTCACTTTTCACACGCAGGCCGCGAGTCCATAAAAAAAATTATCTCCCGACGTCTAAAAATCGCAATCCAAATTTTTATACATCAAGGCCTCGGGCTTCAAGAAAAATTCAACAGCATTTAGACTATAGTCGAGTTTTGAAACTAACCCTTGACAGCAGGCGGGCGGGGGGGGGAGGCGATGAGAGACGGAAAAATTGTACTTCTCGACGCAGAGAGGAAAAATAAAAAACAAACGAAGAGAAAAAGAGTAGCGAAAGAGAGAAAAAAAAGATACAAGTTTATTTTGCCAACGTTAGCCGGCCAAACGACTGGCTGAGTGTCGAAGGTCGGGAGAAGAAAATTTCATCGCCTCCTCCGTCGTCTCTCCCGTATAAATTGTTCAGCCCCGCCCCTCCGCTCCTCACTTGTACGGATTAGCTAGGAAACTGAAGTCTCGTGTTTATCTTTTCCTCTTGCACTTCCTTTTTCTCTCCTTCTCGCGGACTCTTACCGAAAGGTAGAAAAAATTAAGTTGCTACAAAAATAGGCAGATTGCCACTTTAATTTTCTCACATTATAGTCCTGGATTCCCAAAAAAAAACACAAAATATATTAAAACAATTTTTAAGTCGGGACCTTGTCCTCAAAAGGGGA
This sequence comes from Ophion ellenae, assembly GCA_963210295.1. NCBI lineage: Eukaryota > Metazoa > Arthropoda > Insecta > Hymenoptera > Ichneumonidae > Ophion > Ophion ellenae. The sequence goes on along the minus strand of OY723390.1, from coordinate 35,575,821 downwards.
TGAAAACTGGGAAAAAGTGTTTCCCGACGTGGAGAGGTTGTATCTTCACTTCCATATCGAAGTTTTGGGTTAGGAATCACATTTGGGATTTTACAATTTTGTCTAGTTTTCATCCCCTCTTGAGGATGGACTCCAGAACTCGAAAATTGTTGAAGTTTTATTTGGCTTTATTTGAGAGATTTAGGACTCGAAGTAGGAAAAAGGGCAGTTGCAATCTCCTTATGAAGGGAGATGCCATTTTTGGATAAGGTTCTGAAAACCCCTAACCTCCGATCGAGCTGAAATTTTGCTCAAACCTTCCTTTTAATATTGCGAAACAACCCCTAAAGAGGTTTTTGATTACTCGGAATAGGTTTCGAGATATTCAATTTTTAAGTTTTTTCAAGGGTAAGGTTCCGACCCCTTGGAGGATGGAGAAAGGACCCCTTTATTTGAGGGATTTAGGACTCGAAGTAGGAAAAAGGGCAGTTGCAATCTCCTTATGAAGGGAGATGCCATTTTTGGATAAGGTTCTGAAAAACCCCAACCTCCGATCGAGCTGAAATTTTGCACAAACCTTCTTTTCAATATTCTGAGACAACCCTTTTTTAAAAAACCAACAAATTTCAAGTTTTTTTTTACGAGCGCTGTTTATATCTATATCTGCTACATTTCCGTTCATACCTATATATGTTATCGCCCTCTCCGTTTTGTCTAAACAAAAATACCCAAACAAACCCAAACCCAAACCCAAAAACTATTGCGCGTCGCCAAAAATCCCTTTAGGGGTTGTCTTAAAATATTAAAAGGGAGGTCTGTGCGAAATTTCAGGTCGATCGGAGGTTCAGCTTTTTGGAACCCTACCCCCATTTTTATCCAGTTTTCGCCCTCTCGAAGTTCCGCAACTCGAGAATGGTTCGAATTTTGTTTGCCCTTTTTTAGATATCCATGATCTGTAAATGTCGAAAAAGTGGAACTGCAATTTACCTACATTGATATGTATATTTTTTTCCAAATTACTGACTCTTGTTATGAGAATTACCGAATCCCAAACATACAGTGGAGCTAGTTTATTATGGAAGATATTTAAGGGGGGAGATACCTTTAGACGAGGAAAAAAATGTGTTGATTTTCATGATTTATTAAAAAAAAAAAGGTTTCTTCACCATTTTTTAGACTTAGGGTATGTTTTATTACTACTTTGAGCTATTACGTGGTATTTTTTTAAAATTAATCTTCAAAAACGTTGGAGGTATGGCACGGTCTTCTAAGCTAAATTTCAAAACTGACGTGACGTATAGATAAAAAACTAATCAACTGATTCTGATGAAATTTGGTATAAATCTTTCTCACCTTATTTTCTAAAAAATTATCCTAAATGTTTTGAAAATGAAAAAAAAAGTATGTCTTAATTGCAATATGTAGCCCTCTTTTTTTCGGAAAATTCAATCTTTTTGTTTCAAAGTGTGCAATTTCACCGATTTCCAAAATTTATCACTTTTTATTGATTCGAATTCTGCGTATGAGTTTTAACGAAAGAAAAATCTTCGTCGGTTTTTTTTTCAGGTTAATTTTTCCTCGCCTAAAAGTATCCCCCCCCTTAAGCTACGTTATGCCGCATTTGCCGAGGGTAAATCCTCCAGCAGTGTCGGCGCCCTCTATATTATTTCGACTTATCATTATTTTACTCAACCACGTGATACGAGACGATTGTCTATTGGAGGGCCCATTGGAGGGTAGATTATCATCAATCTTCTTATTATACCGTTCTACGCCGATATGTGACCTATTGCTGTTTGGGTTTAGTATCGTTTGTTATGGCGTTGTAAATTTGCAACGTTGGAATGCAACGAAACTTCTTTTTTTCACTTTATTTTTCAATTCTCCATTCTCGCTCCAATCAATAATTTTTTCCATCCTTTAAGATCGTGAGTCTTCTAACGAAGAAAAGAAAAACCGTTCGTATGATTTTTATGACCAAAAGCGACAAAAAACGCGGGGAAGAAAAGAAAAATTAACGTTCGTTCCAACGACGCAAACTTCGTGATGTTGAAGTTTGCATCGCTGGAACGCACAAAAGGTAATTCTCCTTCATTTATAAAACATCTTTTTGGTCGATTTAGGCTATGAAAATCATTGGAACGTTTTTACGTATTTTTATTACGGATTTACGATGCGAAGTTGCCAAATAAAAATAAAAATGGAAAAAAATGTTTCCATTCCAATCATGCAAACTTTATCACCCTCTTTTCTTGCATTTCACATTCGCTCGAATTTATTACTCTTACAAGGGAAAATTCAATTGTATCGAACGATCAATCTCTATGTCTCTCCCTCTCTGCGACCATGTCGTTTTTCCTCCTTTCCATCTCCCCTCTCTTACTTTCGTCCTCAAATTTCTTCCGGTCTTCCTGATAGGTACTCTTAGCTCCCTCTCCTGTGCTCCTTTCCCCTAGTTTTTTCCCTTCATCTCTTCATTTCGTGAACCCCCTCCCTTCCTCTACCCCTCCCTCATCCGTCTCTCGCTCCGATAGATTCTCAGCCTAGATGAGCGAGCGTTTTCAAGTTGTGCAAGAAAACGTGATAACCGGGGTTTTGCGCTGTAATATATAAAAACACACACACACACACACACACACACACACACACACACACACACACACACACACACACACATATATATATATATATATATATATATATATATATGAAAAAGAGTATGCGAAGGTCCAGCGGATCTCTCGTGATCTTTTGCGATCAAAATGCTATAAATCAAGTGGACGAAGAAAGAAGGAAGGAGGAAAAACGAAAAAAAAGTAGCCAAAGAGAGAAAAAGGATGAACGAGTTTCATCGCGAACGATAGCCGGCGGCGCCAAACGACTGGCTGAGTGTCGGAGGTCGGGAGAAGAAAATTTCATCGCCTTCTCAGTCGTCCCTCCCGTATAAATTGTTCACAATCCCCCCCCCCCCCCCCCCCCCACATACATCGCTCGCGCTTCTCCTCACTCGTACGGATTAGATGGAAAACCAAAGTCTGGTATTCGTCTTATTCTCTTGCATTTCCTCTCTCTCTCTCTCTCTCCCCCTCTCTCTCTCTCTCTCTCTCTTTCTCTCTCTCTCTCTCTCTCTCTCTCTCTCTCTCTCTCTCTCTCTCTCTCTCTCTCTCTCTCTCTCTCTCTCTCTCTCTCTCTCTCTCTCTCTCTCTCTCTCTCTCTCTCTCTCTCTCTCTTTTCTTCTCTGCGCTGTCTGATTTTGTATTTAGGTTTGAGTTTTTGATTTTGTATTTTCCCTTATATACAGTTGCATGCAAAAGTATCCGGCCAAAAATAATTTTATGATGGAGTAACGTTTAAAGGATGCAAAATGGAAACACAATCATATCATCGTAAAGTTCTTCTATTATGCAATCGAAACGTGTTATTGAAAAATTATATATAACTATTCATAGTTATTTATAACCCAGTTAACAATTTTCGTTTTTTTTAACTGTCCAGCCAAGTACGAATTACGCACTATAAACAAAGAAAAACTATAGCAAATCAAGAAAAAAAATTGAAAACGGTAATAAATATAAGGTTTTCATCAATCCTACTTGGTAGCCATGCCCGTCGAAGCTATCACGGCAGCACATCGGTGACGTATCGATTCAATATAAGTTTGATGATTCTATCTTGAGAGATATTTTTCCGCTCTTGAACTTTTCCCCACAAAGCGGCTTTATTGGCAGAATTTCAGTTCCTACTCTTAGTTTTAACTCTTGCCATAAATGTTCTATGGGATTCAAGTCCGGAGATTGACTCGGCCACTCTAAGACTCGAATATTTTTCTTGCTAAAAACCTGCTGAAGGAGCTGTGATCGATGTTTCGGATCATTATCTTGCTGAAAAATCCATCCTCGTGGCATATTCTGACGAGCATAAGGCAGCATTTATTTTAATATAATATCTCTATACATAGCAGAGTTCATAGTGCCTTCAAGTTTAAAGATTGGACCGATGCCTTTCAAAGAGAATGCACCCCATAGCATAATGCTACCTTCACCGTGTTTCGCAGTTGGTGTTTGATATCGCGAATCATTTCCAGTTCCTTTCGGTCGCCGAACGTACCTTCTCCCATCATTTCAAAACAAATTAATTTTAGTTTCGTCTGAGAACAGCACGTTTTTCCAATCTTCAACAGTCCAGCTCTGGTACTTTTTCGCAAATTCTAATCTGGCCTTCTTATTTTTTTACTGATGAGCGGTTTTTTAACTCCAACACGTCCAGAAAGTCCCACTTCTGTCAGTGTACGTGAAACAGTACTTTGGCTAATGTCAGTCAAATTTTCTACGCGTAATTCACGTGCGATGATTGCAGTATTCTTTTTTACGTCTGCGACAGCCTTTCTTTTGATCACTTTATCGACACGATTAGTTGTTTTCCTAGGTCTCCCAGGACAGTATTTATCTTCTAGAATACCTGTAGACTTGAATTTATTTATTATATCGTAAACAGTCGATTTTCCAATCGCCAAAATTTTATTTCACGTGAAACTTTTCGTCCGTACTTTCTTTGGGCTTTTCTGAAAGGAAAAGTGTATGCCAATGATTCATAGACCATTCCGGAGCTCAAGGAAGCAATTGGACGCACCATCAATGAAATTAGTTCGCAATTATGCCAAAATGTTATTGAAAATTTCGTCCAAAGAGTGAACGTTTGCAAACAGGGACGAGGCGGTCATTTATCGGATATTGTGTTCCACACATAACCTCCATGTTTGTACCTTATATTAAAATAAAAATATTCGTACTTTTGAAATAAATAATACGCTATATTATTAAATAAAAATGTCAGGTCATTTTAAGACACCCTTTACTATTGGTTATTTTTATTTCTTTTTAGTTATTCTTTTCACTATTTTTGATAATACCCTATACGTATCCTATTGCCTAAAGATTCTTACCAAGCCATAAATTAAACTATCAATCAAATCTCTGTTTCTCTATCTCCGTCTCTTTCTCGCGGCTGTGACGTCACGCCGAGAGCACCAAGCTACTCAAAAGTCACGCTTTCCGCGTCGCCCCTGACACTTTTTATTACTCCCATTTCTTCGTGATTTACTGTTTGCTCTCTCGAAAAAATGTCTCATGCGGTTTTTCTGTTTGCATTTTTCTTGCGCTCTCCTTTTCTCTCAGGGGAGTACAAGTCGGACGAAAAAAGATGGATGGAGGGCTAGATACGTTCATACGTGGATAGGGAATATCCTCGCATGTACGTGCCGTGTCCTTTGGCCGAATTTACGAAGCGAAATTCGTGAGTGCAATACGCGAGGAGAATATTTGCACACTGCAAATTTCAATTTCCGCAACATTATTATTCTCGTTTCAGAACTCGTCGCGTCTTGGCCTTCTTACATGTGAGTGAATTTATTGCAACTTCCTGCCCCGGGGATACGATTGTGTTCGTGTGTGGGCGCGTATACTCATAAGCCAAGTGTACGGTGGTGAAGATCTCTCAAACCCAAGCAAGCTTGCTTTGCACTAACAAGGAACATCCCTCAGGTGACACCCTTCGATTTTGTTAAAATTTGGATATGTTACAAAGCACCGAAAAGTAAGCGATAGGTATTTTTTTTGCGGCGGAAAAACGGGTTTAAGGGGTGAAACCACCCCTCGAAAAAGGCATCTCTAGGGGTAATATAACAGTTTCACACACAAGGAGTCCACGGATTTTAATGAAACAAAAACAAAAATTCTTCTAATCCGACGCAATGAAAAATCCACTATAGTGGCATTGTAAAAAAAAAATTAAGGGGCCAACCACCCCTATATTAAGGGGTGGTTTCACCCCTTAAAACCGTTTTTCCGCCGATAAAAAAAAATACGTATCGCTTACTTTTCGGTGCTTTATGACATATCCAAATTTCAACAAAATCGAAGGGTGTCACCTGAGGGATGTTTCTCGTGAGACTCGGATGGGTGAACGCTCCATCCAGTCGTGGCATGTACGCCGAATATCGAGAGGAAGAGAAAGAGGGGGAAGGGAGAGGGAGGTCGAAGAAAAGGGATGGGGTCGTGAAATTCCGCAACGGCGTACAAAAGAACTTCTAAAAAGCAACAATAATGGAAACATATTCAAGCAACATTCTTTAATAATAAAAATGACAATAAAAATAACAAGAGAAAACGCTCTGTACATAAATAAAGGCGAATGGACGGGAGGGGAGAGGCAGAGGGAGGCGAATAGGATTGAGTAGAATAAGTAGAATAATGTAGAATAAAGAAAATGTAGACAGACAAGGCAGAGGAAGAAAGGAGAGATGCAAACGGAAACCCTTTGTGACCCTTCGGGGATCAAATAAAGAATACAGACAATAAAAAAAAGTGTATAAAAATTAAAATAATAATATAGATAATTATACAACTGAAAATACTCAGTTGTATAATTTCTGAGCACCATGTGGTCCTTGAAAAAGTTACCCATGCAAAACGTGGCCTTTGATGCTGTACAACTGATACTGAGTTTGATGACATTGAATCTTTGAATATATAAAACTGAAAATAATAATAACAAGGACGCACGGAAGAATATGAAAAAAAATAATTATGAGAGAAACATATTTATTCAAGGTTTTATAATAATAAAAATAATAAAAATTATAATTTTTTACATTTTAAATAATAATTTTCAATTAAAGTATACATTTCAAAATGTTAATTGTTATTGATATTTTTTCATTTATTATTATAGATAATACTATAATTATTATCAATACGATTAATACGAATATAGATATTAGATTTATTTTTATTCCAAATGTCTTGCGATCGCTATGACATTAACCAGCTTAGTGTTCAGTACATTTTTTACATTTTTGCATTCCGCATAAAAATATATGAAAGGCTATAACTACTAGCACTGCATCACGTTAAGTTTCCCTAAAAGTACTTGCCCGTCCATTGCGTGCCTACGACCACTAGTTTAGATATGTTTGATAAACTAATTCGCGTAGTTTTCAGGCTGCTGCTTCGAGTCCCCTGAATGCCATTGTGTATTCTTCCAATTCTTTGACGAATAATGCGAATATACTAGATATAATTACTCTATATATAATTATAAAAATATATAATTACTCTTACATATTTATTATTATCGTAATTATATATTATCATTATCTTTAAAATGTTCTTTCCTACGCCTTCATTATTATTAATAATTATTATTAATACCATTAGTAATAACATCAAACAGTATAATAAAATTATTGATTTATTATTTGAATATACGTTAGCATAATTAATAAATAATAAGTGTACTGCTCGGAGCAATAAAATCTCATAATAATAATAATATTAATAAAACAGGTGCGTGATATAAACCTACCTGACAAGTATAATTAAATATAAAAATCACGTCTCTTTGAAATCACTGAGGCTCCTCCTCCACCCAGACAATACGCGTGTGCACCATCGAATGACGTCCTCACGATATAAGTTTTACATAAAGCATTGTTCCGAACACGGCGCGGTTGGGGAACAAGTTGCGTGGAAAGGTAAAAATGGGACACCCTGTACATACGGTTCGCCTACAATGTACCTTTGCCAGTTTTATTTTAGTTTCATTCGCGCAACGCGTACGTAAACACGCAACGACGAGTCAAAGGTCGACCGGAGTATAATTATTGTCTCGTCGACAAGCGGTGGAAAAAAGATCTCACGAGGGAAGTGGAGGGAGAAAAAAAAAGATGATTTTTGTGTCATACGAAGTGGGGGAAAAAAAAGGTCTTGCGGGAGAAACAAGAATGAACAATGTGAAATTCCCCCGTAATACGAAAATAGGTGTCTATAATTATGGAGAGTCGCGCGCGAGTCCCGCGAGAATCACCGTATGTATTTTCGTCGTTCGACCGAGACCCGCACTGCATTCCTCCTTGCTCACTCGTCGAGTCTCGAGACACGCATTTGCTCGTGAGTGAGCAATGGTGCGAAAAACACGCGGTAGGGGAATAAAAATATTTCTCTCTCTCTCGCTCGCACACTCACCCACGCACACTTTCTACGCTTCGTATGCGGCCAAAGTTAATTAAGGGACTATACCAGTGTGAAGGCTGAAGATTTGAGTGATTTTCGGGAATTTTTTGTGAGAAAAGTACTCAATTAAATGTTTCGGAAAATGAAGAATATATTTGGCTATATTTGACCTATATTGCATAATTTTTTCATAGAAAAATATTGAGATCCAAGCGACTTATGCGCTGCCTTCGGAGGCGTCAAAAAAAGTTCGTCCACTGCTGACATGATTCCGGCCGATTGAGTAGCTTAAACCGAAAGAGGAAAAAATGTCGTTCAACTGGAAGGTACTTCGTGTACAATGACGTAGGATTTTCGAAAAATATCAAAATCTAACAAAATGGCGTAGTTATGAAAAAAAGTCTGTTTTCTTGCCTATAAAATAGTCGTTTTTTTCAATGCCAAATCGTCCATTTTCATCCAATCGAAAATATCCTACGTCATTGTAGAGTAAATATATTCAAGAGTACTCAGTTCAAATTTCAAGTCAATCGGATCGGCTCTTTGAGTTACAATGTCAGCAAATTTGAAAAATCTCATTTCGAGAAAAACGCGTTTAAAGATTTAACTATCGATTTTTGCAAGATGAAATGATTAGAGATACGGCCTTGAAATTTTTACAGGATATTCTTGAAAGTATAAACTGTCGAAAAAGACAAAAAAAATCGATTTTTTGAAAGTATCACACTGGTATAGCCCCTTAAAATGGGCATGTCAATCTCGGCCAAAAAAGACAAAAGGGGAGCAAAAAACATTAAGGGGGTCGTCTAATGTGTCAGATCAAAAGAAGAGAAAACGGCCTTGCATGACTTCTTTGAAGAAGAGGATGGTGTACTCTATGGTCCAGGCATAGCAGATTGATGGTGAGACCATTTTTTTTAATATGTATTTTATACAACAACTTTCAAACGCGTTTTTTTCAAAACACGATTTTTTCAAACTGCTGCCATGATATCTGAAAACTATTTGATTGATTCTGCTCAAATTTATACAGCATCTTTAAGTACATATATAACTACAAGTTGAACTTGAATAATTAGAATTGCTTCGTTAGTTTTCTTTTTATCAGCTATATAGACCCAAAAAAAACGAAAAATAGAATGTTTTTCTAAAGCGTAAAAAAAAAATATTTTTTGGAATTCTATCTTTATTTTAGTTCCATGTAGAGCCTCAAGTCTCACGATTAAAATTGCGTTTGGTTTTTTTATTTCAGATAAGCAGAACGGCCGGAATCATGGCAGTGGATCACCTCTTTTTATATATGTGTTCCTGTTGGGCGATGTATCTCCGATTATATTCTATATAATGACTTAAAAAAATTCACAAAGTTTGTTTAAATGTTAATAAAAATAATATACAATTTATAAATTATTTTATTTTAATGCTTTGTCAGAAAAAAAATCCCTAAAAAAGCATTAAAAAACGGCCCTCACACTATGGACGGGCCCGTTAAGAAATACTCATGATCCTGGAGATGAGCCCGGAGATAACCGACGTGGAAGGAGAAACCCGATTCGTCAAATTGTCATGAGAATGTTAAAAGCATCGTAACATTAAAATGGAGAGCGCGTGAGAAGAATTTCCTAAACAAAAAGGAAATGAAAGAATTGGGTGATACTACAGCAGGGCTGTCGAGGCCAATCTTTTTAATTCAAAATGAAATTATGCGAAAACTATTGACCGCATGAATTCGCCGCCGTGAAACAATTTGTCGCTTGAACCCTCACCTACACTTTTGTCCGCAGCGCCAAACTCGTATCTCTTTATTTTCGGTCAATAGCTTTCCCAAAATTTCATTTTGAATTTTTAACCCCGGAGAGGGGTTGGAAAAAGCAAAATTCAAGGGAGGTTAAAAATTACCGTGCAGTAACGGTAACCAGATGGCAACCCTGAAGCTTCGCTTGTTATTGCTGAGTAAAACACAGATTTTCACGAAAATAAAATAAAATTTCATCTTCAGATAGAAAATTTTACCAGATTTTCTAGTAAATTTTGATGTGTAACAAAATACGCAAAACTTAAATTTAAAAAATATATAATATCAGCGAAATTTTACTGTGCATTTTATTATTTTATGCCTTTTGAAAATCTCTATAAAAAAGTATCGTCTTTATAACAGTTATTTTAAGATTTATTAAAAAATTTAATGAGTGTTATAGGAAAATGTATTGTGCTCTCGGTAAAAATTATCGTGCGCGCTCGGTTAAAATTATCGTGCGGTACGGTACGGTAATTTTGAGGCACTGCATGGTAAAAATTCCCCTTCATACCAAGTAGGGGTGCGCGGTCTCGTTTCAGTGGTCTATCTATTTCTTATATCGCGCGATGGGAGTTCCCAAAAAAATTTCGCGTAAACTGCGTACATAAACTGCTTATGAAATTTTTAAGAGTGAATACGATTTTACGATTTCAAATGTTGACAAAATAATATGTGCGCAAATTAGTCACATCACTCAAGCCTACGACGGTACGAAAAGTATTGTAAAAAAATGGTAGTATTAAATGAAAAATAAATTCTAATAATTAAATTTCTCTCCTTATCCGTTTGTTGAGTATACCAATTTATATGAAAGAAAAAAAAATTCCCAACAAAAAATAAACAGCGTTAATTTGTACCAATTTTTCAATAATAAATAATATTTATTATTATTATGGTTATTATTATTTCGGTTATTATTATGATTATTATAGCACCGTTTTTTGAAGAAAAAATACATTGTACTAAGAAATCGGAGCGATGGTCTAGTGGTTAGCGTGCTCGCCTTCAAACGAGAGTCCCGGGTTCGAAACCCAGTTGCGTACATTTCGTCGTGAAATGTTTTTCTTCGGCATTTCACGGCTAAATAAGACACAGAGGGGGAAGTCGGCTGGGCCGCAAGGGGGAGCGAGAAAGGTAGAGAGAAAAAACGTAAACAAAAAAACAGTAGAGGAAATAAACGGTCACAATGAAGGGAAGATATATAAATTTTACCAGCCTTTTAGGAAATTTTTCTTCTGAGGTTGTCGCAGGTCAATTTTACTGTGCAGTATCGTAAAATTACCGCGTACGGTGCGGTTGGTAATTTTTAACCGACAGTAGGTAAATTTTCGAATAAACATGCTAAATTTTACTGTCTCCAATTTCTACCCTTCTTGTATGGTAAAATTTTTGCTACGTATTTGAAATTTTCTGTAACGTGAGTTAACAAAAACTTGTCGCGTACGAATTATTATGTTTTTCTCACTTGTCACCACATTGAAATATATCACGGTAATTTTTACCGCGAAATTCACGACAAAAATTACTTTTTAATTCTCTCCGTGTAGAAACGAAAATGTAGAGAACATTATTCCCTACATTTGGTACGTTCAAATCATCCCCGAAAAATCGATTGTTTTCGAGTTGTTCAATAAACAATTTTTTTTACAATTGAACCATTTTTTGGGGGTGAAGATATTATTCGAGAGGGCTGATCAAATACTCGATCGACGCGTCTTTTCAAGAGCTACAACGTTCCCATTTGAATAAAAATTGTATGCATTTTTCCTAAAGAGTTATCGAATTAAAACTGATTTTTCAAAATTTCACCCCCAAAATGAACTTCCACGACTTCGGCGCTGTGGACAAAAATAAAGTCCGGATTTTTCTGAACATTTTGTCTTCCGGCGCCGATCTCGTGGGGGTTGTAGTTTGGCATTGATCAACCCCCATCCCCTAAAAAACCCTACACACCGATTATTAGGCAAACTTGGATTTAGCACCCGCAACACCTACAAAATCACCTGTCAAAAAAACTAGCCTCCTAAAACGTTGGGATGCAACGAAAATGCATATTCATATTTTCATTTTTACATTTTTAATATGATACGAAATCTTTCTTTTGCAAATTTTAGTTGCAGACCTCCCAATAAGCGTCTTGAAAAATGGTTGAGGGATTTTGGTAGCTAAAATCTGCTAAAGTTAATTTGGGGAAAGTACTACTACTTATATAGATCTCAATTAGTTACTGAGTTCTAATAACGCCTTTGGAATCCTTTCCTATCACTCCCTACCTCCACTTCGCTAATCTAACCTAACTTCCGTTCCGTCCACGGCCGTTTTGAGCTACACCATAGCGCATTTGTCGAGGGCACGGGGAACCTGAGGAAAACCCGTACCGGTATAGACGGCCCTATATTCTTCTGATTCGCTGGTGCACAGACCTTAAGGTTGTTATGGGGTTAAGTCAACATGTTACCACCGATCTGAAATTTTTTCTGGATCTTTATAACCTCTTTGCTGATCATCCTGTGCAGGTTGAATACGATCCACAGTACCGTTTTTTAGAGAGAAAAAATCGGCAACTCGACATATTTCGTGGGCTAATTACATTACGCTTATGGAAAACTCCTGATCATTTTTCAGTACATTATTAATATCTGCTAAGTGAATGTTACCAGGGAGCTGAAAAAATTGGCACGGTTCGACTAATTATCGTACTAACCCTTGGTACCGTGAAAATGAGGATTCACAGTGCCGTTATAAAATTATTAATGTTTTTTATAGCGAATTTGTGCGAAAATCAAGCACACAAAATATTAGACTGTGCAATCATGGCAACGTCGTAGACGGCACAAATGCTACCTATCTTATCCGTATTCGGTAATTATGTCCGGGAACCTCAAACTACTCGGTCAGGATAATTACCAACGAATATTATTGGTACTTGTTCTCTTAAGGGGTTACCCCCAGTTGCGATTTTCAAAAAAACGATTTTTTTTTATTGCATTTTTTTGAAGTATAAGTATCTGAGAATATGTCCTGAATTTTAAGTCGATCCGAACAAAATTGACTGAGATATGAGCGTTGAAAGAGAAGAATCCGCGTTGGAAGAGCGTTGAAGGAGAAACTTTAAACGCGTTTTTCTCAAAATGGCATTTCTGAAGTCGGTGACCAAGATTACTCGAACACTAATGAACCCATCTTCTTGAAATGTTGCAGGCTTATTTAATACATAAAAATGTAGTCTATAATCGTTCGATTTTTTTTCGAAAAAAATTGCCGTTTTATAGCCAAAAAACGGCCGTTTTTTCGTTAAAATCGAACCATTAACTTTGACTGTCCGTCATTTTGTGAAAAATGAATATTTTTTAAAATCCTTCGATTAAAGACTAGTTTATACTTATATTTGACTAAATCCATCCGCATTTTTTTTTTCAGATGATCCACTTCGCCGCAATGTTGGTCACCGCAAACCGTGTATATAAAAACATTATTTCATTGACGGCCATTTGCCACTAAACAATGTAATATTTTTCAATAAAAAAATTACTGAAGGTTCTTCAAGATGTGTTCTTTAAGATGGTATATTGATCGATTAAAAACGTTTTGTAGTTTTCTTTTAAAAAATTCATGAAAAAGGCCGTTCTTTTTTGCGCTACAAGTGGAGGTAACGCTTTAATTAGTAATAATTACTGAATATTAATTTGATAACTATGTTCAGAAATGATACATTTCTAGACATTTCTACGCAAAGACAAAAAAAACGCGGATTTTTTTATACATACATTTTCGTTTAGAAAGTTGGAAAATTATGTAAGTTTTTGATTTCTTCGAGATTATAGACAGCTTTGGTACACACTTTTTCTTTCCAGCGGGATTTTTTTTACTCGGACCGATATTAATTTTTGACAGCTCCTTGGGCCGATATTGAGGTTACGAACGGGGCGCATATGTCTCTAACTTCGCGACACTTCTGCCAAACTGGGCATTATGAAATACCACGATTTACGACATTACCAATTATTTTCGCGTTAATTGAGCGAGAAAAGGTTATAGAAAATAATTATACAAAGTAATAAAAACACTTAATGTAATCACCAAATGTTCAAAAATGCAATTTTCACAAGTAGATGTAGAAAAATAGTTCGAAAACGCACGTTTAATATGACGATTATTTGAAAGGTAACAGTTGGTAACAGTCAATCGGCTCCGCGCATAAGCATAGGCTCCCGTCGTACTTCACCCCCGACGTCTAAACCCCATGAGAACCTTAACGGACCAGTCCACTTTGAAAATTTCAAAAAATCGAGCAAGCAAGACTTGAAGAAATCGACGATGATGAGCAATCAGAAGGGTTTCGTACGGTGCAGGAATTGCCGATTGAGTTTAGGTAAGAGTTTTTCGTAGTATAAACTTCAAACGCGTTTTTCTCGAAACAACGTTTTCAAAATCTAGCTCCATCGTATCTCTAAAACTAATAAACCGATTCTCTTGAAATTTGAACCACATATTGTAAACATGATTCGCAACAAGATGACCCTCGATGGTTTTAAAATTTTGATTTTTACTCATTTGGTTCGAAAACCTGCGAAAAAAACGCGTTTTTTTTTACCTTTTTCGTTTTTCATCAGTCATTTTTTTTAATAAAACTTTATATCCGAAGGTCATTTTGTAGCTGGTGTCATACTGAATCTAATGGACTTTGATTTTTTTGTTTCAGACAAGCCGTTGCCGAGTTGTGATGGAGCTACCTAGCCCACCTATTTTTGAGGCGTTACGTTAAACTATAGTTTTTGTACTTAAAAATGAATTAAAATGAATAAATTTTTTTCTCAATGTATTTCAAGACTTTATTTATCAAGCCTAAAAACTATTATATTCATATCTTTTATAAAATCCTTTTAAAAAATCGCGAAAATAGCCTTTTTTCGTGACTCCAAAGTGGACTAGCCCCTTAACTCAAGTTTCTACGCTCAAGTATCAGAAGTGTAGGCCGCTCGTTAGTTGATGCACCGGTGGACGGCTAAGCGGCCACCGCTCCGAGTATTCGCCGCGCACATGCTGCTGAAATTCGGGCAAGTGAAAAAAAAACATCTTCATTGCACTCCAGCGATGCAAACTTCAGTTCCATGAAAATTCTTTTTAATTTCTCATTTTCATTACTGCCCAAAATATTTTTTTGCCGATTTACTTCAGGTGTTCTAAATAAGAATCCTAAAAAATGTTTTCGTAATTTCCGTAGCTTGAAATCTGCAAAGGGAATTTATAAAGTTAAAAAAAATTACTTTCGTTGCACTCCAGAGAAACCCAAACTTCAACGTCGTAATTTTCAGACGGGACACGTATGATAAATCGAACTTGGCGATTGACCTGGTTCGCTAGCCAATCCTCCTCCGTATAAAGACGTCCTCGAGGCCGATCTCCTATATAATCGAGACGTGCGTCGCGTCTCTCCTCTGGCTCGTGTACCGAACAGAAGAAAAAAAAATTATTATCTAATCTTCCCTCTTCTTCCGCCATCCCTCGGTCCTATCTCTTACCCTCTTTTTTTATTCCCCATTCTTATTTGTACTATTCTACTATTTTTCCTATTATTTTAACTATATCGGAAAGAACAACTTTTATTACTATATTATTCCGTCGATTGAAATACTCGGTTATTTCGACCCGGGCAAGTTTTAAATAAAATGCTCGCTTTTTCAAAATTTTAAAATTCCAATATCTTTTTACAACAATCAGATTAGTGGAGATAGACTCTTACACTCGCATGCATATCCCGGCTACCTGTGCATATTCATTAGAATCGCGCGCGGATGAATTTAGATAGCCATTGTACTCCCATTATACTTGCACATTCTACGCGTTGGGGTTCTAAGTGAGATTGAGTTTTCTTTTCTTTCTCGACATACTTCCGTAGATCAACGAACGGTAACGAGATACGAAACCCATTAAGCGCGAAATATTTGCAAAGCGATTTATTTGCAAATAGATTCGCCGAGCTGGCTCAATTATTCCTCGAGGGTCGAATGTTTCGTTTTTCCGTATTTTTTTCCTCGTCTTTTTATGGAACGAAAAACGAATACCCTGGAACGAATTTTCCAGTGACGATTCAATTAGTATTCGTGGCAATTGTCAGATGTCTACTTTCGCAAGTGCTTCGCATTGGGACTGGTACGTCGCGATTTTTTTCCGTTAACGGGAGGTGCCTTATCGGCGAGAAAAACAGGTAAACTTTGGGAATTTTTATCTTAAGGGGAGATTGTCTTTTTTTTCGCAAAATTTACCGCTTTTTGGGAATTTTTTTGTGAAGAAAGTATACAACGGAAAACTTGTGAAACTTGGCATATAGTTTTATTGATCTGTTTACTACATACAAAAAATTTTTTAAACAATTTCATCAAAAAATCCGCCTCCCACCCCCCTCGACGCGCGATGGTCCTTTTTTGATGGTGTGCACGATTTCTCAAAAACTATTCAACCGATTGCCTTCAAATTTGGACAGAATGCTCAGCTGACATCCTTTTATCGTTTGATGAAGCAAAAAAGCAATACGTTTAATAGTTTTTTATTTATAACAAAAAATCGATCAATTTTTTTCGAAAAATCGATACTTCAAGTTCAAAACGTCACCAAATCGTCAATTTTTTTTCCCCTTCATCGAACGATAGCTATATGTGTCTAAAGTAAAATGCTTTTTGGGTTTTTGTTGCAGGATGAACGTGAAGGCTGTAATCGTGCACACCATCAAAAAAGGACCATCGCGCGTCGAGAGGGGTGGAAGGCGGATTTTTTGATGAAATTGTTTAAAAATTTTTTTGTATGTAGTAAACAGATCAATAAAACTATATGCCAAGTTTCACAAGTTTTCCGTTGTATACTTTCTTCACAAAAAAATTCCCAAAAAGCGGTAAATTTTGCGAAAAAA
Source organism: Ophion ellenae (assembly GCA_963210295.1). Taxonomy (NCBI): domain Eukaryota; kingdom Metazoa; phylum Arthropoda; class Insecta; order Hymenoptera; family Ichneumonidae; genus Ophion; species Ophion ellenae. The sequence continues at coordinate 35,559,128 of OY723390.1, read as the reverse complement.
AAAAGACAATCCCCCCTTAAAAACTAACGTTTCGATTGGATCCGGGTTTTTTTTATTGGAAAACATGTACATTCAGGTATGTTTAGGAATTGTTAAAAATAAATTCGTTGATTGGAAGCGATTCAAACGCGATTATCTCGAAACATAGTTTTCAAAGTCGGTGCCAGATGTATCTCGAAAACGGCTTGTCCGATTTTGTCCAAATTTGGATACAATATTCTTCGATAGTTTTTCTCATTCGCCACGTAGGATAGTTTTTGAAATTTTCATTTTTGACGGAATTGCGACCGTTTTAATTTAACATTAGTTTTTCGTTCGCAATTTCCGACGATTTTGGATTGCATACACATTGCACAAAAAAGCAATGGTTCAATCAAATGAAAAACCCCTACGTGGCGAACGAGAAAAACTATCGAAGAATATTGTATCCAAAGTTGGACAAAATCGGACAAGCCGTTTTCGAGATACATCTGGCACCGACTTTGAAAACTATGTTTCGAGATAATCGCGTTTGAATCGCTTCCAGTCAACGAATTTATTTTTAAAAATTTCTAAACATATCTCAATGTACATATTTTCCGATAAAAAAACCCGGATCCAATCGAAACATTTTCGTTTTCGAGATAAAAATTCCCGAAGTTTACCTGTTTTTCTCGCCGTTTACTCAGGTACCTCCCCTTAAATAAATATTACCTTTGACGAAAACGTTATTATGATTATTTTTGTATTTACTGCTGTTATCGTATACAGCTGTGATTAATATTTCAATTGTAATTGATATTTTTCTATTATTGTTAGAGTTTTGATTTACATTATGTTATAATGATAAATATTAACTATAACAACAATAATAACTGTTAACTATAATAACAATAAAAACTATTATTATATAATGGTTATTAATGTTGTCAATATTAATTATTACATAATATATTAAAATAATAATAATTATCATTATTATTGTAACAAATATAACGATACAACAACTATGACTATAATAACTATTATTATGTAATCGTTATTACTGTTATTAATATTGATAATTATTGTATCGCACATATATGATAATATTTATAACTATTAATATTATTATTGTTCTTATTATGTTCGTTATTATTTTATAATCATTTATAGCTATTTACATTCTTTGAATTAAAAAAAGTTATCATTAGTCTTGTATTTACAGTTATTATCATTACCACAGTTATTTCTGTTCTGATTCAATATTATGCAATTAAGAAATGCATGCAAAATGAGATATGAAGAAAAAAAATACAATGGTATTGAAGTAATTCGATGCGCACATCTCTCACAGTGCGTACTCTAACGGGCCTTGCGTATCCCAACGAGATTATTTATTTGTTCTCTCCTCTCAGGGCATGGTCCGTTTGCCATCCCACATAGCTAATAACACGTCGCGTACCACTTTTCGCAATGTTCCGCGAGACCCACGTGTACACGTGGACATATAGGCGAAGGAGCACGAGGAGCACACGAGAGATCTCGGTATCACTCGCCTCGTTCTCTCGGAACAAAGTGATACTCGAGGGGTAAGTATGACCGTACGGGGTGTTGAATATCGCCGTATGAAACGAAATATTCAGGCGCCGGTAACGTGAGAGAATCGTGTAAAAAAAAAAGAAAAGTTGGACGCGCGCGCGAGGTGAATTGTGAAGAGTTAGAAATAACCCGCGACGCAAGAGAAGGGGGGGGGGTGATTGATCGATGTGTTTGTGATGCCCAAGCTAAAGGACAAACTTATTATATAAACGTTGATATATATATATATATATATATATATATATATATATATATATATATGTATGTATGTATGTATGTATGTATGTATGTATGTATGTATGTATGTATGTATATATAGCTGTAAATAGTACGTGCAATTTGTACGGAATAGTAATTATGTGCATATAAATAAAAGCAAGAATAAAATAGAATGAAAATCAGCTAATTGAAGAGGGATTAACGGATTATCCGAATTAATTAAACGAGTGGACGCGCAGTGGTGCACCGCGTCAATGTTCTTCCCTAGCAAAATCCCGTGCAGAAATTGTCGCAGGGATCCAATTGGATTCATGACGTTAAAGTTTGCATCGTTGGAATGCAACGATTTTTTTGTTTATTTTTCATTTTATTATTTTACGGTTTTCCAAAGTCTTCTTTTTCTGGGCATTGAGGGCGTGAATCTTTGATAAAAATACACGGAACCGTTTGTTTGGGTGATTTTCACAGCCAAAAATAATTGAAACGAATAAAGAGAATTAATTTTCGTTGCATTCCAATGATGCAAAATTCAACATCATTTGGATTATCGCAATTGTCTCTGATTTCTGATAGAGATTCAATGAGTCATCGCATTGGATTCCTGTACTAAAACGTCACGCTCGTATATTGGATTCTAAATGGCATTTCCCATTGGAATCCACTGTGCGATTCCAATTTGAATCCTCAAGGATTCTCACATTATCGAACAGAATCCGATACAATTATTGATGGATCACGTCCCATTCTGTCCGTTGAATCTTCCAAGCATTTTGTTTTTTATGTATTTATTTTCTATGTATTTTATTTATTTATATAGATATAGAAAAAGAGTGGATCTTAGAAAGTATATCTCATGAATCGCTTTTAATCACATCACTGAAAATCCACTGTAATTATCGTTTATTTATTTTATTGGAATTTAACATAATATCACCACACACTTACACAATGTCGGACATTTGCTTCATGTTCGTCGCGAGAATGTCACAAAATTTTTTGGTCACATCGCACTAAGACTTGCGAAGGTCGTGGTGAACAACGCGTTTCCCATACGGTTCAAAAACCCGTGTGGTTTATAGCTTGACACGTGCTCATGATCACATCAGCGGGAAAAAAGCTTCCGAAATGGAGTCAGATAATGATAGAAGGTTATAAAGCTGTATTTCATGGTGTATTAACTACAGAATTTTAGCTTTAGCTTAGACAGGCCTGGACTGTACTTTCAAGAAGAAAACCCGTGCAGAAATTGTCGTAGGGATGCAATTGAATTCCCGTATTCATCCCTACTTACTGATATGGATCCAATGGGTGATCACATTGGATCCCTATACTGAAACGTCACGCTCGTACATTGGATTCGAAAGGAGATTCCCCATTGGAATCCAATGTGCGAATCCAATTTGAATCCTAAAGGATTCCCATATTATCGAAGAGAATCCGATACGATTCTCTATGGATCACATCGCATTCTGTACGTTCCATTTTCCAAACAAAATATATAGATATACAAAATAAGTGGATCTTCAAAAGTATAAATCTTGTCTGAAAAAAGTACAAATCGCTTAAAAAAGGATATGTTTCGAATCGATTTGAATCACATCACTGAAAATCCGTTGTCATTATCGTTTGTTATTCATTTTACTGGAATGAGGCATAATGTCACAACACACGTACACAATGACGGACAATTGGTTGATGTTCGTCGCGAGAATGAATTCTTCGGTCACATCGCACTGAGCCTTGCGAAGGTCGTCGTAAACAACACGTTTTCCATACGGTTCAAAAACCCGTGTGATTTATAGCTTGACACGTGCTCATGATCACATCAACGGGAAAAAAGCTTCCGAAATGAAGTCAGGTAATGATAGAAGGTTATAAAGCTGTATTTCATGGTGTGTTCACTACAGAATTTTAGCTTTAGCTTAGACAGGCCTGGACTGTACTTTCAAGAAGAAAACCCGTGCAGAAATTGTCGTAGGGATGCAATTGAATTCCCGTATTCATCCCTACTTACTGATATGGATCCAATGGGTGATCACATTGGATCCCTATACTGAAACGTCACGCTCGTACATTGGATTCGAAATGGGATTCCCCATTGGAATCCAATGTGCGAATCCAATTTGAATCCTAAAGGATTCCCATATTATCGAAGAGAATCCGATACGATTCTCGATGGATCACATCGCATTCTGTACGTTCCATTTTTCAAACAAAATATATAGATATACAAAATGAGTGGATCTTCAAAAGTATAAATCTTGTCTGAAAAAAGTACAAATCGCTTAAAAAAGGATATGTTTTGAATCGATTTGAATCACATCACTGAAAATCCATTGTCATTATCGTTTGTTATTCATTTTACTGGAATGAGGCATAATGTCACAACACACGTACACAATGACGGACAATTGGTTGATGTTCGTCGCGAGAATGAATTCTTCGGTCACATCGCACTGAGCCTTGCGAAGGTCATCGTAAACAACACGTTTTCCATACGGTTCAAAAACCCGTGTGATTTATAGCTTGACACGTGATCATATTAACGGGAAAAAAGCATCAGAAATGGAGTCAAATAATGATTGAAGGTTATAATGCTGTTTTTTTGTCGTGTATCTACTAAAGAATGTTAGCTTTAGCTTTGAAAGGCCTAAACATTACTTTTAAGAGGAAAATGTCAGCAGGATCGACGAGGGCCAATACTTGGATGGGTGACGGCTTAGCCGGGGCCAGGCTTGGGCTTTTTCAATGGTAAGTGCAACTAAAAGTCAATGACAATACCTGTATCGACAGGGTTTTTGTACAGTTGCCCTGTGCCCTCGTGCAAATACGACGCAGCAGTAAAAAAAACGATGCCGCTAAAGTCATGAGGTTGAAGTTTGCATCGTTGGAATGCAACGAAAATTAATACTTCTGAATTCTTTAATTTCTTTTGGTGCATTATGCCCCCAAAAATCATCCAACAATTTTTCAAACCATTTATTTACCGATTACAATATAAATCTGTGAAAAAAAGGATTTCCAATAACAATAAATGCATGAAAAATAATACATAAAAAAAAGTTTCGTTGCCTTCCAACGATGCAAACTTCAATATCATCTAAAGTCTGCATCGTTGGTATGCAAAAAAATGATTTATTTTTGTTTCACAAGTTGCCTTCAGCTAATTCAAAACATTTTTTAGGATTCTTATTCTGCGATCTGCAACAAATCGGCACAAAATTATTCTGGATAGTAACAAAAATAAGAAATTAAAAAAAATCGTTGCATTCCAACAATGCCAGCTTCAACTCCATGAAAAGAGTGGCGGTGCGGCGGCCAGGGTATCGGCAGAAAGTTGGAGCTGTCATGTGAACAAGGAAATAAAATATACATGCACCCTTAGAAAAACGAAAGCTGGAAAAAATGACTTCAGCTGACTGAATACGTTTTCGGCCAATGTCAACGAAATGTTTACTGAAAAAATGGAATATTCGGTTATTTTGCGAATTATTAATTCCATCGAACTAGCGAATATTCGGAATAATAAAATATCTTGGTTTTTCATCTCAATATTTCCTTGGTCACCTGTTAATTAACAGTACAATATTGGATGTTATTCAGTATTGATTTTAAAGAAATGCGGTGGGGAGGGGGAAGGAAAAATTATAGTACGATTCGAGGTCCAAGAATATCAACAATCTAATGCATACTTCGAGTGCTGCGCCATAAAAAAAAAAACAATTTGTCAATGCAAGGCACGTGCGATGGGTCGAAGATGCGCAATCGCGATTGACCCGAATCGCCAGCTCTCTTTCTTTCTCCTTTTCTCTCTCTATCTCTCTCTTGCCCTCTGATTATGTCTGTTTCTCTCCCTTGCTGTTCGCCGTGTGCGCGCGCAGTAAACATTTCGAAACGTTCTCGCGGACAATAGAGGAATAATAATGGTAATGATAATAATAAAGACGATATAACTAACGATGAAGATAACGGCGAATTTTATTGCGTTCACTTATTGTAGGGGAACGAATTTCTTTCAAGTGCCTCGTTCGCTATATAATAATGTACAGTATAATGGTATCCAATGTATTGATAATAAATATTCTAAAATATCATATATAGTATTATACGGATGCTGAGTGTATGATCTGCTGAATATGGTGTATCATATAGTCATATGTATAGTATTACACACAGTGTATGCGCGTACATAGAATATGATATGGTCTTGTAGTACCAATCGTTCGAATGGAACAATTTATTTAATTCTCGTTATCACCCTAAAAATGTTTGGAAATTTAGTTTGTGCAACTTGGAAAAAATCGTGGGAAGCGTTAGAATGTTTCTCGTAGCCGGAAATTGCCAATTTTCGTTACTTGTCAACGATGCAAACTTCAACATTATACATATGATATACGGATACTTGTTTGCGATGTTGATTATTTTTACTATCCCACATCTATGCAGACATATATTCATAATGTTTTGTATGGTATTGAAGCTTGCATCGCTGGAATGCAACCCAAACTCATATTCGTATTTTTATTGTGATACCAAATCATTTTTTGCAAATTCCAATTGCAGATCGCCCAATAAGCAACTTTGAGAATGGTTGAGGGACTTTGGTAACTAAAATCTGCTAAAAGAAATTCGAGAAAGTCAAGAAAATTAATTTTCGTTGTACTCCAACGATGCAAACTTCAATCTCAATGTTTTATATATATATCCCGAGTTCTAACGTATTACCCTTGGCTGTTGAACCCTTTCCTATCACTCCCTACCCAACACAATACTTTGAGTAATCAATTTGTTACCATTTTTGCACAATAAAGGTCCAAGTTGCACCAAAAAAGGATTTAAAACTTACATGTACCCCCAATACATACTATATGTACCACTAACGCCATCTGCCATCTTCATTCTGAATCCATATTATATCTTTCATTATTTTGTTAAATCTAATATTTGTTTTCGCTATAAATCACCTTCGAGATTTTTGTATTAACAATTTTGATGAACTATTTTACAGACTATCGTAAGATTGATCTATCTATATTGGAACGTACGTCATTACTGAATTCGAAATTACGGTCCTTCTGAATATTGATCGTTCGAATTTCCGATCTCCACCCAAGCGTGTGTTTGTTTGCGGGTAATGTGCGTATTGTAACTTCGGCCTTGCATACATTGTAACAACAGATATGGATCGACATAGCATTCGTTCGAATCTCGGACGTAAGCAAATTGCAAGAACCTACAACTTTTGTCGTTGCATACAAATTGACCGGCTCGATTTGCCCGGATACGAGCACAGCTGACGGCATGCGGCGTTGCAAAATCTACGCCATCTCTCAAGTTATGGCAGACGCGGCTAGCGAACGCGAAAATTAGTCGATACAAGCGATAATATCTGCCCGAAATGTCTCGTAACCTATATATTTTATGGAATACGCGACCGCGACAGTTTTTGTCGTTGTCGTTATTTATCGTTTTCGCATAGCTCCGTATGTAATGTATGTAGCAGAAATTTTTTATTAATATTAACTAAACGCGTCCATATGATTCTTTTTAATTTGAATTAACTAGATTTTTCACGAAATCAAATTTTTCCTATTACATTCCATTATTGGAATTATTTATTTCAAATGTATTTATTTATTCAAATCAAAATCTATTGAATATCGTCCAAAACTAAACATTTTATTTAAACGTAATAAACCTTCGGTTTTATCTGTTCAAAAAAAACAATTTAGTTGAATCCACTGAGGGTATCTCTCTGATTTAAAAAAAAATTAAATTAAATAGAATTTTCGTCGGGCGACCCTTTTTCCATTTGATTGAACTAATGGTCTGTCCTTATTGCAGCACATATGCCAAAGGGAAGTGGGGGTAGAATGGGTGGAGAGAGAGAAAGTGTATGTGTATATATATATATATATATATATATATATATATATATATATATATATATATATATATATATATATATATATATATATAGGTTATGTTCGAAAAATGTATAGCATGTTAATCGATAAAACTCTCTAATTATCACAATGATATTACCTAATTGATATAGTTTATGTGATACAACAAATAATTATAGCAATTCATTTGGTCTCGTATGCCATATTTATGGTTCTAGGTTCGATACCATATAAGTGAAATATTTTCTTCGGAAGAAAAAATCATTTCCGAAGGCCAGGCAATGACGCATTCCGATACAAAATCATTGTGGTAAAACTCTCAATTAAGTGTTTCATTTCATTTTTGATTTATGAAATATTTTATGCATATAGTACATTTAGATTTACAGTGTACATTGTAAGCAAATGAAGATTCATTTGAATCGAATCTTTATTTATTCAATTTGAATATATTAAGCATTTCAAAAGAATAGCTGAAACAAATAAAAAAATATCTTTGAAACAAATAAGATCGTAGTAGGCCGTGAGACAAGGAAAAAACCTATTTGATTTAAATAGATCCTATAAAAATTAAATATTTTTTTTGGCAGTGTATTATTATTTCCGTCTCAAAGTTCGATCCGCACGGATCCCCTATATGGTGCGGGCGAAATGCATTAATTTAGTGAATCAATTACTATTGTATTTAGCCCGGTAAGGCACACGGATTTTTCGGAGACGTCATTCTGTATGTTTATACTGCAGCATATCAAAAAATCAATTTTCTTTCTAATGAGGACGTTCGTACATATACTACCTTAAACAAAGCAGAAATAAAAAAAACCTTAATTAATTTGTCAACATTGCTAGCCTTTTAAACCAGTTCAAATAATAATAATAAATTAAAAAAACACTCGAATTTTTTTTTAATTTCATTCTTCCACATGTTTCAAGCTGCACAAACATGTATACAAATTAACGACCATTTTTCTCTCTCTCTCTCTCTATTTTTCACATTCGCGTTGACGAGCTATCTCCGTCGAGCCGCGCGCATGTATGTGTGCCCGACCAGTTATTTTGAGATCGAAATGCACGTATACTCGTACATACACTCGACACTACGGGGCTCGATCTCACGCCTCGAGAGTCGCGGTTCATTGCTCGAATTATAATGCGGCGATATATACGGAAATTCATCGCTTTCCCGAGCGAGCTTATGGCCGATCTTTATTTGATTTTTTTCATATTATTATTTTTACTCGCGTTTCATGCGCTATTCACGTCCGAGATTGCCCATTCCCGTCATCGTCGGGTCGTTAAGTCCCCGACACGACGACACTTCCATAGGCAACAACAACAATAACAACAAGAAAAACAACCACTGCTAAATAGCGATTGATAAAATGGCAAAAAATATACTGACGCGGGAAAAAAAAAACTTCGCAGCGGAGAAATCCGAATGCACATGACGTTCAAGTTTGCGTCGTTGGAATACGATCAATTTTTTTTAATTCTCCCATCGTTCGAAGCGGATTTGAATTTTTTATTCTTTTAAGGGGGTATGCCTAGTTGTAAAAGTCGAAAAATCACTTTTTTTTTCAAAACCAATATATTTCGACAGTATATTATCTTGAAAATGGTCCTAGAAAATTTCAAGGTGATCGGATCAAAATTGACAGATTTATAGGATATTATGTTGACGCCCGCCGGAACTCTCGGAGCGTCGTTCGAAATCAAATTGAAGTTTGCATCGTTGGAACGCAACGAAAATATTTTTTCCCTTTTTTACTCAATTTCTTTATGGCCCATTTGGCCTACAAAAATCACTAATACTTTTAAATATCCTTACTACGGACCCGTAAATCAAGCCTGCAAAAAAGCGTTTAAAAAGTAATCAAAATAAGGAAGTAAAAAAACAAAGAAGTTATTTCGTTGCATTCCAACGATGCAAACTTCAACAGCATCGTTCGAAACTTTACGGGGTATTCTCACTTTAGAAACTAAAAAAAGGCTATTTTCATGATTTTTTTTGATAGGTTTATTTTCTAGATATTGATATACAAGTTGTTACACTTAATAAATACACTTTCGAAAAACACCACATTTATTTCAATTTACATTTTAAAAATGTAAATAATAGAAAATTAAGAATAATGAAAAAAAAAAGAATAAATAATAAATAATAATTTAAAAAAACATTACATTTAAACAAACATTTATAGACGAAAATGGTAGTTAAAAAAATTGTAGGTCTGCGCTGTTGATGAAATCTCGGAGACGGATCATCCGAAACAAAAAAATCAAACGGTTTTATGTTCAGTATGTTAATGGCTATAGCGTATGTCATACGGTGTTTTATATATGCAAAAATAACCAAATGGCGGATATTTTCCGAAGAAAAAAAGTCTTTTTCACCGTTGTGGGCAAAAAAATAGTAAATATAAAATTAAAAAAAATCCTTGATATGCTCTATAGCTATAGTTGTAAAGAATATGTGGTTAAATTTCATAAGGATCGGTTCCGTAGTTTCGAGTATTTTTTCAACAAGCCGTCGAATAACATTGCTTCGAGAAAAACACGGTTAAAGTTCGTTTGGGTTACATAAATAGAATTTTTTTTGAATTTAATGTATTTCGAAAGTGTATTTTTTATGTATTTCGAAAGTATCACAAAAACTACTGCATCGATCTTCCTATGTTTTTTCGGGCTCTTTCTAGATGTCAAAATGTAGTATTTGGTCGACGGATTTTCTCTACCAACGTATAATTTTCATTTGATGCACGACAATTTTTCCCGCGAGGTTCTTCCCGGACATCAGCTGTAAATCGATTACAATTGAATAGTTTTCGCACAAAAAAATTACCGAGTGTTCTTCAGATCATACTTTTTCGAATACCTAATTTGTATAGAAATTTATCATCACGATCGTTTATAAAAAAATGTCCAATAACGAGTTGTTTTTTACTGTTACAACTAGGCATAACCCCTTAAGGGCCTCGTTAAAGATCTACGAGCTGAATCTACAAAAAAGATTTCGAACGAACCAAAAATAGAGGAACAAAAAAGAGTCGTCGCATTCCGCAACGATGCAATAAACTTCAGCGTCGATACGTCGATCTATTGGCTCGTTGCCGATGTCGTTGCGACCGTACGGCTTAACGGCGTTTTCTTTTTTCTCGTTCAACTTGGCGCCATTTATAGACGTTTTGTCTGCAAACGAGCCTGTTCCGCTGAACCCTCGGGGCTAAGAGGCCGAGACAAAAAATATTAGAACCTGGTGAGATTTTGAGCTTTGTACTGAAAAAGGGTCAAGAGTCCTGACGAGCTCCCATCGATAAAATTGCAGAAACAACAGCCAGCCAATGTGACAACATGCTTGAAGGACCGCGAAATGTTCAAACTTAATTTACTTAAGGGGCCATACCGGCGTGACACTTTCAAAAACTCGATTTTTCTTGCCTTTTCCGACAGTTTATACTTTTAAGAATATAATGCAAATGGCTGGCATGTCTTCACAGGATGACCAACCTGAATCTTCTCTGTATGTTCAGACTGTATCAATCATGTGTAAAATCCCGACCTCGTCATTCCAATACCGTCATCAACAAAAATACTGGATATCGACCTGTATTTTGGACCCCAAGCTTATGCAGACTCATTAAGGGTCTAGACCAGTGTGACACTAAAAAAATCGATTCTTTCTGCCTTTTTCGACAGTTTATACTTTCAAGAATTTCATTATCATTTATATCAATATCATTTTATCTTGCAAAAATCGATAGTTAAATCTTTAAACGCATTTTTCGCGAAATGAGATTCTGCAAATTTGCTGACATTGTAACTCAAAGGGCAATTATCCGATTGACTTGAAATATGAACTGAGTACTCTTGAATATATTTACGCAGGATATTGACGCAGGATATTTTTGATTGGATGAAAATTGACGATTTGGCATTGAAAAAAACGAACATTTTTAGGCAAGAAAACAGACTTTTTTTCATAGCTACGCCATTTTGTTAAATTTTGATATTTTTCGAAAATCCTATGTCATTGTACGGGAAATACCTTTCAGTTTAACGACATTTTTTCCTTTTTCGGTTTCAGCTACTCAATCGGCCGGAATCATGTCAGCAGTGGAGGAACTTTTTTTTGGCGCCTCCGAAGGCAGCGCATAAGTTGCTTGGGTCTCAATATCTTTCTATGAAAAAATTATGTAATATAGGTCAAATATAGCCAAATATATTCTCAATTTTCCGAAACATTTAATTGAGTACTTGTCTTTCAAAAAATTCCCGAAAATCGGCTAAATTTTTAGCGTTCACACTGGTATAGCCCCTTAAATACACCATTGAATGTTACGGATATAAAAATTATAATTTAACTACGAGTTACGATAAGTGAGAATTGATACAATATACGAAAAACAATGGGTGCAAACCAGCTCAACGTATTCTGCCGTGCATTGAACAAGAGTCGATGACCTGAATTAAATTGAATTGTTTTACGAATCTAATCATCAAGGCATTGAAAAATATAATTTCAGTGATATTACTCGGAGTTATAGTAATAATAATAAAGATCACAGTGACGATAATAATAATAATAGTGGTTATAGGATAGTACTGAAGTTTGCATAGTTGGAACGCAATGAAAGTTCAGTAGCCCCTTTCTTTTTCGAAATTTGGGTTGCGAAAAATACTCAAATGTTTTTTAGGATCTTTATGAGAAATTTGAAACCCAATTTTGCCGAATAAGATTTTGGATAATGAAGAAAATTAAGGAAAAAATGTTTTTTTTTTTCATCATCGTATTTTGGTACTATCAGTAATATTAACCATAGTTGCATAGTTGGATGAGTAGTGGAATATGGTGGGGAATGTAATGAGGGGGAAGAGCCCGTACAATGGAATCTAATCATAGTTGCAAAGTAATAATAGTAATAATAGAAATAAGCAAAAATAATAATTAATAGTAATAATAGTAACATGTAACAATAATCGATTATTGCCATTATTGATTACTATTGATTACTATAGACTGATTACTATTGATTATTCCTATTATTGATTGGTATTCGTTATTACTGTTATTACTATGCAACTATAATTAATATTACTGATTTTATTCTCATTATTATTATTCTCATCTTGACTATGAACCTAATTATTGTTACTGCAACTGCGCAATGCCGCAGGAATATCAATTATAGTCAATTATGCAATGCCGCATAATAATTTAACTATTAATATGCGGCATTGCATGTATGCCGTATCAAAAATATTGATCATAGTTGCACAGTAATCATAAAAATTGTCATAACAACAAGAATAATAAGAATAATAGTAATAATGCATAGTAGTAATAGTAGAGTAGTACTATAGTAGTATAGCAATAATAGTAATAATAGTAATAAAGAATAATAGTAAAATACTGATAATAAATCAAAGTAATAATGATAGTACTAGTTACAGCAGTAATGATGATAGTAATTATTATTAATACACCAATAACAATTTTATCACTTCGGCATTTTCATCCTCAACAATTTATCCCAGAGCATAATTCAAATGGCTCTGCATCGAAACACTTCCCATGCACGTTCGCTTGCGCATACGTGTGTACATGTGTATGTACGATTTTATTATTCAGGGATGGACTGAATAACCCGAGAGGTGAGAAGCCTACTTTTTGTCACGTCCACCTCCATCTCCTCACATTTGAATCGACGTTCAATGAGATATCGTTATGAATATGTATAGGTATTGCATATACCGATATCGTGCTTGGGCACACGCTGCCTTGCTTTTACCGGGCTAATTATACACGCCAACAATATAGCGATGGGATCTATCGTGTATTGCACACTTCCGTGTCGATATGTGGTCGCCCTATCTCGCTCCAGCTCCCTCTCTCACTCTTATATTACAATGTTATTTTCCCAACACTCGAACGACGACCCACAAACGAGCGGAGAAACCTACACCCTCGTTATTGTCATTATCGTTGACGATAGGGACGAGCATTTATTTGACATTGTCGTGCAATATGTAGTTGGGAAACGTGAATTTGAGGACTTTAACTTCGGGGACCGTACGCGAGTTCATTGTTCCCGTAGTCAACGTTATGTAAATCTTAATGGGTTCAAAATCACGTTTGGATGAATGACAATATCCTCAGGTAAACGTCATTTTTGAGACAGCCCTTCGAAATTAACCGTTCCTTTGGACATTGTCGTCAAAAAGGCCAGATCTACATGACGTTGAAGTTTGCATCGTTGGAATGTAACAAAAATGGTTTTTGTATTTTCCAATTTTGTTTTCAGCGGATTTGAACTACTACAATCAGTAAGAACTGTAATGAAGAAATATTTTCATAGGAGTTTGTTTGGGTTGGGGAGTGTCAATTTTAACTGGGATATAAGCGAGATCACTTCAAAGTTTTTAATTAAAACTTCGAGTTTTATTTGAAGTTTTGAAGTTTAAAAAAACAAATAAAGTTTCAAAGTTTTCGAATAAGACTTCAAATTTTATTTGAAGTTTTCAACTTTAAAGATCAACTTCAAATTTTGAATCAAAACTTCAAGTTTTATTCGAAGTTTTGAAGATTTCAAATGAAACCAATAAAAGTTTTCAAATGAAGTTTTGAAGTTTTTAAATAAAACTTCAAGTTTCATTTGAAGTTTTGAACTTTGAAGATCAACTTCAAAGTTTTTAATTTAAACCTGCCAATAGAATTAGATTGATTGGAGTTTAGGAAATATTTCCTAAGCTCCCAGGTATCCACTTGAGGGTGTTTATGTATTGGCCTTCCCAATTGAACCCTTTGCCTATCTCTACCTACCCGCACTTCCCTAATCTAATTCAACTTCCGTTGCGTCCACAACCGTCTTAAGGGGGGAGATACCTTTAGGCGAGAAACAAATTTGCTGATTTTGATGATTTTTTTTCAAAGGAAAGGTTCCTTCACCATTTCTGAGACTTAGGTTATGTTTTATTACGACTTTTAGCCGTTACATGGTCCTTTTCTTAATTGATCTTTAAAAATGGCGGAGGTATGGCACGATCTTCTGAACTGCATTTTCAAAACTTACGTGACGGATAGCTAAAAAACGAATCGACCGATTCCGATAAAATGTGCTTTAAATCTTTATAACCTTATTGTCTAAAACAGCATGCCAAATTTTTTGCAAAATTAAAAAAAAAACGTATTTTTAACTACAAAATGTAGCCATTTTTTTTTTGGAAAATTCAATCTTTTTGTTTCAAAGCGTGCCATTTCATCGGTTTTCAAACATTCTCACTTTTTCTTAGTTCATATTCAACGTATGAGTATTAATGAAAGAAAAATCTTCGTTGACTTTTTTTCAGATTAATCCCGCCGACGCTACGTGTCGCGCCGTCTGGCAACATCCGCCGCAACTCGTTTAGTAGACCGTGCCATACCTCCGCCATTTTTAAAGATTAAGAAGAAAAAAATACCATGTAACAGCCAAAAGTAGTAATAAAGCATACGCTAAGTCCAAAAATGGTGAAGAAATCTTTCCTTAAGGGGTTTTCTCACTTTAGACGCTAAAAAAAACTATTTTCATGATTTTTTTGATAGGTTTATATTATAGATATTGATATAAAAGTAGTTACACTTAGAAAATACACTTTCGAAATACATTAATTTTTTTTTATTCAAGTCACTATTTATAGACGAAAATAGTAGTTAAAAAATGGCCTAAAAAATGTTGGTCTGCGCTGTTGAAATCTCGGATGGATCATTCGAAACGAAAAATCAAACGTTTCTAGATTCAGTATGTTAATGGCTACAGCGCATGTCATATGTTTTTTTGTATATGCAAAAATAACAAAATGGCGAGCATTTTTCGAAAAAAAAAACAAAAAAAACGTGTTTTCTCACCGTTTTTGGCAAAAAGAATAGTAAATATTAATATTTTTGAAAATCCTCGATATGCGCTATAGCTATAGTTGTAAAGAATATGTGGTTGAAATTTCATAAGGATCGGTTCAGTAGTTTCGAAGTTTCTATCAACAAGCCGTCGAGAAAAACGCGTTTAAAGTTTGTTTGGGTTACATAAATGCCTTTTTTTTTTAATGTTTAATGTCTTTCGAAAGTTACTTTAATTAAGTGTAACAACTTTTGTATCATTATCGATAATATAAACCTATCAAAGAAATTCATGAAGATAGCCTTTTTTTAGCGTCTAAAGTGAGAAGACCCCTTAAAGAAAAATCACGAAAATCATCAATTTTTTCCTCGCCTAAAGGTATCTCCCCCTTAAGCTACACCGTACCGCGTTTGCCGAGGGTACGGGGAAACTGTGGAAAACTCATACTCTCTCCATCACAAGACTCAAATTTGCGAGGACGGGAGTAAAATGGACTAGCGACAAATGAAGTAGAAAATCTGCGAACCGCGACTTATTCATAGATATACATCGATTGAATCGCCTCCTCTCCGCGTGCTTTTTCTTTCTTTCTTTTGTTCTTCTTACAAACATAAAGGGTAACTGACCTGCTCAAGTTTGAGGTCTCTTTCCCAACCCGCAGCTCAATCCGTTCGACCCCGTACCACGCTCAAACTCGTCGAAAGATTTTCGGGAAACTTTGCAGTTTTTTTTCTTTGCTTACACAATCGACTCGAAGATACGTAGAAATTGGATGACAATAGAAAACGGCGGAGAATCGCCCATCGAAGAAAGTGGACACTTGGGGAGGGGGGGGGGGGGTCCCTACGGATTTTCCGGTTATTTCTCGGGGCAGATTCGATAGGGAGATCGCGTCGGCGTGCGAGACAAAACCCTCGTTCGCGTCTCGCCCCTATCTGCAATCTTGTATCGAATCATTTCGGCAGAGAGGACGCGAATTTTTGTACTCCGGAAAAACGCGAATTTCATTTTTTCCAAGCCTCCCACCTTCGAGAAAAATTTATTACGGTACTTCGGACCGATTATTCGTCGTTTGCTCAAATGTCATGATAAAACGAAGCGTGAAAAAAAACTGTAGGCATTTGGAAAGCTCAAGGAATATCAAGGACATTAAAAAAAAATCGAAGTATCAAATAGTGAATTCCAGTATCTTCGAAACAGTACGTATTATCAAAAAAGTAAAACGCTCAGCCCCTTCGTGCCATCTTTCTCCGCAGGTCGTTAAAATTTCATCCCAATCGGTCGTGTAGCAACGGAGTAGTTGCATTTTCAATTTTCGAAGTGAGCGTCGCCCATTTGCCGCCATTAAGTGACGTATCACGCGCTACAACTTGTCCGTGAGGACGTGAAAGATAGAATACGCTGGATGGCCGAGAACGAGAGAAATATCTTCAAATTGTGAATTCCCGTGGCATCAAAACGGTACGTATTATCAAAAAAG
Source organism: Ophion ellenae (assembly GCA_963210295.1). NCBI lineage: Eukaryota > Metazoa > Arthropoda > Insecta > Hymenoptera > Ichneumonidae > Ophion > Ophion ellenae. Next base: position 35,542,089 of record OY723390.1, on the reverse strand, counting down.
TAAAACCCTCAGTCCGTTTGTGCCATTTATCGTCACGAACTGTTAAAATTTCATCCCGATCGGTCGCTCCGCAACGGAGTAGTTGCATGTTCAATTTTCGAAGTGAGCGTCGTCCATACGACGCCATTAAGTGACGTATCACGCGCTACAACTCCAGTAGCATCGAAACTGTGCGTAACATAAACAAAGTAAAAGGCTCAATCTCTTCGTGCCATTTTTCTCCACAAGCTGTCAAAATTTCATCCCGATCGATCGTGTCGCAACGGAGTAATTGCAATTTGAAAGTTCGAAGCGAGCGGCGAGCGTGCGACGCCACTAAGCGTCACGGACTACAGCTGATCCTTGAGCGCGAGAGTGACGGAAGATGGCGAGCGCTCAGGCGCGCGAGATACAAATCACGTGCACATGCACGTAAGAGATAATCGGTAATTCTCACCTCGCGTAGTAGCGACTCGTTGAGACGACTGGAGGATCCGAAGGAGCCCGAGCTCGAGCGACTGGGCAGAACGATTTTTATGGGCGATCCGGCCAACAGGGTGGGGCTTGTACGATGAGTTTGCAGCTGTTGCGATTGTTGGGGCGATTGTACGTGTCCCTGTTGCATATCCGTGGTGAGTTCCTGATAGCAGGATTCGCCGGAGCCTCGTCTACTTCCGGCGATGCACATCGCGCGTCGAAAGAGGCTGGCTAGAACGGCGCAGAGGCCGCATTGCATGCCGGTAGCGCTACCGCGGCTCGAGAGGGAGCCACCGTTGGCGCGTCGCCGGGTCCGAGCCCCGCGGGACTCATGCTCGCGCTTTTGCGACGCCAGCTTTGACTCTCTTCGGCCTTTACCAACGGTACCTTGATACGGCCACGTTAAGGTCGACGATGACGTACTGTTGGCCGATTTTCTCTTGCAACGTCGTCTCCTCTCCTGATTCTCCTGTCTCGAGCGGCCCTGCTCACCCGTGTCCTCCAGATATTTGTCCTGAACCATCGACACGCCTCTTCCCACCACTTTGTGTGTTATTTTTTCTCACTCGATCACTCCACCGACCACGCGTGGCTGACCGTGTTTTATTTTGTTTTTTTTTGTTTCCCTCACGAGAATCTCATTTCTCGCGATTTTTCTTTTACACCGAAAAAAGGGAATAACACTGTTCTTTGGATTACGATACTTTTTATTGCCTAGCGGAAATACTGTTTTGTGTGTGTGTGTTTTTTTTTCGTAACGTTCCACAAATCTCACTCTCGTCCCCGCGGACTTCACACTCTGTTTCCGGTCTGCGGAACGCGCTGTTCAGGCTTTTTCTTTTTCGCACCCCTGCACTGTTTTTTTATTATTTCCTATTCCTCGCTGCCTCGCCCCTTGGGCTCCGCTCGATGTTCCCCTTCCCCTTGGGAGACCCGGCCATTTCCGCTTCACCACAAAACTGTTAACTTAAAAATTGCACACGTTCCGTGGGCGTACGCGACGATAAACTATCATCGGCGGGATACATTCTTCCGGTGGAAGGGATTTCTCGAGTTTGACGAGCAACGCGGTGGCAGTTTCGAGAACGATTATTCGCGCCTTTATCGCAATTTATCAGCGGTAGAATTCTAGAAAATCTTTCAGCATTGTCGGCCATGTTTGGAAAATTATCTAAATAAAATTTTCTAGAATTATCTGAAAATTATCTAAATTAAAAAATTATCTAAAATGATCTAAAAATTATCTAAATGAAATAATAATCTAAAATTATCTGAAAATTATCTAAAATAAATAGAATAAAATTGGATATTATGTCGGGAAAAAATAGGGGATTGTGTTATTTATCTCGTTGGTTGCAATAAACTATGCAGAGCTGATGTTAATTTATTAGTTGATCTTATTGCGGGGTAAAAAAATGTGGAGATCGGTTTGAAACTTTTTTCTTTTTTTCAACCTTCTAGCGCCCTCATTTCTAACAGTAAATAGGGAGAGGGTGAGATAAAAATAGCTACCATTTACTTTTGATCATTATTATTTTAAAACCTCAACATTAGTAACAAATAATCTACGACAATAAAGCCAAAAGTTTATGTGCAAATGTTGTAAACGGTAATAACTATTACATAATATATACAATGTAATAATTTTAATACAGAAAAGCGAAAAATATTTCGTATAATTTCAGAATGTGAGAAATTATGTTAAAAAATATATAACATTTCTATCATGTTTACAAAAATTGTTCCCCTCATCGTAGATATTTTTTTATCATTGCTATGTTATTATCGTTATGTATATAATCTTTATATTGAAATTGTTGCCGTCATTATCGGATATACTTCTAAAACGTATAGCAATTAGAAAAAACGAAATAACTATTTATAAATTCGGGATTACTCATGCCAATGAATAGTCCAGAATTTTTCAAATACTCGACTAGATGAAGCGAATTTATTGAGGGTGAAATCGTTTCAGACTCCCGTGGAAAAAAAAACCTAAAACAAAGAGAATTCTTTTCAGTGGATAACCCGCACTTGAACATGTTGAAGCTCACATCGTCGGAATGCAACGAAACTTCTTTTTTTATTTCCTCTTTCTCCTTTTTTATCGTTATTCGAAATATTTTTCAATAGCAATAGGATGGAAAAAACTTATCGTAGCTTTGATCTGGCAAAAAAATTGCATTTAGAGAAGAAAAAAATCGTTGCATTTCAACGATGCAAACTTCGATCGGGTCGTAATTGACAAATATCTCAGTGAGGTTAGAATCTTCTTAGACACCCTAAACAAATTAATTACAGCGAATAATCCAGAATTTACAAATTACGAATGGAAAAAAAATTAATTTTTTTGGATTGCCAAAGAATTTAATTGGCTTATTCGAGCTTCAAAAATCAATCAAACGTTTTTTAGGATTCTTATTAAAAATCTACACCATCTATTGGTACGAAAATATTTTCGATATTGATGGAAATAAAAGAAAAGAGAATTTTCTTTGCTTTCCAACGATGCAAACTTCAACAACGTAATGACGATTGGTCAGACTTCTTAGGATCTCTCGAAACTCAGCTCGTCTGTCTAGCCCCAAAGACAACCTCCGTAGTCGCGCTACTACAAACACGCGGTTCAAGTTTGCAGTGTTGAAGTGCACCGGAAATTAGTATTTCTGTATTCCTTCGTTTTCTTTTGATAAACTTTTTTTTCAAAAATCGTTCGACCATTTAAGGTATTTAACTAGCGATTTACAATATAAATTAAGGGAGACTTTGTCCTTGAAATGCAGCGGGAGATGTTAGCGGCTCAACATGAGCAGCTAGAAGAAGAGGAGGGATGCCTCTATGGACCAGGCATTGCCGATTAGCGGTAATTATCAACACATTTGTGTAAACACATTACAAAACTTTAAACGCGTTTTTCTCGAAAACACGTTTTTAAAAATGGCTGACATTCTCCTGACCGCTGTAATCAACATATCGACCTGAAATTTGGAGAGCATACTCAGAAAATATGTCTTCACGGAATGACGGATCGTTTTTTCGATAGATACATTTTTGCATTTATTATTTATCTTTTTATGCGAAAAAAACGCGAAAATTCGATTTTTTAAAAATTGCCGCCATTTTCCGAAATTTGTACTAAACGAAAAACCCATCCGTCATTCCATGACCAAAGGATCACAGATTGATAATATGCTTTGAATTTGTGTTTCAGATCAACAAAGAGGGGGCAGTGATGTCAGCCGTTTACCTCCCGCGATTTGAGGACCTGTTTTCGCGGAGCTGCAACGGCCGCCATTTTGGTTTCTTTCAAAAAAAAAATTTTTTTAACGTTCTGTATATCATGAATAAAAGCAAGAAAAAACCGCACTCAAAAAGCTTTACTCGTTTCCTTTAAAAAAAATAAAATGTAAACACCTGAAATATAGCACTCCAAGGACATAGTCTCCCTTAACAAGATAAAGATATTCCATAAGAATAAAAATTTGAAAAATGAATGTAAAGGGAACTTTCGTTGGTTTCAAACGATGCAATCAACACCATCCACAAAAGCCCATCTATGGGTCCGACGCTTGCAGCGTTGCACCGCAACGAAATTACTTAATTTTTTGTATCAATCGTTTTCGTCGAATATTTATGGGGTTGAAGTTTGCATCGTTGGAATGCAACGAAAATTCTTTTGAATTTCTTTTTTCATCGATATTCAAAATCATATGTTGCGAATTTGATGTAGATCGCTAAGAATCCAAAAGAAATGCTTGCGTAATTTTCGTAACTCAGATCTGCCAGAGAAAATTTGGAAAGTTGAAGAAAAATTATTTTCCTTGCATTCCAACATTGCAAACTTCATCGTATAATATTTCGACTCCAAAATACTCGAAAGGCCATCCAAAACGTTAAAAATAATCCACCCTTACTGAAGGACTAGAGCCTGAAGGACCACTGCTGAATTTTAACGACGTTGAAATTTGCATCGTTGTCGTGCAACGATTTTTTCCTCATTCCTTCATTTTCATCATCACTCGAAACCTTTTTTTACAACGTCAGGTCCCAAATCAACAATAAAAAATCCTCAAAAGCATTGCAGCGATTTCCACAGCCTAAATTGTCCATAAAAAAAACTTTATCAACGAAAGAGCCAGCATTTTCATTGCGTTCCAACGATGCAAGCCAATCATCTTCATCTTCCAATATCAAAAGCTCCAAGAATTCACCGCTATTTCGTTAGAGGGCCACGCGCGAGCACAATTTTTGTCGCGGCCAAGCTTGTTTCAAGATGGCCGACGAAATGCGTCAGGATTTTCGCTAACGCAAACTTCACGGGTCAGGGGGTTGGAAGAAGTGAAATAAGTGCAGTCGGCGGAGTTCAAACGACTTTCGCAATGGGACTACCTCAAAAAAAAAGAGAGCGAGAGAGACGAAAAAAGAATCCGAGTCCGGGGATGCTCCGAAAGAGGTTCGCCTGCAGCGACACCGTGTGGATTGCGTGAGGTCGATGTGAAATCGTATTCGCCCGCGCGTTCGAGCACGCGCGCGACGAGTCAACAGCCTGTCGCGTACGAGCGCGAGGCCGAGAACGGGGGGGGGGAGAAAAGGAGAGGGAGAGAGAGAGAGAGAGAGAGAGAGAGAGAGAGAGAGAGAGAGAGAGAGAGAGAGAGAGAGCTAAATCTTATATATATGTATATATATCCACACACATATTCCGGAACGAGATGTATGCATATAGTATCGTCCGAGCGTACTATGATCGTGCAAACGCCACACACGCTTGTTTCTACAATTTCCTTCCAGGATTCACCGGTTAATTTCCAACAATCGTTAAACCGGTGCCTAGGGACTTTTCGTTATCTCCTTCCCCTTTATCTTCGACAAAACTGTTTTACTGCCACTGTTACTGCAAGTTAATCCAAGATCACTTCTCGAGTCGAGGCGCGTTCGCAAACGCGAATGATATACGGGATTCGCGTGAGAAGAAAAAAACAAGAGCGCAAGGCAGCCTTTGTAAGACGCGCCGGAGGAAACAAATAAACAAATCTGTCATCGCGACGAAATCGCGTCTCGATGTTCTCTCGGTGAACTCGTGGGTTAGGTCGTGGAGAATTATTCACTATCGTATCAATTGTACGAAATGTGCGAATGAGAAAATCCCTCGGGACTGGAAAAGGAATTTTTTTCGGTAGACGTCACACACTGACGGGAGTCGGTGAGAAAGAGAAAATTCGTACACTTTTGTACGTGAAGAAGAACGCGAGCCCTAAACGTTTATTCTTCGTTAGTGTCAACGATTTCGTTGTTTCGTGGACGCCCCCACTGATGCGGTGCTTTTTTTTTGAAGGCGGAAGAAATTCTCGCAGTCTTGTGGAGATCGAAGAAAAAAATTATCTCGTTCTCTCCGCTCGGGGCTCTCTCTTCTCTCTCTCTCTTTCGCGTTATCGTGAACGAGCACTCAGCCTCGAATGCTTCGACGACAGGACACGCGTCGTGAATGAAAGAACATTTTTTTTTAACCGATTTCGGGGCTCTACAAATTCGCGTAAATTATTTTTCAAATGGATCATGCACGTAGTGTTTATGTCGAGAGTTAATGGGCGGGTCGTCGGATGCTGCTACATTTCTCGGGCACTGCTCGCGGCGATATTTCTTGGCCTCTGACAAGCGAGGCGGTGGTGCGAAGGGGAGCAATTTGATAGACAATTGTTCAATTGCAATAGTGATCAATCGTCGAGAGTCCTCGGAATAATTTCTCTCTCGCTCTCCTTTTTCTTCTTCTATACTTCAGTACGAACGGCTGCGGTTTGTACTGTTTTTTTCTTCTTTCTTTCTTTTTTTCGTTTCAATTCCGTGTGCGGGGGTTCGTGCGCGAGCGAGTCATCCAAGGGGTAAAGATAAAAAGAAAAGAAAAAAACCTCGACGCCGAGCAGCCGCGCGCGTTTGACGACACGCGGACGATGCGCGCCGGCCGGCCGCTGTGCACGCACTGAGCCCACTGGATAGAGAAACCGCTCCTCGCGTATCTACTAGAGAGCGAGGGAGTGGGAGGGGGGTAGAGCGGGAGAAAGAGATACAGAATCGGAGGCCCTGTCACGTCCTCTCGCGCCTAGCGCTGCCGATCCTCGCGGCGCAGTGTGTGTGTGTGTGGCTACCCTTAGTACGTATAGTAGTCGCAGTCGGCGCTCGCGTCGTTCGCTCTTACTCCCCCGCGATGTCGGCCGCCCGCCCCTCTAGTGGCGAACCGTAGCCGACCCAACCTCTTGCATTGCTAGATACGCTCGTACGCGGGGCCCTCTACGTCGACTCGACGAACACCCGCATTATTGCACGTAAGGAATATCGCTCGGAATACGTTACGCGCGTGGCCGTTCGGAAAAAAAAAACGTCGTGTATTCTTCTTTCGAGTTTGATTGGGAGATGGGAATATTTGCGGATTGCGTTGGGTAAATTTTATTTTGGGAGAGGGAAAAAAAGATAAGCGGCGATTTAATAGAGCAACTGGAGGACAGACGAGTCTGAGAAGATTCTAACCTCACTAAGCTTCGTCTTAGCGGGGAATATTTTTAAAATTCTGGATTATCTGATGAAAAGTATTCGCTTGGTTTTCGGTAGTCTTTTTGAAAGAGTCTGGGCAGATTTTACTCTTGGAAAATTCGCTTTATCTTGTGGATGATTTTTTAAGGGCTTAGATGAGATTTTTGAAAATATCGATTTTTTGTTTTTGACGGATTTTGATGATGGAAAATTTGAAAAACATTCTCGGAATATTTTTAATCGACTCGTTCGAAATTGAGGGAGTTATGGGCGGTTTTCTCGAAATGACTTTTTCAAAATCGGTGAACACGATATTTGGAAAATCACTGCACCGATCAAGCTCAAATTTTACAAGCTTCTTTTACATATCGAAAAGCAACGTTTAAACGAAGGATTTTTTTTCAGCATAGGCTTTTTATTAACAAAAATAGAGCGTTTTTTTTTTACGAAAAATCGATACTTTCATTTTGAACCGCGGCGATTTTTGCGAAAATAAATATTTTATCAAATCCTTCGTCTAAGCACTGGATAATTTCGTGCAAAAAATAAATGCCTTAGGTTTTATTTGCTCAACTCGAATGATTTGTTTCCGATTTAAAACTAAATGTGCTAGATGTTTACAAAAATTGTAAGAGATACTTAAAACCATACTCTTAAGTGTAAGAAAAAAAAATTGACAACCCGCACACGTCTTCCCAGTGACAATCAACAATTAGATGTAAATATTATATACAATAATAACGATAATAACATAATAATAAAAAAAATATCTACAGTGAGGGGAACAATTTTTATAAGTCTATGAGAAAAGTGTTATATATTTTAACATCATTCCTCACATTCTTAAAGTATAGACCAATATTTTTCTTACATTCGTATATAAATGATGACGTTATTATTGTGTACGGTCGAACCTCGATATAATGAAAATTTGTCCATTCCCTTCCGATAACCGCCGAAACATAATATACATTGTGCTCTAATTGCTAATTGCTTGTAAAAATTGATCTAATTTAAACCTTTCTTCCTTTAAAAAGTATCCCTATGCTTATAGTACTAATATGTTTTTTTAAAGAACATTTTAAGGAACATGTTCTCGATATAAGGAACTTCCCTAGAGTTTCGTTATATCGAGGTTCGACAGTATAATATTTGTCTTACCAAGGAATTCACCCCAATCCATTTAATTTTCCCGATTGAGTTTATTCCCTGAACGCTTACGATTTTCCCAGAAATATCTAAACGTCATTGAAGACACTACATGAAGGGTGTCTCAAAGTGACCTGACATTTTAAATTGCGCGCCATTTATTTTGTGTGGCGAACATAGAAGAGTACAAATCTTTGACACCTGGCATCAGGAAGTATTGAGGTTTAGTCATGGACGATTACTCGATCGAGAAACGCATAGAAATTGTTATTTGCTGCATTGTTACTGCATAGTCATTGCAGACGAAGTTTCATGGTCGTGTTACTTCGCGCAGCGACGATGTGAATCGGCCACCAAGATCGTGCGATTTGACGCCATTGAACTTCTTTCTTTGGGCTTTTCTGAAAGGAAAATTGTATGCCATTGATCCACAGACCTTTCCGCGGAGCTCAAGGAAGCAATTGGACGCACCATTAAGGAAAGGTTCTGTCTCGTTGGGCCAAAAAATGTTCGATTTTTCACCAATTTTTTATGCAAAAAGTATTAAATGTAGAATGTTGATATTTGGTATGTTGACTAAGCGGTCTTAATTAAACACCAAAATATTTTTTAAAGTTTGACAAAACATGGTGGTGGAAGTGGGAGGAGCCACAGATGTCGGTGCGCGGGCGATGACATTCTTCGCTCCTAAAATAAAAAAATAAAAAAATAGTGAGCAAAAAACTGCGAAAAATTTTGGGAAAAAAAACAAACTTCGTTCCGATCGCTCACTATTATTTTATTTTTCAATTTTTCTTCTTCATTCTAGGTCAACTTATGCACAATATTGTACAAAGTAAAAACATGTTTGATTCTTTTGCTTCAAATCACCTGTCCGGGACTTAGGACTTCCGCAAGCGAAGAATGTCATCGCCGGCGCACCGACATACGTGGTTCCTCCCCCTCCCGCCACCATGTTTTGTCAAACGGTAAAAAATATTTTGATGTTCAATAAAGGCCGCTTAGTCAACATACCAAATATCAACATTCTATATTTAATACTTTTCGCATAAAAAATTGGTGAAAAATCGAACATTTTTTGGCCCAACAAG